>JAMLFY010000002.1:41453004-41780492 GCA_030441495.1 Dalbergia oliveri | reverse complement strand
TTTCTTACATTTGATATTTGAGTTGATGGTTAAGATGGATAAAATATTTGATCATTAAACTATATGTGCTTGGGTGTAAAATCTCAATCATGGTTAGCGCATTGGTTAATACTTTATGTCTGACTTCATCTAAATATTAGGAGAAATACACCATATTGTGTTTCACACTCAAAGAAGAGAATGTTGAATTTTCAAGTGTGATGATAAAGTCTCATATTGATAAAAAAAAATGGATTAAGTAAATAATATATAAAATGAGATAGTTTTTTTTTTTAATTGGGCTTCAACAAAGGATATCTACAAATCTAAATCAATAATCTGGTTTAAAAAAAGAAAACACACTTGTTAGGAAAAGTAACTATAAATGTTTCATCTCTCAAAATCACAAGAGTAATATCTCTCACAATTTTTTTATAAAAATATATTGTCTTTTTTTGAACAAGTTTATGGATAGTAGACCTAAGGATTTTCTTTTTATGATAGTGACAATATCGATGACAATAACCATATAGATCATGACCTTGATAAAGCTAGAGCTTCTAACTATGATGAATGTGCTATTATAGATATGATGTTGAAAATAGACCAATTTTATATCACCATTCAATTCAAAGTAGCAAAAACAATGTCTCCCGCATAATATGAATTACAAACATTCATTATAAGCATATTATAACAAGTCACTCATAATTTTATATATATATATATATATATATATATATATATATATATTTGAATTAATGGCACCATTTTTCTTTCAAAACGAAAAATTATTATATTCTATTGAATTTTAATTAATTTATTTATCTCAAGTTGAGTCGATTTATTATAAGATAATCAGTATTAATTTTTTTTCCACAAAACTAAATACATTATTTAACGAAATAAATACCAAAGTATTTGAAATAATCAATCATTGCTGTATAAGCTGAAATATTATTGTGGTAACTTACAATTTTAAACTTGAGATCCTAAATTAAAAAGTAACCATAAAAGGTAAAAAGAACAAAGAAACAAAGATGTTCTACCTTTTTCCTGTTTTTTTTTTTAATGTACAAAAATAATTAAAAAAAGAAGTCACAGACTTTACTCTTTGTAAAAGAAGTCATGAAAGCAATGGGGAAGAGAAGGGGTATTGTTATTTAAACATTTAAAAGTGAATGTTTAATTAGTAAATCTACTCTGTTTATGGGAGCACTATCACATTTATGATCCACGAGTGTTAGAATAATATTTGACGGAGAGAAATTGATTAAAATGACATGCCCGCCACTAGGGCACATTTTCACTGGGTTTGGGGCTTTTCGTTTCATGGTTGGATCGCTATCTGTCGGTGTCATTGCATTGCCGTCGGCTCCTTCTGATTCCCGCTCTCGCTCGCTCGCTCAGGTTCTTCTTCCTGAACTTGCCTCTCAGTCTCAGATTCACTATCAATTGTTTTCAACTCGTTCAATTTTGTTATGCTTCCATGCCTCTGTTGTTTTCGTGACCATCCTTAACTCGATGATTTTTCTCTTATCATTTGCTCGGGATATAATATAATACTCTGAACTCTCCACAGGTTTTGGGGGTGAGAAATTAGCAATTGATTTCCCATGGCTAACAATCCATCACAGCTTCTCCCATCAGGTTTTTACTCCAGTCACAGTGATTCAGTATTTGTTATTCCTCTCTAAATATAATTTGAAGAGAATATATGTGCTGGGAATATGCAGAGTTGATTGACCGCTGCATAGGTTCCAAAATATGGGTGATAATGAAAGGGGACAAGGAGCTCGTTGGTACTCTTAAAGGCTTTGATGTCTATGTTAACATGGTCCTTGAAGATGTTACTGAATAGTAAGGCCTCCTCTACCCACATTGTCAGTGCTTTTGTCCATGATTTTTCTCTGTCATCATTCCTCATTTTTCTATTGTAGGATTGGATGTTGTGTATATTTTGCTTGTTTTATGAATTGAAAAACATGTATGATGTATCCCTTGGGTAGGATGATTATAAAATGGAATAGATGAGGGTCAGTTTCGAGCTTTACAGTGATGCGTTTAGGTTTCAGTCTGCTGGAAAATGCTTGAGAGTGCCTGATGGTTTCGCTAAACTTCCATGTCATTCTTCCTGATTAAATGCTTATGTCTTGTTTGTTGATGTTACCTGAACTAGCATTGTTTGCTTATATTCTTGCATTTGTGTTTCTTGCTGAGAACACATATCCTTAATTCTTCGTAGATTTAACTTTCCCGGTGGGTTCTTTCTTTTTGGATTTTTGAAGTCTGAAATATCAGCTGCGAATTTGTTTGTTGGCAAAGCATTTCCTATTAGCAGCTTAATTGTTTGAAACTGTAATTACAGAGGGCCTTTTCAATAGCAAGGCTTTTGTGTATGCTTATTATTCTCGCTGATTTCTATGTTCTTGACTGCACGCCTGTGGGGATGCCTTGGGAACATAGTAAGTTGATTGGTTCATTGCTTTTATGTTCATTCAACAGTGAGATCACTGCTGAAGGGAGACGGATAACAAAGCTTGATCAGATTTTACTCAATGGAAACAACATTGCCATTGTAAGTCTCAACTGTTTTTCATTTGCATACGATCTATTGAGTATTTGCTAATAAATCATTTGATTCGCCATTATGTATATCAATGTTAAACTCACATGTCTTTAGTTCATCTGCATCATGCTTCGTTCGTGTTAATTCTAACAATTAT
Organism: Dalbergia oliveri; assembly: GCA_030441495.1. Classification (NCBI taxonomy): domain Eukaryota; kingdom Viridiplantae; phylum Streptophyta; class Magnoliopsida; order Fabales; family Fabaceae; genus Dalbergia; species Dalbergia oliveri. Next base: position 41,777,787 of record JAMLFY010000002.1, on the reverse strand, counting down.
CTAGTGTAATGCAGTTGGTACCTGGTGGTTCACCTGATCCAGAATGAATTGCGCTACTTGGTTACCCTTTTTTCCCTTTTTCGTACTAAACTAGGTTGCTCTAGGCACACAAGACCTCTATTTTAGTGAGGCCTCTGAGGAGCTAGATCTTTTCTTCACTTTGTTTTTAGGATACATGGTTGTCGTGTAATGCCTGTTCAAGTCAACTTTTATCATTATGGTGAATTGTGGATTGTCCAGTTTAACAAGTAATGCTACTGATTACAACAGTTAATCATGTGCCTTTGTATTTTTTTTTCCCTTTCAAAACATGCCTTTATATTCCTTTGGATGTTGCCACTTTCATTGCTTTTATATTCCTTTGGATGGAGCAGGTTACTACTATTGCAATATTTATTCCATTTTTGTTTTTCTGGTTTTGTAGGTAACTTAGTCTGTTGACAACTTTTTTTTTTATATCCTTTTCATTCGGGTAAGGATTCTCACTATAGAGAATAAAGTAAAGAGATTTTACCTTTGGATCAATAAAGGTGAAATTGATCACTTTATCCTTTAAGATCCTAATCCTTTCCATTTTGGGTTACATAGGAGTTGCAAACGGCTAGGCAAGGGAAGGGGGAAAGGTGGCACAGTTAAGAGTCTTAGAGATAAATCACTGTATCAATATTACACTTATGCCTTAACAATTTGGGTTAGATTCAGCTGATCTAGAAGCTCAATGGGGACTAAATTGCCTTTTTATTTTTGTCTTTATGGAAAGAAAGTTGTAGTAAGAGGGCATGTGCCTGGGAAAACAAAAATATGTTCAAAATATTTAATAAAAGAGGAGGATTTGAACTGGCAAAAACAACTCCACAGGTTATAACTCAGTTATTATTTGGTTTCATCAAGTATAATTTTACCTGTAAATAAAGGTTGTGATTTAGTATTAGATTGAAATTAATCGCTTGAAATGATGTACATCTCTTCTCCCAAAACTTATTTTTACCCAAATAAGGTATAACCTCACGTATTAGTTTTAATTATTGCATCTTATATATTACGTCCTTATTGATCATTCAACAATTTTCTTCATTTTATACCCTGATCCTGGTAGTTGAAGCTAAATAAAAATATGCAGAAATGATGTGGAGAAAAAAGAAACTTGTAATGGTAGAGATAGATAAACAAGCTTGCTTGTGATTTACATATCGACGGTACAGAGGAAGCGAATAAAAAGGGTAATACTACAACACTACCGGGTAGTGAATACTACAATACTACTGGGTAGTGAATGCTACAAGTAGCGAAGATATTTTATTTTTCAAATATTTATTACATTATACATTCTTTTGAGTAGAGAACTAAGTTGTAATGCTTTACATGCATGACCTTTGTATACTGTTGACATAATAAAAAATAAAAGGAGGAAATAACCAAAAAAAAAAAAAAAAATCTTGCGTGTAATAGAATAGTTGAAATGTCAACTAGAATTCATCCAGTATAAGATAAGTTTCTTCCATGATCAAACTGAAGGAGATCTGGTCAGATGACAAAGGAGTAACCAGGTGATGATGCATGAACTTCAAATGTAGCAGCTTAATTTCAGCAGCCAAGTCTGAATTCATAACATTCCTCTTTTATATTCATTCTCAATCTGATATGTTCTTGCATGGAAGGTATGCTGCATTACACTGATTAAGCATTAAATCTGAGCTCTCATCTCTATGTACAAAGCTTCATCTCTATGCACAAAGCTGACAACAATTGAACTGATAGCACAGGAAAGCCTTCTTCAGCTCTCAATTAATTAAGCACGTTTCGCTGCCCTTGCTCTTGCCACAGACTTCATGTAGAGCTCCTCATATTGAGCTGCTGAAGAATCCCAGCTGAAATCTATATTCATGTCCTTCTGAACAAGTTGTTTCCATCTCTCAGGATTGTTCATGTAGAGGTTAAATGCGTTCCAAAGCCCCGTTTAATCCCTGTCAAAACTGTATCATTAGAGTTGTGACCAGGACAATGAACAGCACAAAATATTGTTTCTCAACTGGATGAGAATGTTGAAAGGTAAGCGAGGCAGTGTAAGAGATAGAACGGGTGAAGTAAAATCACTGGTGCATGGCTTCCCACAACTGACTAACACAAGACAGAATCAGTGATGTAGGACTGTAATAACATCTGATATTTTTACATTTTACTGCTTACCTGCTCATCAGCACTTAAAAATGTAAATCCATTCCAAAACTGGGAAGGTATTGTATCATCATCAACATCAAAAACACTACAAAATGAGACAAAATTAGTTACTCTTTGGAAAACAAGAATTACGCTTTCATGTTGTTACGTCATGCATGCTATGCGAACCTGTCATTTAGGCCACCAGTTTTTCTGGCAATGGGTACGGCACCATATCTCATTGATATCATCTGCAGGAAAGAAATTACTATACTTCATAAATGGACAAGGAAGTGGGGAATTGAGAGCGATTTGGCTCTTTTAAAGTGAAGAGGTGGGTAAAATGAGAAAGTGAGAGGTTAACCGCTTTTAAATTAATAACTTCCATTGTGTGTGGGTTCCGTCAAGTGATCTAAGGGTGATTAATCCTTCACTTTTTTACTTTACCACCTATCCACTTTAGAAGAGCCAAATCCGATTGAGAGAGGATACTAGGACTAGTAACGGTAATATGCTATATAGTTTACACATAGATATGTTAACAATAAGCATTCAACAAAAATGAACTATGTCCTACACGAGGACAGTAAATAAGCACCTGGGTTGGATGGATATATATACTGGTGTTCTATATTGTGCCATACCCATATCCTACTTTTTTTTACCAAATCTGAATATCCCATCCTCTGTGTCTTCCCTTGCCTTAAGTCACTTCTATGATCATCTAGGTCCAGTTGGTTTTTCTTCTCACCTCCCTTTATTTCGCATAAGTGCAGAAAATGGATTTTGGCACACGTGTGAATTATGACATAGTTTTCTATAATTTTTCTTTTATAGACAGAAATTAATAAGACAAAGATTCAGAATTACAATTTTTCTATAAAATGTTAAAACAACTTATACCATGAAAATACATGTATTATGGAAAGAATGAAGCATAGATTTCCTTTAATCAACATATTCTATTCTATGATGAGCAATTTCCTACAATTTTATTATCTTCCAAATTTATGAACAACCACTTTGACTTTACCTGCGTTAGGCCACAAGGTTCAAAGATTGATGGAATGATGAACATGTCAGATGCAGCAAAAATTCCATGGGAGAGAGATTCATCATACTTCAATATCAACCTTATGTGATCGTGATTCTTAAAGTGGTTGGCAATGCCCTCAAATTCTCTCTAGAGTAGACAAAAAAGGCAATCAGTTGGCAGAAAATAGGAAAATGAATTTACATGTCAAAGAAAAATAAAATTTCAACCAAAGCAACCAATTTCCACAACATTTATTTTTGGAAAAAATTATCGTGAATCCTCCTTTTCCACATAACTATTTGGCTTTTCTCTCACACCCACACAAATTTAGAATAGCAATAAGAGTGTATTTAGACATACATATATAAATAGTTGAATATACATGCTCGCATGACTTTTTGAGTAAATTTTGTATAAAATCATTGAAGCCTAAATGTAACTGTATGCCACACAACTTAAAAGATTGCAGCACAGGTCAATGTATGCCAAAGTTGGAACTGTAGGAATGGATCGCAACATGATAATTTCCACTTAAGACATCCAAGTACGAAAGATCCATGTAAAAACAGTATATGTGCTCCATGAAATGACCAATTTAATTAAGTATACATCGTATAAATCTAATTGTATTAACATAATTAATATTATCACATGAAAAGAAATTATATAATTTAATTCCTATATGTCACGAATTATGAAAATACATTAACAGCTATATTACCCAGCGATTACACTACATATATGGTTGTGGAAGCTATAATCTAGTTCAGCTATTATGCTTCCATGACTACCCATATTCATGTATTAGTTTTTGGTTAAAATGGCAATATGGAGGATTTTATTTGTACATATGATAAGCTGCAAACTGTGCATGCCCGCACCACTAGCCCAATTCTAATAGTTTAACTAAAGAAATTCCCTGATTAAGTAAAACTTGATTTGCACTTATAAATTAGCTTTTAAGTACATGGCATCAGAATAGTAAATAGTAGATAGGAATACATTTGTAAGCTAAAACAATTAGAAGAAAGAGAATTCCTTCCTGTCTCTTTCTCTAATTTTTTTGGAGGGTTTTTCTCTGCAAATGTGTGATTTGGAATCCTCTGCAATTATCTTATTTCACTGAAATGTATTCCACCTATACTATATGGTGATATGACATATTATTGACTTTTGAATTATTCTACACTGTCTTGGCTGTCTCCTTTCTGAAATGAATTAAAATACCTCTAAATTTCAGCTAGAAGGAAAGAAAAGACGACCTGAATATGTGGCACGGGGCTTGAACCAAGAAGAACAAATTGTCCTTCAAGCTCCAATGTTCGATATACTGCATGTCTAATAAGATGAACACCTTTTTGTGGAACCAGTCTTGTTATGCAGCCAACCTATCAAGAGAGAATAAAAAAAAATAAATTATTAAAGCATCCTATTTCTAAGAATAAGTCCTGAATCATTAAATGAGTAACTGATAATTTGAAATTTCAAGATAAAGAGAATCATTTCCCCATATTTACAGCAGGCAACAATCAAAAAAGCAGCAAATAGCACAAATAAAGCAACATCATAAAGACATTAGTTCAGTCGCTGCAAAAAAATTAATCAAATAAAATACAAGAATTTATACTAGAAAGTTTCAGAGAGTCTTGGTACCTCCATTCAAATGTTTCATTAAAGCACACAATAATACTAATGACAGACAGAAAATAGTTTCAATTTCAAACAATAATAGGAGCAAACTATGATGTATATATCAGATAAAAAAAATCTCATTTGAAATTAGGATATATAAATACCAATGGCCTCCTAACATCTGTAGATGAAAGACCTAGGTTCCTTCTTAAGGCTGCCTTATTCTCTGCTTTCCCTTGAAGATCATTTGCATTGTACTGGACTTCAAGAAATGGGTCAGTAGCAGGATTCCATGCATCAGTGTCAATACCATTAAGAATCCCAATGAACTTTTTGGAATGGGAAGAGAGAGTTGAATGGAGGCCTTTTCCTCCCTGCATTTTGTACAAGAATATCATTCATGAGAACAAATTTCAAGAGTACTCATGCACTAGTTCAACTTGAAAAACATTAAGGATAGATTGTGTGTGATTCTATATATTTGATTACTAATTTGAGAACCTGCTGATAGCTTAATCTACTATGACAAAGCCAAACTGTAACTGCAACAATGTAAAATTATTATTGTTTTAGCAAACACATCCATAGTCAAATCTAAAATCAACCACATATCTTTTCCAGTCAAATCAAATATCCTAGTCGTCTCCTATTACACATATAACAATATCAAATGTCAAATAGCTGTTGCAAAGGCATACACAGCAACCTTAAATTATTATTAGACGCAAAACCCTTGTTTATTCTTATCAGGAACCAAATCTATGAAAAACTTAAGTAGTTAGGTGAAGCATGTGAATAATTTAATATCTATAAGACACCCCCTCAGTTGAAAGCCATTTGAGGTTGAAGAATGGACAAAGCACAAGCCAACTCAAACCTTATGAAGGAATTCGTTGGATAAGAAAAACCTAGTACTGGAATTATAGTTCAATTAGAGACATTAGGGCGACACGGATCAAACTTTGGACCACTTGGTTGTAGAAGCTCAAATATGTCAAGTACCAACTCTCCTAAAAGCTTTTAGGTGGAGACATGTGAATAGTTTTATATCTCTAACCATCCTTTTCGGAACCATCTTTTCACTGCACAAAGGAGAGTAGAATCAAAACAGTTATAGGACAAGATGTTATTCCCAGCCAATCTTTATGCTTGTGCCAACATGTAGTCTTGCCTTTCTATTTTGTATTGAAGTATATTTTGATAAACCAGAAAATACCTAACACAAACAAGAACAAGAAATGAACTATACCTCTGCAGTTCTCACTTCTTGGGCGTAAGTAGGTGACACAGTTGTCACAATGTTTGAGAAAACAACTCCACCCTGACCATTGGAAGGTAAAACTATTACTATTATAGTTGCCGTTATGTAGTATAATAGATAATCTTTTTACTATTATACCTTGACAGCATTGACTCTATCATGTGCTGAGTTGTCCTGCATTCTATCTGGTCTGTTTAATTGGTGGGCATCAAGACCACATGATTCCAACTCTGCAGCAGGAGCAGTCCCTTGATACTCAAAGTTGTGGCATGTAAAACATATCCTTGCAGAATTTAATCCTTTTGGGGAATATATATCCCAATATAGAGGAGCCTACCAAAGGAACACAAATTTAATTATATGTTAAGCAAAAAGCAAAAATATTCTACAAGCCTTGAAAGGATTTGATGGATCATACAATAAAAGCTGTCTGCCAATCATGGCAATGAATGATATCTGGCTTCTTGCCAGCTTGAAGAAGAAACTCAAGAGCTGCACGGCTAAAAATGAAAAGCGTCTGAAATCGTCATGCTCTCCATAAAATTTTGCTCTCCAAAAGAACTTATCAGGATGATGGGGCTCAATGAAATAAACAGGAAGGCCTGCATGGTCAAAGTTACTACACCAAATAAAGTCATAAGAACATTTAGTTGAAATGGAAATATTTAATTATTAACCTTCAACAGTGCCAACCCAGATTTTATTTTTGAATAGTTGACCATCAAAGTATGACTCTATCACCACATCCAAAGCCTGCAAGAATAATCAAATTATCAAGAGTAGTTCAAGATACATTTTTAAGTATTTTCTCAATAGAAGAGCATACCCTTAAGTCACGAACACGATCATATTGCATGCAATCATATTTGGGAAGAACAATTTCAACAAGGTGTCCTTTCTTTTGTAATGCTTTACCTAGACCACTGATAACATCCCCCAAACCACCAACCTGTTACAAAAATAACTTAATCAGATTATTAGTTTATAATGCAAAATGGATCTGGCATCATTCCAGGAGAAACAAAAGAAATGAATAATAAATTAATCAAACAACAGAGAGCTTCTTAATCATACTAAATTTAAGCTGAAGGAATACTTGTCTCCTACTGATTCTATCAACACAAAAAAAAAGAACTGCAGTGGTGATGACAAAAGAACTGCCCCATCCCAGAGTAAATGCAGTTACAGAATCTGTTAGTTTCTTCAAAGAAATCTTCCACAAGATCAACCTTACATCTGGGACAGGGTTTAGACTTTAATGGTTAATTAAATATCTTCCACATATGTTGAAGTCCACTCTGACCAAATGCTTCATGAATCTGCAAACTTCGAAAACATGCAAAGTACCTGGCCCTTCTTATACCAAACCAAAACCCAATAATTATCAACAAAAACTTCCCCCTGGTCTGCTGGCAAACCCACCATGGTTCAGAGATATAAAACAACCTATTGTGCACACACCATGCACTTACACAATGTAAGACTGAATGAAATTCTTATAATAATTGGGAATTGAAAATACATAACCAATATTGTGGGTTGACTGGATAGTAAAGGATGCTTCATGCACCTTCGTAATAAAAATATAGCACCACAGGGCAAATAGGCAAAGCAAGAATATCTATAAGAAAAGCTCTTCTCACGCTGGCAAGGAGATATAGGTCTGAGATTTTTATTTTTGATGAGAGGAAAGGGGCACAGACCCAAAAGAAAACAAAGCAGCTAGCTACCCCCCTCATAAAGGGGGTATTACAGCAGTCAGAGTAAAAAAATACTAAAAGGAAGAACAGGAAACTCATGCACACCCCATTGTAGGGTGTGTCCAATTTCACCAACCCATCAGTCACCACAGGTTTGAGATGATTACATGTAATTACCTTTGCGATCAATGCAGCATAAATATCACCAATAGACCAATAAAAATTAATCTAAAGAACATAAACATCCAACTCCAGTGTCTGCACTCCACAAGATAAAGAACTGTTTTACTCAATTAGATGGTCAACTGTTCCAAAAGCTTAATTCACACAGACAACTGTATAATATTTAGTTTTGTATTCAGATTCATGTCATGACAGTGACTAGTTGTTTTCAAGCTACAGAATCTATAGAAGTATAGACCAAACACAGTCAAGTTTAAATTGGATAGGAACTGAATAAGTTCACAGATCACGGTGGGAACGTGAAAACCACAGTTGAAGAACTGGGATCTTGTAAATAGAACAGCTCCTGTTCTAAATGGGCAGGAAACGTATAAGCTAACAACAAATTCTTAATTGTATGCTACTTATTTTTCATAAAAACTTCAACAATTAGCAAGAAGTGAAAAAGAAAAAAGAAAGGGAAAGACAAAAGACAACATTGAGGATGCGTGATAATTTGTTTCAATACAGATCTCGCATCCAGTACTCCACTCCTGACATAGAGTAAGATGCTCCTGCAATGCTTTTGAAGGACTCTAGAGGTGTTCTAACATTTGAAGACCACAACCTATGGGAGGGGGTAAGACTGGATAGAAATAATTAAAAACATTAGGGATTAGATAAAATGTAGGGATAAGGATACAATGAGTTTACCTTAGCAACTGGTGCCATCTCTGCTGCAATCTGAATCACATACAATCCTGGACTATAGATAAAAATTGAGAGATACATAAGACAATGGATGAAATATATAAATTGTAATTTACAATTAAAAGTTAATACCTTGTTGCAGATGATGTAAGCCCAAGAAATGCAGAAATAATCTCATGTTCACTCTGTTCTTTGCAGGCCAAATATCTCTCTCTAATATGTTTGTCTCTCTTCCACACCTTTTCTCTCAAAAGCTTTGCATCATCCACTGATATTTTTTTCTCAAGTGACCAACCATCAATCATAAGCAACAATCGACTCCAAAACTCCCATGGCATATCTTCCACTGGTCCATCCAGTGCTCTTCTCTTGGTTTCTTCTTTCAGAGTGTTAAGCGTATCTTGAAATTCCTCACTGACTCTTGATACAGTTGAACATAAGAGTTTATTTCTTCATCAGATTTTTGAAGACGGTCCTCCAATGATTTTATCTTTTGTTGCATCAGTTCATTATAGTTCTGCAATTTATCTGATGACAGCTTATAGATATTTGCTTCTTCCAGGGATGCTTCCAATTTATCAACCTTCCTTCGAAGATCCTGGTTTTGTTGCAAGACTACAATAGCTTGATCAGCTTGTTTGGTTGCTTGATCTAGCAACGATTGCAGGCTTTCAACCTTCTCCCACAAACCCTTGCATTCAATTCTTAGCGTGGACAGTTTTGACACATCTTCCTGGGATACTGAGAGTTTCAATTCCAAGTCCTTTAGGGCAGATTCCAAAGATGACCGTTCCTTTTCCAATACCACTAAACGCTCACCAGTATCCTCTACATCGTTAAGCTGAGCTTTAAATGATTCTATGGCATTCTTCAGAGAGGCATTTTCTGCCCTCAATGAATTGAGCTCCTCAGTAAGGGAATGAATGCTATCAGTATGATTTGGAGGGTAGTCATCACTCAAAACTCCTGTTAGATGGTAAGGCAATTCAGTATGTCTTCCTTCAGTACTGCCTCTTTGAGCCAATTTATTACGCAGATTCTCTAATTGATCCTCCAAGAGTTCCACATGTATCTTTTCCTGGGTTGCAACTTTAATTCGTGCATCAGTCTCAGCCAACCTCATCTCTAACATATTAATTTCTCCTTGCAATGCTTCCTTTTCAGAAAGAATCTTTTCAAGATCTTGAAGGGCACGAACTCTAGCTTGATTTAAAAGAAGAATGTCTACAAGAGGAATAAATAATTCTTAGTAATAGGTGACAAGACATTGAACCAAAAATATGGGTATGAGAAAAAAATCCATAAGCATTCCAGAATGATGTCTTACTATTCTCTGCATTTCTTATCATGCCTACCAAATCCTAGAGTTGACCGCCAGACAACTGTTCCGCATGCTGTGCTCCATTTATATTTATGGCCTATTTCATAGTTAAATAATTAGTTGGCCAACCTTTTCATCTCTTCAATTTTCTTTGCCATCTAAGTTTTCCTAAGGAACAGTATGACTGTATCCACACTCTTGCACTGAACAGACCATGCAACAAAATTTCCACCCAATTGTGTGGATTGGTAAATGACTCATGTCTAAAATCTTGCATGTAGGTCAACATCCGACTAGGAAAAAAATGGTGGAGATTCATGATATGGGCACCATATTGTAATGATTTATATGCAAGAAGACATTCAGATCGCCTACTCACAAAAATAAGGAAGATGAAATTTTGTCAAAATGTGTTTTTATAATTTCATGCAAACCTATTGACCCCACTTAGCGAGACAAAGTTTGGTTGTTGTTGCTGTGCTTTATGCAATCCTTTTGTGTATTTCATTGGAGAGGAATTCTCTCTTCTTTAGGGTGTCTAACTTATTATGGGAGATAATGTTTACAGCATCTTGATTCTCTTCCAGTATTCAACTCATGCCCCAATGTATTTTCCCCCTCTGCTCTTTAATAAAATTTATTTTCCCTCCCCCCTCCCCAACAAAAAAAAAGGCCATTTCCCAGTAGTTGAAGTTGACTACACGGAGCAAACAACGCCATTGCATCCTATCATAAGTTTGTCTATAGATAAGCCATTTAAATCACAGTCCTTTCTAATGGTCTTGTTTATAGTTTTCTTGACCTCCCTGTATCTCTACCTATTGGACTACTTTCCATCTGATCTACTCTTTTACTAAGGCTTCTCCTCACATGACCAAACCACCTAACATGAGATTCTATCATCTTTTTCCTATCCTAACAAAAACAGAAAAAAGTTTTAGTCTTAACAATGGCATTTTTTAGCATTCAAGGGTAGCTGGCCTGTGGGTCTGTACCTATAAACATGCCAAGATTCATATAAAGAAAATGATTGGGAAAAACACAGGTTGTATTTTCAGCAGCCACCACATAGAATACATTCTCAATTTAAATTTGAATCCCTAGTTAGTTGACAGTGATACCAAAGATGTCGTTTCAGGTATTACAATTGGGCTATTCAAATTCTCCACATGGGTATGCTGCACAGAGTTGCTGTTTTCAGTATCAGTACTGCTGAAGATTTCCTTGTTCAAGTTTGGGACACTATCCAACGACATCTTTCTATGCTCTGAGTCCTCGTCTTGATTTGGATGGAGATCTCCATCCGTGGGGGATGCTCACTGGAAGCTTTCTTGATCTGTTGTTTCTTATGCTGTGCGCTGTACACAAGAGAATGAGTTTGTGTATGCTAATAATTAAAGGTAGAATATTACTAGCCAGTGAAGTATGATAGCCATTGTAAAAGCAAAATCGGAAAAAGTAAAAAAAAAAAAAAAACGAAAAAAAAGATGGCATGTCAAAACTCAGAAAAGCAACAAAAATAAATTGAGCACGTATAAAGCAATCACTATGATATATTGAAACTTGAAAGTCAGCCAGTGATTAAAAAGAGTCAATGAATTCAAAAAAGATGAACCATAAGAAGAGGAAGAAGAAATCAAGATCACTTCACTGTTATATTAGCAGCATCCTTTTTTTCATTCATCCATAGTTTGATGCTTCCTATTCCCAGAAAAGCCACCTTTGTAATTTCTTTTCTACCTTAAGATAGCTCACTCTAGCTAGACTCAGCTAAACCAATTCTAACACGTAAAACCCATTTCCAAGCAAGGCATAATAAGATCAAAACCCCACAATAGGGCATAACATCAAGCACATAGAGTGCAACAAAACCAACTATGGAATCAAGAGAGTACCTGAAAGTGCGGTGCCGCATTTTGCAGGATGGGGAAGAAGGCGATGAGATGGGGAAGCGGGGAACCGAACTATGGAACTGGGGTGGTCACAGTTGAAGCCCCTAAAGCTAAGGTTCAGGTCCCAGCACACAAAACACGTTGTCAACTTCGAAGCCATCTTCGAATCAATATATGTATCACTATATTTATTTATGTATCCTACAGCAACAACTACTGTATAGTACAGAGGAAAATATCAGAGATTGTGAAGAACACGTCAACAAGAAGAAGAAGAAAGAGGACTTGTGCTTCGGTTGCTTAGGCTTCAGCCTAAACTAAACCAAAGGAAGGAAGGGAAAGAAACGCTTCCTGCCATATCCCACATCGGATTTGGTTTGGTTTTTATCTGTTGTTCTGTTTTTTTCATATATATTTGTTATTATTATTTGTTTGTGATGAGGAATCTAATTATCTAAAGGGCAAGATACTGATATATGTAAGGTGCTCCTGTGCTACAGCAAAAGTGAAGAGAATAGAACAGATTGATATATTTAGTTAATTCGGGTACTTTGCCACGTCATCTGAGTCGACACGTGAGACGTTATCTACCAAGTGGAAGCGATGTGATCTTGAAAAAGACAAGGAACATGGGTTCCACAACGTTTTCCCAGTAACACTTTCTCGTATTGTTCTCAAAATAATGCTAATTGGGTATTTGGGTTAGCTCTCGGATAATTTTCGCTTGTCAAATAATTTGAATCTAAGATTTATTTTTTTTTATTTGATGTTTTTATTAATGGCAATACTTTGTAAATATTTAAGCCATTAGAATTGATGTGGTAATGAGAGAGACTTTAGTAATATGCATAAGATTTTAAATTTAAATCTTTTCTAAAGTATCCAAAAATAATATTTTATAAATATTTAATGAGTTCTTAATCCTGAATCAGTCCCCTTAAGCTAAGCCTTTCTTTTTCCTATAGAACAAGAAGTATATATAATGTTCACTTTTGTTTTGTTTTGAGGAAGGAAGTAACAATCCACACTTAGATGAATGGAATTACAAAATTGAGATTCCTTCTCAAGAAACAAGCTTGTTCTCGGTTCCTCTGTTTCTCAACATCAACCTCGTACGACGTAGGAACATGCATTGCGTCCCTTCAATCATGTGCCCACCACGCAAATCTCACCAAGGGAAAGGAAATACATTCCTACGTGCTCAAAAATGGGTTCCTTTCTTCCCCACTCGCCATCACCAGCCTCATCAACATGTACTCCAAGTGCACCCTCATGAGCCATGCTCTCACAGTCTTCAACTACCCAACCCATCTTGACAAGAATGTCTTTGCCTACAATGCTATCATTGCTGGCTTCCTTGCAAACGGGCTTCCCCGTGATGGGTTTTTGCTGTATAAGCAAATGCGCCATTTGGGTGTGGTTCCTGATAAGTTCACTTTCCCCTGTGTCATCAGGGCCTGTTGTGATGATGCTGTGGAGGATTTGGAGGTCAAGAAGATTCATGGGTTGTTGTTTAAATTTGGGTTGGAATTGGATGTGTTTGTGGGCAGTGCTTTGGTTAATACTTACTTGAAGTTTGGGTTGGTGGTGGATGCACATGGGTTGTTTGAGGAATTGCCTGTTAGAGATTTGGTTCTCTGGAACTCGATGGTCAATGGGTATGCGCAGATTGGGCGGTTTGAGGAGGCTCTGGAGGTGTTTAGGAAGATGGGGGAGAATGGGGTGGTTCCTTGTAGGTTTACGGTTACTGGTGTTTTGTCAATATTTTCTGTGATTGGAGACTTCGGCAATGGAAGAGCTGTTCATGGGTTTGTGACAAAAATGGGTTATGATTCCAGTGTTGTTGTCTCAAATGCACTGATTGATATGTATGGGAAGTGCAAGTGTGCTGCTGATGCCTTGAATGTTTTTGAGGTGATGGATGAGAAGGATATCCTTTCATGAACTCGATCATCTCGGCTCACGAGCATTGCGGTGATCACTATGGAACTTTGAGGCTTTTTGATAGGATGCTGGGAAACAGGGTTCAGCCTGATTTGGTTACAGTTACTGCAGTGCTGCCGGCTTGTACTCATCTAGCAGCCTTGATGCATGGTAGAGAGATACATGGTTATATGATTGTAAATGGTTTGGGAAGGATGGAAGTAGCAATGATTTTGATGATGTTCTATTGAACAATGCTTTGATGGACATGTATGCAAAATGCGGAAATATGAGAGATGCTCGCATGATTTTGATAATATGCAAGAGAATGATGTTGCCTCATGGAACATCATGATCACGGGTTATGGAATGCATGGTTATGGTGATGAAGCATTGGATACATTTTTTCACATGTGTCAAGCTCAGATGGTACCTAATGAAATTAGTTTTGTTGGACTGTTATCTGCGTGCAGCCATGCTGGCATGGTGAAGGAGGGGCTCGAGTTCCTTGCAGAAATGGAGTCAAAATATGGTGTTTCACCATCCATTGAGCACTACACTTGTGTGATTGACATGCTTAGCCGAGCAGGGAAGCTCGTGGAGGCTTACGAGTTGGTGCAAACAATGCCCTTTCCAGCTGATCCTGTAGGATGGAGGTCTTTGCTAGCAGCGTGCCGTCTCCATAAGGATACGGACTTGGCTGAGATTGCTGCAAGCAAGGTGATTGAACTTGAGCCAGGTCATTGTGGAAATTATATATTGATGTCAAATGTTTATGGAGTTGTTGGTCGATATGAAGAAGTATCAGAGTTGAGACATGCAATGAGGCAACAAAATGTGAAGAAGAGGCCAGGGTGTAGCTGGATTGAGCTCATGAATGGCGTGCATATTTTTATAACGGGTGATAGGACCCATCCCCAAACTGAATATATCTATGCTGGTTTAAATTCATTGACAGCAGTTCTGCAAGGGCATGGATATGTCCCATTGATCTAGCATTTGGGATGCAAAAGAAAGCCAAGCATGAATGCATGATGACTTTCGTTTAACATAAAGAAACCTTGGTGTACCATCCTACAATTTGCAGAAATTAAAGAAATATTTATTGAAGACTAATTTTACAAAAATCTACTAGTAACTAGTAATTCAGTGACATTTAGGGGCTTATATCTCTGAAGCAGGACAATTGCATCAGCCAACTCAATTTCATAACCCTCATATTGGCTGGCAATTTACAGTTTAATACTTTATATTACCAGCCACCAATTTCTGTGCTACTAGTATTGTTCAGTTTCTAAAGTCAATTCTCAGATGAAATGAGTACTTCTTCCAAGAAGTTTGTTGTAAATTTTTCACGGAGCTTGTCCTTCCCATAATCTCTCAAGAATTAACCAAGTTTATGTTCAACTAAGGTCTTCTAATCTCAAGCCTTAATCAACTGAAAAATGGATTATTGATAGTAACTATTTAGATATATACTTGTATTAGGGAAAATATAGATAGATACACAGATAAAGATAGTGCAGAAACTTTCACACAATGAATATGTGATTTTGCTTTGCTTCAAACAAGAAAGAGAGTAAAAAAGAGATTCAAAAATTGCTAGAGAACTACATCTGTGGTAGGCATAAAAAATGCCTGTGTCAAAACTCTTGGTATTAAAGCAATGTCCAGATTAACTGTAATTCTAACTATCACTTATAACTGAACGTAGGATAATTATATCAGCTGACATTCTTAAATCAAGTGCACCAATAAAAATCAAACTGTAGAACTAATTTCATCCTCTGAAAGTAGTACATTGAATGACTGTGTATGAAAAAGAATATGACTGACAATTTCTATCCACAATTCTTCTATTTTCACTCACAAGCACACATGACAATTGACAAAAAGCATCGAGCAATGGATGAGAACGGAAAAGCACCACTATAGTTGGACTCAATTATCTCATATGCATATTTTAAGAAGAATTGAAGAGGGAATGTTGTCGTGGAACTATAAACATGTTTACAGGTTCACCAATTGGTCAAGGCATTCTCAACTCAGCTACTAATTTCTTCTAATGTTGAAGCTTTGAGATCATGACCAGTGTTTCTGTTTTCTGCACTGGGGTCCCTATCATCCAGGTAGTATTGATAAAGGTATGATATAAAGCCCCAAACAGCTAGCACCAAAGAGATGGCCTTTATTCCATGCATTTTGTCATGGAAAATTAACGCTGCCAAAACTGGAACTAGAGGCACACCAACAACAGTTATGGCATTGGAGAAGAGTGCAGAAACCTCAAAAATCAGCCCCACACAACCAATATTATAGACCTGCCACAATATTGCAGTGAAAGTCAAATTCAGCAGATAGGATGCCTTCCCCATCTCATACTCCTCAAATTCTCTCTTCAACTCATTCCACTCTCCACTAACAAATAGTCCCACAAGAGTTAAAATGGTTGATACAAGTGCTTCATATATTAGCACATTCATAAGCACTTTGGCAGTGTTCCTTTTCAGAACCTTCACAAATGCAAATTGTGTAAGGGCAAGAAACAATCCATATGCTACTGATGCAGCCACTGTGGCTATGAACCCGATCACATAATATGTCTTGGTGTTTCCAGTGGAATGTGAAGTGTCAGGTTGAAACACAAGGAGGATGGGAGAGATGGTTAGAAGGATTATAGAGTTTATTATGTAAGGTGTGAACTTGAGTGAATTAAGGAAGAAGGAGAAGAAAGCATTGAAAGCCAACCGGGATGAGGCAATGAGCGAAAAAGTGGAAACAGGAAGGTAAGCTAGCCCCAGTGAATCCAAATAACAGACCAATGCATCCAATAGGCCAAGGGTGACATAAACAAGTGCTAGTCTTGAAGCAGATGGCTCTGAATCAATGTTATTTCTGGTGGGTTTTTTTGGTTCTGAGATGCAAAGATAAGGAAGCATAATAGGGAAACCAGCAACCATTACAAGTGATCCCATCCATTTGCTATTTCCATGTTTATCAAAGTACAAACTTCCCAAGAGTGTTGCAGCTGCTTGGCCTGACAAGACAAATACTGCATAGAGGGATACTAGCAACCAGCGGTAACATCTTTTTCTGTTCATTGTTGGTTGATCTACATCTACTTGATTGAGAGAAATGTTATCCTCCATTGGTTTTGTTTCTTTGACTTGGTTATCTGCTATCAAGGCATGTCAAGAGATCAGTGGTCGATGCAAGAGCTTAGATAATATGTCATTGATTGAGCAAAAACCCGTTGTATATATATTATTCCTATAATTTGCTTCAAGAGAAACCCTTTCCTCTGAAGCACTGCTCACTAACCTTAGTGAGCCTTTCATATTTCAAACTATTCTTTTCTTTTCTTTTTTCTTTTCACATATGCAACAAGAAATGTGCATGATTTCCTCATAATAGTGATTAGTGAAGCACATAAGAAATGATAACACAACATTTACAGGAAATATAAGTCTTTAAATTCTCTCTCTCTCTCTTTTTTGGAATGAACCACCAATATTCAAGTCTACTGTACTTCATTTAATCTAACTTGAGCCGGTAGGTCGCGCTAACTTCTTCTATCCATAAGACTCAAAACTTAGGACCTCGCTTAAAGAGAACAAGTGTTGAACTATACTCGAACCAAATAGGCATGAGTAGTCTTTAAACTTCATATAGAAGCCAATTTTTTTAGACATTTAAGCATAAACTCAGCAAAAAATACTTGTTGCTTCTACTCATTCCCTATGTTTGTTTGGAATTAATCACCCCTAATACATCAGCTCAGCCACTATCAAACTATAGTTCTGTAGAGAGGCATAATTTTAGAAGTGATTGTCACATTCATGGATGTTTAACATTTTTGTACTTAAGTGACACTGATTTCTGATCTCACAACAGAAAGTGGTCTATCTCTTATTATATGTTTGAAGATGAAGAATTAAGAATATATAAGCGTACCTGTCATGCAGAGTTGCACTTCCTGAGGTTCTCTCATGTCAACAGTGAACAAGTAACAGAGAATGATAATAAACGACAAAGAGAGCTTGCATGCAAAATGCAATTGAGAGGCTATATATTTATGAACGTCAAATGGAAACGGTAACGTGCTATGTTGTATATACGATATGTACTACCAGTGGCAGTAGTATCGTAATACGAAATGCCTTATCGATTCATCTAAAAATATCATGTTATTACCTTCTTCTTCTTTTTTATGAAAATATCATCTTATTACTTGAGCATATCTTATTGCTTGATAACGTAATCTCTTCTTCTTCTTCTTCTTCTTCTTCTTTGTTTAGTAATTTACCCTTATCTTCCTTAGATTTTGATACTTACACTAATCCCTTTATTTTATAAAATTATCACTAACTTTTCCTGATTTACTAAAATTATAATGACATTTCCCTATAAATATTAATTTATTCATTTCAATGACAAAAAAATAACGCGACATAAACTTGATTATTAATACTAAAATTATTATATTTTGACAACATTTGACATATATATTAACTAAAATATCTCTTTTTTTATCATAAGTTAAAATTATAAGTTTTATTTTCATTTAATAAAAAAGGTATTTTATTCAATTAATGTGTTAAATACTATCAAAATATTATAGTTTCATTGTTAATAATTGTGTATATATCTCATATTATTTTTTATTTAAATTAACGAATAAGTATCTACAGAGAGATCGCGTAATTCTAATAAACTTAAGAAATGAAGTTTTATAAAATAGAAGGGTTTGGTGTAATTAGACAATAGAAGGGTACTTGGTGTAATTAGACTAAACCTCAAGGGAGATTAGCATATTTTTCTCTTTTTGTTTTCTATATTTGACTTTCACTTTTGTAAAAGCTTGAACCTAAGCGTATCTATTTATTTAAGAATTAATGTTCATTTTAATTTATCACTTTACACTCGTTAATCATCTAAGAGACTAAGCTTGAATCAAGTTACTCTATCATCCCATTTGTATTTAACATTTTGCCAATTAAATGATAATATATAACATTAAGTGATATATTGATATTTCATATGTTATCTAAAATATAATAAAGTTTAAAATAGCTCATTTTTATATCTAAAATTGCACAAAGTAAGTTATTTAATAACTTGAAAAGAAGATTTAAATTATTCATTTTATGTAATTTTAAATATCAAATTATGTTATTTTAAGCTTAATTCTATTCACTCTAAATGATATGAAATATGTTAGAGTATCACTTAATGTTACATATTACTATTTAATTGATAGAATGCTACATACAAGTGGATTGATGGATTAATATGACTCATCTTTTACAATATTAGGATTCATTCAACTTACCTTTTGTAATGTTAGAGATTAATTCAACTTATTTTAAAAGTTATGGATTAAAACGACTAACAAATATAAAATCAGAAGCCAAAATAAACCTTAACTCATTTATTTAACTAAAAAACTTGACCTGGCGCTAAAAATGAAGACCAATTTTGTATCAAAATTTTTAAATAAGTAACGAACTTCCTTTTAATGTCCATGAGTCTATAGTGAAAAATAGGTTAATGAACTTAAAATAGATTGGACCCAAAAAAAAAAAAAAACTTAAAATAGGAAAACAGATGACATATGTAAGTATAACAATCTGTTAGACTAAATGCGAGTCAAAATCTTGTTAAATTTTTGTAGACAAAACATTATCAATAGTATAGAAACCCTAACATTCATTGCATCAACTATTATTCTCACGACTCTGTCTCCTCTGGAAAGCCATTTTGATTATAGATAACTTCTAAAATATTATTATTGTGTCTCGACCATACATTTTAGGGTTTGAAAGAGTCATTCATTATTTAAGTTTTCTATGACTTTTTACCTAATAACAGAGCCATCATATCCATGAAAAGAAAATGATGTTCTTTTTTTTAGTGTGTCATTGACAGAGCCATTGTCCAAGACTTCAAGTAATCAAGTGACTCCTCTCCGCGGCTGGAAGTTATCGGTGATGAGCTTTTTTCTTTAAAAAAAACACTTTATTTTTTTTAAAATAGTATTTTTATGTATTTTTTTTAGAGTGTTTGAATTGACTTATTTAAAAAAGCACTTTAAATTAAAAAAAGTTATAGAACCACTTTTTTAAAAAGCTAGTGATCCCCAGCTTCTATAAAAAGTAGAAGTAAAAATGGATCCTAATAAAATTACATTTCAAAACTATCTCTCGCTATTATTTATAATTACATCCATATCATTTGCTAAGCCCTTAAAAAGATATTTTCTTTTTCACTCTCACAATCATGTGCATGACCCTCATTTGATCACTATCACACACCACTGATAAGCTTACACTCCAACTCTGTTCCAGGTTTCATTATTTTTTCAATATACACTTACTTTCATTTTTTTTTTATTTAGACATGTCCCTAATTATATTAGGAAAGATGACGATATTGTCTCATTTTAAGGATTGCATTGGGGTTATAGATGACACTCATATACAAACACTAATATATTGGTTATGTGTGATTTTGATATGTATTGTATGATCTAGTTGGGAAGGTATTGTCCTTAATACTAGAATTTTTGTGAAAGCACTGCAAAGATCAAGATTACAATTTCCACTTCCACCTACATAGCACTCAAGTTAGGAGGACCTAACTCAAAAAGTGAAAGAATTGAGTAATAGTATAAGGGATCAGCCAACATAATACATCATTAGTATTTTTATATTATTGAACTTTTATTTTTGTTCTTTTATGTAATTTGATTTATAAAAAGTGATTTTATTTTTATTTATCCAAACATATTTATAAATACTTTTAATAATTAAAAATATTTACCAGATTGTTATCCAAACACAAAATAGATTTTTCTAAAAATAAAAGTTCTACTAAAAAAATTAAGTAAAAAAAGTAACTATTTAAAAAGTCAATCCAAATGCACTCTATATCTTTTGGCTGAAAATTAATGTCACTCTCTATTTAATGACAATTTATTTGATGGTTCAAAAATACCTTTTATTCTCATTCATACTTAAATTAACAATCTAACTTTAATATACTATTTAAACTCATTATTATTAATATATATTGCGGTTTGTGTTTTTGAATTTTTTGTTTTGTGAAAAAAATTTAGTAATAAATTTATTAAATTTTGTTAATAATAACTAATTTAGTTTTTAAAATTTTCAATATTGATTATATTTTTATAAAATAGCAATACTAATTTCAAAAAGAATATTAAACATTAAGAAAAAATAATTAAGGGAGGTTTTTCAGAAAAATTATTATATTCAAAATACTTTTCATATTGTTTTTATATAATTAAATCTACTATTAAATAAAGATATTATATTAACATTATTTGGCATGTTAATCTTTGAAATTTTATTATAATTTTACTTTTGTTATTTCTAATATAAATCAGAGTAATTTGGTATGTTTAAGTTAGATATTTACTTCATTATTATACATACTGTTAAATTATATACAAATATTTGATGATATATTTTCACAAAATTTAAGCTATTTTAACCGTATATAAGATATTAAATTAATTAAATAAAACTACAAAATAACATTGGATGATAGTACAATTTTTTATGTTGACTGTGAATATTAAATATAATTTAAAATTATTAGTGATAGGTTTTTCATTTCATTAAAAGTTATCATGTTTTATTTTCTTAACTTATTTTTTATTTTGGATCATATCTATAGAATATTAAAATAAAAGGTACAAAAAAATTATTATGGCTGAAAAAATTTATTTGAAGTAAAATAAAAAACTTAATTTAATTTAAAACTATTATTAAAATCTTAATTTAATTTAAAAAATATTATTAAGATTTAGAGAATCAATTTGTTACATAATTATATTTTTTGTATTTATATAATATGTTTTAGAAGAAAATTAAATAAAATATATTTTGATAAAATAAAATATTTGAAGAAAATATTAATATGAAAAATATGTGTAGATTATAAATAATATAATTGATCAAGTAGTTTGTAAAAAAGGAAGAGGGGTATTTTTGAACAATTAGACAAAACATCATTTATTAGGGAATGGAATTAGGCAAAAGACTTTTAAATTTAGCATCCATGGACTTATACATAACAGATTCATAGTAAACATAAAATATGAGGTTTTTTCTAAAAATCGTCCAAAGAACACTTGTTGAGGAAATAAATAAAATAAAAGAAATATTTAAACGTTTTCAATGTATTAAAAATATTGAAAAAATTGAAAAGCTTTAATTTTTTTTTCTTAGGTAAAACTTTCATTTAAAAAAAATAGTATCGTTAAGACACTCGCCAAAAAATAGAAAAATATGATTTCAGCATAAAAGTCCTTATAAATTTTGTATGAGAAATTATTCATGTTCTTAAAGCATCATCCTACTTGACTTAACAAAAAAAAAATCCTCCTACTCGTCCTCCTAATTCCTCAAAAAGAATGTTGCATGTACAAAGGAAAACAGTACTGAAGAAAATTGAATTTTTTTTATTTAGTAAGTAGGAGAGTGGTTAGAAGAATGTATCATTACCCATTTTGGATATACATAACAAAAATAATATTAATTCTGTAAGAATGAGAATATTAATGATATTTTACATTTCAATTAACACAGTTAGTGATGTAAGTAATTCAAATTCTTGTGATCGAAGTAATTCAAACTCCAAAGTGAATTTTAAAACAATCTGTCTAACCATCTCTCTCATAATTTTCTTTATGTCAGACAATGAATATCAATCGTGCCCTCCTGATTTTACTTCAAATTATTTGCAAAAATATGGTCTACAACTAATGGTGAAATCGAAATGTTTCTATGTTATTTCAAGAATTAAGCCTTTTAAACTTCAAAAGGACCACATGTGAAGTATAACATTATCACGCATGAATAGCATTACACTTCTCTAAACTCTTGATGAATTGTATGATATAGTTGGAAAAGGTAAATAAAAGTTTGGGAGCAGTGCAGTTCAAAAAATAAAAAATAAAAAAGAGTTTGGGGACAGTGCCCTGGGATGGCTAAAACCATTTCAGTGAAGATTCCAGGCGTCTGCATTGTTTTATTTAAACAATAATACGTTACTTTTTCTTTTGATTTTTTGTATTTTCGTATGCCCTCCTTCTAAAATGGCAAGCATTCTCCGCAATGAAATGGTAACAATACACTTGCAATTATGGCTATTAAAAGAAAAAGTTGTTGTTACAAGGGTATGACAAGCATTTCCACCGAAGATTGTCAAAATGAATATACATATATTTCCTTATCCTTCACAGATGTAACAAGTCAAAAAATGACAACAGAAATTGAAAATGTAATGAATCTTGAATTTCTTCGCAGCCATGACAAAGGATTTGTAACTTGACCCTACCTGTTTCTCCTTTTTATGTGTGAGCACAAACGAATTTATAGAAAATTGGTTCAAATTTCTTCGGGGTTACTCCCCCTCTTCATCTGCCAACCTCCAATGCAAACCAAAACTGCTGTTGGTATCTGATGCTGTGACTGAGGATGCTACTTCTGACAACTATAGGAAACACTGCTCCAAAAAATGAGATCCCACATTTCCATGTATCCTTATTTTAATCCACTAGCTTCCTTTCAGCACAGCAAATCCAAAGGTTGACTTTCTATGTAAACTCTCTCTGTGTCTTGAATTTCAAGCCTATCAGTGGCAAAGAAATTTGTAATTATTATATTATATATACCTTCAAGAAAATAAGGAGGCATTTCACTATATATGCGATTATCCTTCATCAAGATTCTACATAAACCCTTTATGTAGCAAATAAAGGCTTACCGTTGAAAGTGGAATCTGAAGTAGAACAAGTGAGATGCAATACAAAGAAAGGGAAATTGCAATCCCAGTAATAAAATTATGCAGCAGCCGTCGGTTGTCTTTTATGGGTACGAACACTGACTTAAGAGTATTTGTTAATTCAAAAAGTCGATGAGATACCTGCACAACCATGTAAAGATAGCAGTGCAACACAACAAAAGCACAACTTATTGATGGCCCTCATGAGAATTGAAGATAAATCAGAAAAGTAAGAAATTAAAGAAAAAAACTTCTTACCAAGACGTATATAGCAGTTGTAAGCATGAAGTTGAGCATAGGATACTCAGGGATGAGAGAAAGAAGCCACTTGGGCTGTCCATTTGGCATGTTAGATCTGTATGCAGAGAGGAAATTCTTAAGTACATATCTTACTAGATAAAAGGTCTTTCACAAGCTTTCTTCCATTACTATTTTATGTTGTTTCTGATTCAATACACTACGAGGATTTATCAAAACAACAAAGGCACAAAACAATTTAGCAATAAAAAACATTGCAATTCTTTCCAATCAATGCAGTTTGAGATTCTGTGGTCTCTCAAACCGTGGCCAATCAAGGCATTATTGAAAACAAGTCATGATCTACAAATCTGATGAAATTAGCCACACACCAATTAACTGAGTCGTGTCATCACTTCATAATAATTTTGATTCATCGATCTTTAGTAACTGAAGTACGGAACAAAGAATAATATAACACATCAACCGTATTAACAAGCAATATGATCAGAAGAAACCATAATGTGAGAATTGCCTCTAAGGTTGACTCACCTCAACCTCAAACTTATTTCCAAACCAATATGTGAGCATGTTTGTTTGGCAACATAAAAGAATTTAAACGAACAACTCAATTGCCAATTATTGTATATTTACATCGCTAAGGCCTCTTGTTGTATCTCACAGATGTAAAACATGGAGAAAAGGGCTGGTCATCCAAATGAAACAGAATACACACCCATCCACTCACATAATTATAACAAAAATGAGGCCAAGTGAACAGTGAAAGAACAAGTCGATCAATACGCATACACACCTCAACCAAATGTGAAACTGTGAAATGTAAGTCTCCAAAGTAATCTTGCCAAGCCACCTGATAACGCATAAAAACAGAAAATTAAGGGAAAAAATGGCAAAAACTAGGTGTCACCAAGTAAAAGTGAAAACAAACTAACATGGAATTTCAGTAATAAAGGTAAAGCATACATACGCAAAGAGGGTCAAAGAGAAACTCCGTAACTGTTGAGTGAAATTCCTCAAGCAAATGTAAACGCTGGAAAATTTTTAAGTCAAAAAATCAAGAACAACAGGAGCTGAAAAAAAGATGCAACCCGTATTATGATGGGATTGCTCTCCTTGAAGATTATAGATAGAACAACAAAATGGCAAAAGAAAAATAGATGATACTCACGTAATTGGTATCCATGAGGTGTAGGGGTGTAACTTGTTATATGCGACCTTGTCCAGCTTGTATATGTATTCATACCACAAGTACCCAACCTATGAAAGAATGATGAAGATACACGTTTTTTTCTTACTCTTAGGTCAAGACCAAAGAAAATTGAAGCGATAACAAAAAGAGAAGTAGAAAAAACCACAAATAATCTAAAGATTCTAAACATTAAGCAAACAGTCTTATCATAAGATATGTAACTCACAAATAATGTAATCGAAACAATGCTTGTTTTGATTGTTACTCTCCTCCTGGTTTCACACTCCTCCAATTTTTCCATCCATTTCTCAACCTGAGACAGTAAAATATTTCAAATTTAAAATAGCTGGATATCATGAGAAAATAATTCCCAGGATCCACCACAAAAACTAGTATATGAGATTACATTTGGATGAAAGTAGGCATAAATCATTCCGATTATCCAGATGTAGCGATCAAGCCCAGATCTGAAATGCCACTCATGCAGTCGAGGGAGATCAGGTTTTGCAGGATCATTATAACCTGCCACATTAAAAATTAGAATTATCTTATATTAGCAAATCAACTTGAAACTCGCAAACACACTACATATAAACGCATGCACCTAGGGAGCTAGAGCATCCACAACATGAATATATATCACATCAATTTTTTAGCTATAAACTGTTCCCAATTGATAAGACAATAAAACCATTCAATCCACAAGTTGATAGAGCAAAAATATCCAATCCAAAGCTTACAATAGTAAAATTAAAGAAAAACAAAGGTTAAAAACCAGTTCAAGACTGTAACCAGCCGGCAGGATCAGTTACCATGACTTGCTACGAAAAGTTGGCAGAAAACAGACACAAACAAAGTTAAACTAATAATGTAAAACACCAAGTTAGACATATTACTAACCCAAAAAGAATGTAAATGGACTCCAGAGTATGTCAAAGAATCCAGGGATTTCCCAAACCAAGATCACCACAAGGAAGCATGCCAGAATCTTCGCAGCAATCACCGTGCTAATTTCATTATACTTGCTGTATATACCCAATGCTCCGTACACCATCAAAGTGAAAAGTGTGTGCATTGGACATATATAATACAGCATGTAGTCATTGTCGAGCACAATACAACAAAAGGCCACAAAAAAATTAAGCCGCCACATCATCTGCAGGGAAGTTTAATGAGTTAGGTATATTGTTTATTTGTTTTACGCAAAAAGGGTAGCAGCTTAAAGAAGATAGTATACACCACTGAACAAAAAAGCAAAATAAAAAAGGTATTTACTATTTAAGATCAAGAATGCTATATCACCTGAGCAAAGCGTGCGAGGCTAAAATCTTTTCTAACATAATAATATGAGAAGTTGCCAAATCCAGTCATCCAAACATATGCAGCAATAAAAATACGTATTGCATTGTATATCTCCGCGCAGCAAAATAATGATACATTAGAAAGAGGACCTGAACAAATGGAACAGAATCACAAAGACATGGTTAGAATGTGCCTGAAAAAATTTAAGACAAAATAAAAAGCAGTTTTGGCTGAATTATGGAATTCTGGAAGTAATATGCATCTAGACTACTTTATGCTAAGTCCGATTTCAGGCTAATTTCAATAACTAAAAGCCTTAATTTCCATCTCATATTATCAAATAGCTCCAGTATTCCATATTTTCTTCTTAGCATCTGCTATGATATAAATTACAATTTACAATCCATGTACTATAACCGTAAAAAACAAAATAAGTGAGTCACCAAACTTGAATTCATATTTGACATCAAAAGGGTCACCCACCTGCATCCATCCTTTCCATTCCTCTGTTTGATGCCGATTAAGGTAAAGTATGCTTCTTCCAGAAAATGCTGATGAGTCACTATGTTTCTTCAAAGAAGTCATGGCTGAAACTATAATCAGAAGAATGTAGAGGAAGAGGAAAAGATCCCGACTATAATTCTGCCACAAAAAGGGGGAAAAGCTAGTAAGCAAAGAAAGTTATATATCTTTTGATCCATTGCATTTTTGTATTCCCAAGTCAAGCCTGTGGAACAGCTTATATCTAAACACTCTGGATATACAAAGAAAAATTGCATAAAAGTGCATTGGGCTATGAAGTCATGAATTGTGAACCAAGGTAAGTGTAGGAACTATAAAGTGAAAATTATAAACAAGGTGAATTATATACCTTATTATTTACCTTATTCTCTGTATAGTTAGTTTGTAGGCTTTCAAACACATAAATCTCAAAAGGGGTACAATACACGTAAATGATTCCAAAAATAAAATTTAAGCATTAATAACACCAAAAGTGTGAAAATTATAAACCCAACAATTACAAAGAAGCAAACAAAAACTGCAGATGTCTTAAATGAAAAAAGTTCCTTTATGTGAATCACATTACTATAAAATAATATTTTAAGTTACAGCTCGGACAAAAAATAAATAAAGAGGAGGAAACATAATAAGTGTTATACAAGTACCTTCGTAGAATCTCCAAGTATGTTGGTTCGATCACATATGTAGAAATAAAACAGAATCATCCCAAACTCAGACCTATAAAAAAAAATTGTAAACAAATTTTAAGAATTCAGGAGTAGTTGAACTGTGCAACATACAATGTTTGAGTCATTTACAAAACAATGACATACATTGCCCTCAAAGTTGCTCGATTTTCTAGCAAGAATGAGTCCTCCATGGTTAAGAACCTAGACAGAACAAGTAAGAAGGTAAGGATCTCAAGAACTTAGTTTGAAAAACTGAAAACAACCCTGTGGCATTGTATATAGTTGAAAATGACCTAATCAGATTTGATTTGACAGATGACATGTGGAATTTTGCTGATGATGATCTTGTAAGCCCTGCTTCAAGCAAATTGGCCCGATCATCTTCCTTAATTCCATCCTTCCCCAACTCATCAAGACTAGTATCTGAATGACTGCAATCCACAAAGACAATTTACTAAGCATCAGAAAATATTAGCATATAGATATTTTGAGCATAGTAGTCAATTGCGGATAGCAGCGCAGAGTGGCCAACCCCAAAAACACTATGGCGGGATAGCGGATAGCAGGATGACAGCTATTCGAAAGAATATATATATTTATCATAATTTATATATAACATATATAAATGTTCAAACATAAGAAATGATCCCCAATTAAACTCATTCATCATCAATGATGAAAAGTCATAAATCATAATTCATTCCATAGTCTAAAAACACACAATCACCATCAATTCAATGCATAAATATCAAGTTCTAAGGGCAACAAACTGTAAGAGACTACATAAGAAAGGGGGCAAAATACTTTGTAGTCTTTGGTCTAAACATGCTGTTGGAGATTTTATTTACTTTTTTTTTGGGGATGATTTAACAATAATACTCATCTCAACCCAAACCCAAAAGGAAAAAAATAGACACCCAACCCAAAACCACTCCCACTCACCACTAACCCTATCTCAATGAAACACACCCATCCACCATCCACAGTTCCCCACCCTCACAAGTCACCGCCACGATGCAACACAGCCACAACAAAGAGGAGACACCCAGAGGAGGATAAAAACAGAGAGAGAGAGTAAAAACGAAAAAAAAAAAAAAGCAGGGAAGGAAAAGGGAACTGAGAACAAAGGGGGAAAGAAAGGTGAACAGAGAGATGGGAGTCACAAAAGAAAAATAGAGAAAGGAAGGAACAAAAAGCAGAGAACGTTGGATTTTTCAATTGCTGAGACAATTAGCTGCCGCTACGCTGCTATTTACTCCACAATTTGCCACGAAAAGCGGCCGCAATTGCCAACCGCGACGCTACGTCTCTCCTATAGCGGCCCTCTACCGCTATAGCGCTATTGACTACCCAGTTTTGAGTGCTTTCCAAATCCAAAAAAGTTAAGAGCGGTAAACTCAGTTTGAAATTTAAAGTCAAAAAAAGAAAAGTGCACCTGTGATCAATGAAAAAAATGGAAAATAAATCCAGTTTAGGTGTTTCAAGAAACTTAAAATAGATCCAAGACTGAAACATCGTCATATCAATAGGTCTTTGTATTTAATATGCATTTTTCTGAAACCAAGTTCTTTATTCATAGCATCATACATGTAGTTTAATAACCACATAAGACGTAACATTCAGGTTTTTAGCTCCACAAACATTATTTGGGTTTGTATCAAAAGTCCAAACAGTTCAAAGCTTTGGAGGCAGCATCTGCTTCTTGTTGTTCATTAAATTTGAACCTCCACTGTTATTAAATATTCTAATATGAAGTCTCCATTTACTGATTTAAAGAATATTGTGTGTTAAAACTAAAGGCCCAGTGCAGTTTCAGATCAGTAAGTAACGTGGATCTTGTAAACTTGATAATTAAAAGCTGTTACTTCATTTCCCGATTATTATTGATCCCAAAGTACGTAGCATAAAAAGCCTATTAAAAGGATTTTTCCTTTACCAATCCAGATTACCACATTATTGTAAATTTTTAATATCATCAACTGTCACTACAAGACTTCTATGCATAATAACAAAGTTATCTACTGCAGAAGGATCAATCTATATGCCTACAATAATTTAAGAATGATCACCACATGTATCCAATCACAAGAAGAAACACAGCCAAATAGAGGAGAGGAAACTCATCCATCCCTGATACATATTCCACCACAAAACTTTAAACCCCAATATAATCAAATATGTTGAAGTCAATAATTGCAAGAAACTTACACTTTAGGAGGAGATGAGGTTTTCTTGTACTCTAAGTACTCTGAATATATCCATGTAACAAAAACTGGAATAATACCCAGCAAGAAAGACACCTGGGGGGCATAATAATCAAATCTCCATCAGAAATCGGCTACTTCATTCCAAATATTAGCACAAATGCTAGCAGCATAATTCACATCAATAATTGAGTCATTAATCGTAGATTCATTCTCCAACGAACATCATTCAAACAACTAGAAGTTTCATATGTAGTTTTCTCCAAATTATACCCAAATCACTATGCTCAAGTTTGAGTGAACAGTTAAGAAGTTAGCTCGCCCATAAGATATATCCAAAATGGTTTTCCTCAAACACATATATGCTCATCACATCTCTAATCTCTGCTCCTAAGATCACAAAAACACCCCCCCCCAAAAAAAAGAAAAGGACCATTAACACAACCCATCACAGATTTAGCTTGCTCAACTTACATGATTGTGTATCTAACCAACTTAAAGACTAAAATTTCCATTACTCTTTTCCATTACACTTCCTGAATGAATGACAGTTATGACCTTATCTCTATAGTCCAAAATCCAACATCAAACAGTTACCTTCCAACAACTCCAGTAATAGCTAACAAGTAGATTCAAAACGACAACACAACCCCAAACCAGACCACTCAAACTTCAAACAATCACTCTTCAAATTTAAAAAAAAAATCTCTCTCTCACACACAGAGACAGACCTGCCCCGGCGTGATTGGCCCCGAAACAACCATATCGGATCCCCTCAGGAACCTGCTCCAATCTGCAGAAAGTAGAAGAGAAACAAGCGAATCAGGAAGAAGAAGCAAAGCACATTGGAATCGGAGAATCCAAATCTGAGGAATGTATGTATTGTATATACCAAATGCAAAAGAGAGATCGAAGGACCTGAATTGAATAAGGGGGAAGGTGTCAGAGAATGATCATAAATAGCAGAGAGAGAAACCCTAGAGAGAGAGAGAGAGAGAGAGATCTGAATCCAAAGAAGGAGTTTGCTTGAAGAATAGAGAAAATGTCGGAGGGGATGTCTCTCTCTCAGTGGTTGAAGACTTGAACACAACCCAACCCAACCAACGAAAGAACCATCTCCTACACAATTACCCCCTTTCTCTTCTCTTCTCTTTCTTTCTTTTTTGCTTTGAAATGCAAATTACTAGTATTTGAAATTGCTTAGTACTCCTATCAAGAAGGATCAAAATCAATCAATATTTGTTTTGTGTTTTTCTTGCGTGTGATGTTGTGTTTTATGCCCTTTTCGGTGTGATAATCGATGCATTAATGTTGCTTGATACCTTGCTTTCTTTCCATTTTGTTATTATTATATTTGCTTTAAGTTAATTTTAAATATAAAGTATTGCTCTTTAACTAACACGCCAAAACAAATCCCAATCCAACTACTACTACTCGTACTGACTGCTGTTCGGTTCGGTTCGGTTCGCTCCTTGGAATGATTAATTAATTGGAGGCATGATTTGATTTTGATGCCCCTTCTTTCTCGGATTAAGTCTTCACCTTGAACGAGTTATGTTTTTCACCGTGTCATTACCGTAAAATACAGTGAATTACGCGAAACATTATTACAACTTAGAAACATAACAGAACGAATATTACATCCCTACCAACTACAAGATCGAGGGGTGTGGATGTTGAAAATTTTCTTTTTATTATTAAGCCTGTGGAAAAAATCGAGAGAGTGAGGGAGAGAGACCAATAAAGAAGGAAACTGAGGTGGCTCTTGAATTATTTGTGTGTCTGGCCAAAAGAGATTTTGTGATTTATATATATATATATATGGATTATTATATTTTGATTTATTAACATTCATATGAAAATATTTAGTCAAATGTATTGTTTGTTTTAATTGGGTCATCGTTACGTAACGAGTTTTAAGTTAGTACAATGTTAGTTAGGTTATGAAAACAAAAAGGCTTGATTACTTCGCAAGTTTCTATACTTTCTAGAAAAAATAAAATCAATTTCTATATTTTAAAAGTTTTTAGTTAGGTTATTGTAGATATGTGACATTACTTATCAAAAAAATATATGTGCCATTAAAACGGTGCTAAATCGTTACTCTAAGAAGGGACCTATAAATATTATAAAAAGTGTAAGAACTCAAATACAAACATAAATTGATGATTTGATTCCAATAATTTCTTATACTTTTTAAGATATTCAAATGGATTCTTTCCTATAATGGTGAGTTAATATAATTTTAATAACAGAAACCTGATTAACCAACAAAAAATATATTTTTTGATAACACCAACAAAAATTTTATTACAGTCTTTCAAAATAGATGAATTTATTTTGAAGAAGTACGGCTCCTACGTACATAGTACCTGACCAAAAATCAAGTGAACTGCATCGAACCAATTTGATTATGAATATTTTAATTTGGTTTGATACCCAAATTAAAATAAAATCAATGAGTTTATGATGTAAGAAATTAATTACTTTAATTTTAATAAAATTTTGTTCTCAAAATTGAAGTAGGATTCAGATCATAACCATATCTATTTAAGAAATATAATTTTTTTTACGTGATTTAAGAAATATAATGTACCACACCACAAAAAAGAAAATGAAAATATAAAGTTATTTCGGCAGATCCAACAAAAATATTTCACTCAAAAAATTCATAATGTGAAAATAATTTCTATATATTAATTATACTGAACCATCCAATGCGAAAAAGTATAATGTCATATTTTTAAAACTAACTCCATATACTTGCCCAATATATAAATTCACATATATATTGGGAAGTTCTGCAAATCTGGTTAAGAGAAGTTCTAAAACGGTTGTCGGTCCCTAATTTTCAAATAAGATAAGACGCTGAAAGTAGAAGTCCATGCACGTTAGAAGGCAGTGGAAACACGCATTTTAAAAAATAAATAAATAAATAAAATTCTACAACAACCTCAATATAAATTAAGATATTTGTGTCCTTCAACTATTTTTATAAGCACCCCATGGTCGTGCTGTTGATACCTTCCATTTTTTATTCTTTGGTTAGGGTTGATTTTAAATAAATATTTGCCAACATTTTTTTCATGAAGATATAAAATATAAATATGATATTAATTTTAATATAACTTTTACATAAGCATTTTACATTCACAATTAATTACATCTTATTATTCATGTGATTTTTGGAATAGTTTTTATAAAAGAAAAACACACTTAATTTTATGATTTGTGAAATCTTTTTACACTATGGCATCAAAATTAAATTTTAAAAATACTGTGTAACAATAAAAAGTAAAATTATAATTAAAATTAAAGGCTTAAAAGTTAATTTAATAATAAAAAACCCTCAATTTTTTTTTTTTGGTCATGAAAGACTACAAAACTCAAACCAGAAAAATTTGCTTGGCCCAATATCTTTGCTTATTGCTGTCTCTCATTGAAACTTTTTGGGCCCATAGCCCAATACTCATGAACATTCGCGATTTCTCACCAACAATCGTAAGGAAACCTGATCCACATGTATACTAAGGCTTAGTAATAGTTAATCCAGACGAATTTCCTAGCCACTGGCTATTGTGATCCTTCGCAAATCGTCTATCGCCTTTTCTTCTCTGTCTCTCTCTTATTTCCCTGATGAAGTGCATCGTTAGTCGTAATCATTATTATTATTATTAGGTTGGATTTGGATCCTTACTTTAAAGAGTTAAGATTTTCACCCTTAAATTAATAGAGTGAAAATACCCAACTTCTAATTTTATTGATTTGAGAGGTAAAAAGTTTTTATTTTACTTTAGATTTTCACTTTAGAAAATCAAAATCGTATTATGTTATTGGATTTCTTTGGGCTTTGTTGGCTGAAACGGAAGTCTCATTGACCTAATAGCATTTGAAGTCCTGAATTCAAAGACCACAAAAACAAAAGGTCCTCAATTCCAAATAAAGAAAAACTTGTGGTTGATCTCCTACGATAGTGAAATCAACTGAATTTCAGAAGTTATATTTTCTAAGTTTGTGAGTTTTTTTTTTTTGGGGGGTAAGGCCTAAGTTTATAAGATTAGTATCACGTCAGTTCTCTATGTCCTACTACTTTAATATCTAAAAAAATTAACTTAGATTAAATTTCTAAATTTTAAGACTAATTCATAAATAAACTAAAGGATTACTCTACAAATGAAGAATTAAGATTTAAGTTAGTTAGTTATTTAGTGTTCTAATATCTGACCAATGTATATAACAATGAGAAAACAATCGCATTTAAAAACATTTGTCAGTATATATGATCCAAAAAAAAAAAAATTGCCATTGTTTTAATTAATTTTATGTTATAATTGTAATTTGCATTGAAGGTAAAAAATATTCGTCAAATGTCAAAACAAATTTGCGCATTAGAAAGATAAATATAAAAGTAAGATGGTAGTAAAATAACATTTGATAGGCTACATAATGAAAGAAGTATATGTAAAATGTTAAAGTTAATAAGGTAGAGTTATTAATTAAGGAGCGTCAATAAAAAATATTAATTAAGGTGCACCACAAAAGATAATTATTAATTGAGAATTGATCGATCTGATAATCCAATTAACATTAAAAAAAAAATTTCTAAACTTAAATATAACATTCAGTACTCCAGTTTGATTTTTCAATTTACATTCACATTAATTACCTGTAATACCTAATGCACTCACATATGTAACAGTAATATTTCTTGAACCCAAGGCATAGTAATGCAGTCAAATAATCTAAACCTAGTACTCTATATTATTATTAAAAGCTCGATACTGACTTATTAGTAATATCAAATCAGCATACTCTTGTTTGACCGGAACACGAAGCGAGATATTCTGAAAGATATATTACTTGATTCACCCGGTGTTGCTGATCTTTCTTTTTTCTTTTCTTTTTTTTTCTGTTTTTAATTGAGGGTGTTATCTATGGAAGCGAATGACTAATCATTTCAAGACGTAGAACTTACAGATATAGTCTTGTCTCACAAAATTTTCAATATATACTGTCAAAATTTGAACTCATAACTAGATGCTTAAAAATCTAACTCAATATCAATTGGGTGCTAAGCCTCATGATTTTATTGCTTATCCTTCTTCCAGATATATATACATATATACAATTGGGAAATACTATAAAATCATAAGTTTTATCAAAATTTTATTTGCAGAATAAAGTGTTGTTATTTTTAATCTTTAATGGAATAAGTGGATTATATAAATTGTTTTATCTACCAATCACCATAATTTTCAACAAAGATTCTGTCAAAAAATTTCAAGACGTACGTACAATATTATTCCATGTAATTATATTATTTATATATTTAATTAAGATCGTGCAATAACAACTCTTAAACATTATCAACATCGAACGGGAATTCTGGGTATTATTATATTATCTCCAAGTTACGTCTCCGTTTGATAGAGTTATGTTAAACCCTATCTTCATTGGGAGAGAATGACCTATATATACTAGCTCGAAGTCAAAACAACTCGCAACAAGCAAATAACATTTTTTTCAAAAACAAAAAACAAAAAATTTGCAATTAATAATTTGCAGGATTTTATCGTTTCTGATCGTATTCAAACCATAGAGTTAATTCATCTGTTAGGGTACAAGTTGACAAAATTAGGATGAGCCACTTGAAGCTTTTATAAATGTTGGCATCTATGAAGTTGTTAATGTAGACCTTGGTTAGCTATCTTCACATTCATCACTATGCGTATGCGCGCGTGTGAAATTATGGAGTTAATTGAATGACAGCTATCTATAATCTATAATAAATTTAAAAGAAAATCGGCAATCGCTTAAAGTTTCTGAAATGAGGGTGTGGTCCTAATTTAAGTTATCCATTTAACAAGTAGACAATTTAAGTAGTTGGCGCAATGCAACGAACGCCGATCCCACATATTTCTCAACACACTGGGTGATTGCGATGGAATCCGAAGAATGCATGCATGGGAGAGTTATTAAAGAGCAGGGTAAGAAATATCTTGGGCTTTACTTGTGGAAGGGTGTTACGTTATCTTTAAAAAGGGAGACCAAGGACAAAGTCTTGAGAAGTTCGAGGACATACATAACTCACTTGTCTACCAAAAATGAGAATGCATATTATTGTTTAGTCACACGTGGAAATCTGTAACATCATTCATTCACATGTTTTTACCAATCAACTTATGCTTTTGTAAGAGTTGATTCCATAACATGATATTACAATTTGTATGATAAATAATGGTCAGGGGTTATAACAAAGATTTACGTAAAATCGTGATTAGGATAGTTTTATAAAATATCCCAAACTAATTGCAAATAGTGTGTGTGATGAAAGAATTTTGTCATGGGTTAGTATAACGCAACAATTTATAATTTAGTAAAGGGTTTTTCTAAAAGCATTAGTTGAAGATTTCAAAACAAATAAAACTTTTTAATACGTTTTATGTTTTGAAAATATAAAATTTCATCTTCCTAATACTAAATTTTCATTTTTTATTCCTTAATCTTAGATAAATCCTTTACTAAATAACAATAACCAATTTCATTTGCTATTTTTTTTTATCTCTCAAAAAGTATCGCTACACCTAAAAGGTAAAGATTAATTTTTTTAAGTGTGGTTAGACATTTAAGCGGCAAACTCTATATCAACAATATTTGTTTATATACACATAAATCTTAGGATTAGATATCAAATTATATGCTTAAGGGACCCTAACTACTTTCTTATACTCGTGAATCCACACTTTGTTTAGTTTCATTTCATCTAGTACTTTTACTTTACTTTAAAAACCTAGGAAACACCTGTTCTTTTTTAATGAGTGTACACATGATGTTAAAGTTGAAGTAGGACAAAAATCACAATAATTTTAATTTTTTTTGTACTTGTTAATAATATTTTATTAGTTAGAAAATAACAAACATGAGCGATTTTTCAATGAATAAATATAATGTGATTTTCACTTATAAAAAAAATAATATATCGTTGAATTATAATTACACAGAATATGAAGTTTTTCATACGGCGTTATTTTATATAAGCTTCGAAAAGAGAAGGAAAATGCCAATAAATTTTGTTAAAAAAAATTATTAGTTGCATGTTACTATAAAAACAGCCTTCGATTAATCTGCACTATACTACTGTGTTAGTGTTGCATCAAAAAGTACATGTACTGTGTTGAATTTTTACAATATTTAAATAATACAATGATCAGTAGAATACGATTCTTCTATCAGAAAAATGATATATGTGTATATTGTCACTATGCTTATATATACACACCTTAGTATTTATTTCATAAATGCAATAAGCTCTCTAATAAATTGCAAAGATCGGTAGCTGTAACTCGGGACATGCAGCAATGTTTTGTCAGAACAATTATTTTTTACCAAAAGAGTGTAGAAGTGAAAGATTATTTTTAAAGAAATGTTCATCACATTGAAAACGCCGATATCGATGGGACACACCCCATAAATTGATGAAAGATAAATGTAATAAAAATTGCGGAGTGATGTTGGATTGATATGTACAAATAGAAACGACCTTACTTTTAAGATAAAAATTCATTAACCATTGGAGACGGGGTGTTTGGTGGTGGTGGTGGTGGTGTTGTTTATTCCATTAGGATGTTGGAGCTGATTCGGTGCCCTTGCCATAATATGGGCGACAATGATCTTGGTAAGAAACGACACTTAGCAATCGTCTTAATGTTCCTTTAATTTGGTTTTGGGCTCTCTGTAGTCGTATTTTTACTGTAGAGGCATATGAATCTTTGTTACGTATAGATTTTGATTGGTTTAGTTTTAAGCTTATGTTGATCTTCGTTTTATTTTTTAGTCCCGTTATATTGTTAAATTGTTTGCTTTGCTTCTCTTGTCGCAGAATCAAGTATTTTTTTAATTATCAAAAAATTTTAAAAAAATCATCAACCATGCATTGCATGTCCGTGAATACAGTTCACAAGAACACTTGATCAAGTTGAGTTTCATATACACTTTTTTAAAGCATTTGAGCGCATCAATCTCGCGGGCCATTCTTTCAAATTACGGCCATAAAACGGTGGGCATCTACTTTCTTACAAACGAGCTCCTATGGCGCCATTTATATCTAGTTGGCGATATATATATATATATATCAACCATGAAATTAGTTTCCCTGGGATCCCACATGCACCTAAATTATTTTTCGGTTCAACATATATAGATCCGATCCAGAAAATAATGAATGGAATGCAAGAGAGCGTTGCACTATATATAGCATAGATATTCTGATCGATATATATACATACACCAACAGATTATCCATACAAAATGGTTCATTACAAACTCTCATCTCTCATAGTTGTTCAATATATATGAATAGTAATCCAAATGAATAAGTTTTTGGGTCCATCAATTATGTGTGGAATGCAATTCTATCTACGTGGAAGCAAAACTTGCCATGACCCCAAAATTAGACAAGTTTTACCTTTCTACTTGGTTTCTAGTTAAGATATACGTACAGCGAGTACCAAGCATACCGAAGTTTTGTCGACAGCCCCCAAAAAAGGCAGGATAACGAAGGAAATTTCCGTGTCACAAAGGTAGCAGCTTTGTTTTACTTTGACATTCAAAGATATGGTTAGGCAAGTGTGAGCATTAAAGGCCAAAACACATCTATACACATGTTAAGAAAGTCTACACATATATAGATATGTTAAAACAAGAGTATAATTTTGATGAATTAAGATGCTTTCATACTATTATTCAATTATAAAAATTTATTATATGAATTTCAAAGTTGTGAGTAGCAGAGTTAACTATCATCACTAATATAATAATTCATGATTGGATAATTGTATAAAAAAATTTCATTCATCAATCAATGCACAGAAATTAAATCTTATTATAAAAAAAATACGATATGTAATTTGAAATTAATTTTGATGCACTTTAATATAAAAATCTAATATTGTCATCATATTTAATCATATATTTATATTTGTAAGACTTTGAAACTAGTGAATAGTTCGAGACAAACACTTTTTATACCAACAAATGCATATAAATTAATATCTAGTTCTAATTATTCAGAAAGGCTAGCTAATATATAATGGACTTACGCACAAATATATACCATCTTCTTCTTCTTCTTTTTGCACATACTGGTGCCTTAAGCATGCTTATTATGAAATCCATCATCACATACTTGAAAGTGTGTGTCTACAATTATGCGTGTGGTTGAGCATATAAAGCAAACAGTTAAGCTCTTGATTAATAGACCCAGAAACATTGAAGAAGAAAAAACATGGAGCATGTAACCATTTTCTCCTACCCATCAAGTAACATTGTAATCAAATCAATGACGTTACAAGCATCCATAGAAGGATGAAAATCTCAAATTAATGGGCAGCATGAAAATTGAACTTGTTAATAATAATCAACCTCTCTGCCTAGCTAGCTATACGTACATACCCCACGCCATGATATCTCTCTAAAACAGTTCCGTCCTCTATAGCAGTATGTCAAACTAATTAACTCACTTCGAAACAAAGCATTTGAAGCTAGGCTAGCTAGTACTCTCTGGCGGTGAGTACGTCAGAAATACATATATATAGCTACATGGAAACTACCTGCAGCTAATTTAATTAACCATATGTACAAAAAAGAGATCATCATAATTAAACAAGGCCAAAGACAGGTAGATATATCATACCAATTATATTATATTATATTATATATATATATATATATATATATATATATATATATATATATATATAGCTACATAGAGAGAGAGAGAGAGATCAGAGTTTGAGAGAATACATGCATATTCTCATCATCATCAATTCTCGTGGGTCTTGTTGAAGAACATGGAAGGGACTATGTCTTGAAGGAGGCCGTATTCAGGAGGAAGCTGATGATGATGAAGAAGAAGAGAGTTGTTAATGCTCTGATGAGAAGAGTAGAAGGATCCTGCAGCAGTGGAAGGAGCAGTGTTGGTTTGTTGGGTGGTGGTGTTGTTGATCATGAAGGGAATATTGTTGTGGTGCATATGGAGGAAGAAGTCTTGAGGGAAGTTTGACCCGGCTGCTGCGGCTGAGAAGGCGTGATGATGAGTGGGTGTAGTAGTAGTAGTATTCAGCATGGAGGGTGTGAACATTCCAGCCGCATTCCCTCTGAGGGAAGTGGGGACCGGATGGTTGTGCTGACCTTCATATGTTGTTATCACAGTGGTTGGGTCCTGAAATGACCTCTCCACGCGTTTCTTCACTGTGCACTTCTGCGTTGTGCACCTGTAGTAGCTCCTGCGTCCGTACAATCAGATCACACTTAATTACTAGCTACTTCAATATAATCATCCATATATATATATTATATATATATGTGTGTTCACTTATAATCAATCACTTCAAATTTTTTGTTATATATCTCAAATGGTAAAGAAAGCCATTGTCAATATATATGACCAAATTAATTGGGGATCCGGTGATCTAGTGTTGGTAAAACGAACTTTTGAACCTTCTTTTTCTGTGTTCCCCTTTTTTTGTATCTTGTCAGTAGTACTAAAGTAATTAATAAGAAGTATATCTGAAGATGAAGATAGTTTGATTTGGTGAATTTAAGCCGTGAAATTCTAGTAAGCAAAGCGGTTTGGTGGAAGCAATAAGCAGATATATAGTGAGTATTATCAAATTTAATGTGAAAGTTTTAAGCTTGATTAAGGTAACTAGTGTTTGTTTTTCAGGGGTGCAAATTAAGAAACGAGGAAGACATGGTTTTTTCTTTTTTACCTTGGATAAGGGCTATTCTTAACAGCTTTCTGTCCATATTTTCTCCATCTGTAACCATCTTCAAGCTGATCGACCTCACTCTTGGTCATGAAGGCAAACCTTGGCTCCTTCTGCTTCTTCTCTCCTTTCTTCTTGTCCTTGTTCCTGTTCATTTATCCAAAAATAGGATTGTAAGTTGCACCATTTTATAGCCTAGAACAGAAAAAAAAGAAAAAAAAATAGAATCATGGATTATTGATCTGAGCTAGCCCATCTTAATAAGAAGATGAGGAAAAGGTTAATTAATTACCCTTTCTTAGAGCTTTCTGTTCCTCCTTCTTCTCCTTTCACCTGGTGGCTATCTTTCTTGCTCTTTCCTGAGTCTTCTTCGGCCCCAGCTTCAGATGATGAGGAAGATATAGATGAGTTAAGGGTGGTTGCAAGGTTTTCATTATTACCACCACCAGGAGTAACACCTCCTACAATATGATCTACCACTGCTTCTGTTGGCTTATGATTGCCTTCAACAGAAGAAAATACCTCTGATGAGGAAGGAGACAAGCCAAAAGAAGTTGCAAGTGAGTTGTAGTCCATGCCTACTTGAAGAGATTCGGTGAAGCTCATGTAAGATGAAGGATCAAAGGCTTGTGATGAATCATAAGCTGATGAACCTGAAGGAAAGAGTGATGATGATGAAAAGTGCTTCTCACAGTACATGGTGGAGGATCCTCTTGTTTCCTGCTGCTGATTGTGATCTAGGACAAGATCATCCTGGTAATAGAGTTGTTTAGGTTCATCAGACATGAAGAAGAAGAAGAAGAAGAGAAAAGGAGAGAAGATGGAAAAGCAGAAGAAAAGAGTGTGAGGGGTCACTTCTGCTTGGCTGAGACTATGTGTTTGAATATATATAAGATAGAAGGAAAAAGAATTAAAAAAAGGAAAGAAGGAAAAATAAAAGTCTTTGGGTTTGAACGGAGAGAGCAGCTATGGTCACTTTTAAAAGGAGGTTGGGTTGACAAAATACCTTCTTCCAATCAGAAGAGCTCAAAGTGCTTTCTCATTCGGAAACATTTTCATCAGTCCATGTTACTTCCATTAAGGAGACTGATCAAATATTAGTTATGGGGATAGGGAGATTGTCACTGCAGCTATGAATAAATAAAATGTATATTGTTAAACTCTAGAAGAAAAACTAACTATAAAAAAAAAATGCTACCTAGGAACACAGTTGGGTAGCTAGGTATTATAACCTCACAATTTATTAAATTGCCGTCAGCTATATATTTAACAATAATATATATAAGAATTCCGATAAAGACAAATTCTAGTATTTTGATATACATTAAGTGTATTTATTGGCATTCTATAAAATTTTCTCTTATTCAATCACAAGTAATACCTGGCAGAGTCTTTTAACCCTTTTGAACCTCCAAAAGTTAGCAATCAAAATGTGATTCTTCTTTAAAATTTTCTTGAGGGTTCAGTCCAAATTGGAGTCTTCTAAACTTAAACTTAGATCATATTTTGTTAGAGTTTTCAATTTTTATTTTCAGTTTTTTAGATTTTATAAAAAAAAATTTAAAAATTACAAATTTCAATTTTTATTTTCAATTTTCAGTATTTTCTTCACAAAATCTTAAAAATTAAAAATTGAAATCAACCATGCCCTTACCTTCTATTTCTCAACCAAAAAAGTTTCTCTGTGTTCTCTCTTCGGTTGCCAAAATCCTATGTACCACAGAAGATGAAACCACTGATCTCTTGTCCATGTAAAAGAAGTACAGTAGAATCCGAGGTGCCCTCACCCAGTGAAAATCCTGGTCGCTGGTCTGTGTTTCCGTTCCTTGGGTTGATCGGGAAAGAAGAGTCAAATAAAGCATGGTTGACTCTATTATTTTCTTACATGAATCTATATATTCTTTTTTTTTCTAGATATCTACACGTCGACATTATAGAAGCATTCCCATTTAATATCTCTACAGAATATTTTACAAGTAAAATAATTGACTCAAAATTATGAGTTCTTTTTTATAATATATATTTTAATTGTAAATTTTTTATTTTGCTGACTAGTTATGTATTATTTTATAGATGTGGTTTTTAACATAATTATTAGTAAGTTACAAATACTTTAGTAATTTAATTTATAAAACTCATTTGATACCTCGTTACGCCGTCTATCAATTATACGTTGTTAGAAGTATTTCATTTTTTATGAGAAAATACAACAAGCAAATGATTTTCAATGAAATTTTGATATTAATATTAATGCATCAAAATTAAATATTTAAGTAATACAAAAACTAAATCCTTAATTTATTTTCTAAATTCATCCGGTGTAATTAAATTTTTTTCATTAAAGAATTATGTTTGATTAGAGATAAAATGGTGGGGAGTAATTTTTTCTATAAATATAATGAGCAACACTTCGAGACTCAAAAAAAAATTGTGCGAAATGAGCAAGAATTTCATGCGAGCCATTGATTTTTTGCTTTTTAAATAGTAAAAAATTAAATAAGACAAATAGAAATTAAAACAAACAGTTATTATTAATTAGTCTAAACTCGTCGCTACATTTTTTGAGCTATTCATCATTTCACATATAAAATTATATATAAATCTCATACATACAAAATTTATGTCTATTTTTATCGTTAATTTTATAAAATGTGATAAGATGATAATATCAAAAGCTTAACATTATTGACTTGTAAAAGTAAAAATTAAAGGAAATTTATCAGATTCATGTAAAAAGGGGTCTCACTTGGGTGGAGAGCGTGTGACTGCAGGCGTTGGGAGAGGAGCGTGAGATAGCCGTGATAAGTGACTGTGGTGGTCAATGATTCAAACTTTTCAACCCAGACAATACAAACTTTGGTTTTGGAATGGAAATGCCACACGTGTCCGTGACTGGCACCGGCTTTTGACCGTAGCTTACACAGTTCCAGGCACGTGTCGTAGACGGTCTGTGCCTTAATTTGTCCTGCTGATGGGAACCCAACGTCAGCATCGAAGGGGATATTTGAGAAAAAATTATTACGTCTACATTAGTGTGGCAATTGATATTTAAATAAATTCACAATAAAAATAATAAGATACAATTTTAATAATTATATTTTATATAAAATATGGGTGCATCTAAATTTGAGTTATTGAAAGTATCTCGATACAAGAATTTTTAATTTTCTATGCTTGGAGATGGATGGAA
Source organism: Dalbergia oliveri (assembly GCA_030441495.1). Taxonomy (NCBI): domain Eukaryota; kingdom Viridiplantae; phylum Streptophyta; class Magnoliopsida; order Fabales; family Fabaceae; genus Dalbergia; species Dalbergia oliveri. The sequence continues at coordinate 41,734,080 of JAMLFY010000002.1, read as the reverse complement.
ACATTATTGCGTGGTGATGTTGCGCCCCTTTTGCTGCCCGCCCTTTTTTATCTTCCCTCATGCTCCTTAATTTGGATTTGATTATAAACTTTTTAGTCCTTTCCTTTTCACTCCTTTTGTTTTTTCTTAATTGTTTCCTTTTTTATTATTTCCAATACAGATGCTTTACGTAAAGGCAATCCAACAGTACTGTGCTTTGGTGCCATTAATAATGATGACATGGAATATTATTATTATTGAAGTAGTCTTGGCTTCGCTAGGCAAGATAGCTTTTATGAAATTAAAATTTATATCTGTACTCTAGATCAGATAAACGTGGGGGGGTGCTTTGACATTGTGAGAGGCTTGTGCATACTAGTTATCTGAAAAGTATGTGTGTCGATGTATATTCCTAGTGACCATGGCCCCAGCTCCTTAATTTTTTCGCCATTAATGCGGGAGAAGATGCATAGAAATAGCAGTGCAGTTTATTTAGTGTCAGGTTGGCAGTCCAATAATGAGGCCCATAAGGATAAAATGGGAAAAAGCCATATATGCTATTTCTGATCTATCATGATTAAAGTCATTTTCTCAAGTTTTGTTTGGTATTATATAGGAAAGAAAAAGAAGGGGAAGAAAACAAAGCGGATGAAGAAATCGGGATCTCTTGTTTGGTATCCCCTAATTAACAAAAAAAACAAGAGATTTCTTATCCTTTATTTGGTTTTATTTAAAATGACACATGTATGTTTGTATTATTATATTATATTGATGAGAGAATATATTAGGATTCAAATTCTTCGTTCTACTTTTCAGTCTCCTTTCTTGTACTCCAATAATTTAAATTTATAATATTTCTAAAATAATTGATGATTTTGAAAGCAGAATTGTTTCATAAAAATATTAATGCCAATTTTTCACAAGAGTTGGAAATTGGAATTAGACAGAAAAGGTAGGGGAGAGTGTCTGGATGCGGTTACAGCTGCTCTTGAATCCTATGCTTTTGGAGGGCTTGCATCAATCCATACCGCCATACGAATTTGTAGTTTGTGTTCAACAAATTAAGTAGGGATAAATGTATTTTATCCATGAATTTTAGGTTATGTGTAATTTATTCTCTTGATTTTTCAAAATTTACATCACGATATCTTGAACTTTTAAACTGTAAAACATTAATATAATTTTGAATTAATAAAGGTAAAATTTATTTGCACTTAACCCTAAAGTTTTTAATTTGTGAATTCGACACCTTGTCCGATGAATCCTATATAAAATTAACATTCTGATTTTGTTATTATGTGTAAGGTAACACCTATGACTTAAATTTTTGATTTTTTCAAATTCAAAAAATTAAGAAAATAATGTACTGCTTCAAAAATAGTGGGTTTTACACAATTTGAAAAGTTTAGAGATCATAATACATATTTAAAAAATCAGAATTTAAATTATATATAATCTAAAATTCAGAAAGATAAAATATATTTAATCCAATTAATTATTAGCCTTAGACAACTTAAAATGAAAATAATAAAGGCCAGTCTGGTGAGCTCGTGCTCCACGAACTACTTTTCAATCTAATCAGGCTCCCTATGCAAACAACAAGCCATCCTGAGCCTATCAGGAAGAATGATTGAGAGAGAGCCACCAGAGTAAAATGCCATTACGTAACTCAAGCATGTCGCGCCAACATTATTTTTCGGTAGCAGTAGGTACATCTGTCATGTCCTCATATGTATATATATATTGCACACATCATTTTGTATATGTATATCATTCTTTCATCTAATTATAATCAATTTTGATTGAATTCACAAATATCTACATTCTGAATTTGTTCTATATATACGCAAGTATGTGAACAGATCGATGTGCCCACAAGTGAGTAACATTTTTTCTGATTAGAATCTCAAGAGTACGGTACGGTTAGTTGTGTCACTTAAAAAAGATGGTTGACCTACCATTAAAAAGTTGTGTCACTTCAAGTGTTCAGATCAGAACTTTGCGATAACATCTGGAAGAGTTTTTTTTTTTGAAAGTATACTAGATCGAATGATGTAACTATGTCCTTAAAATTAATGGCCGAAGGAAAAAATCTCAGTTGATGCAAAGAACGATTATATCAATTTAATATAAATCAATTAAAGTTATCACAACCTAATTGTATGTGATAGCTTACTGCTTCAATTTTGTGCATTGTGTCCATATGGAGCAAGTGAATGAACAGGTGAAAAAGTTGCCTTCTTCGGCTGACGCATTCCCCTTTCCCTCTTCGCGGATCAACGATCAATCCCAGATGACATTTTACATCAAGCTGGGAAAATTAGGGACAATCAATTTACGAAAAACACACACACACACACACACACACTCATATATATATATATATATATATATATATATATATATATATATGCTTGAAAACTTTGTACAGTAGTGTACGGCTATATTAGCCTCGGATTTCATTTGAATTCTTTTATATGTACAAGCTCTATGGATACAAATTTTCAAACTATACATAATTCATCTAAGAGTCTATTTTTTGTTTAACCATCTAATACTCATTGCTCTCACTTTCTATATGGTCATCATATATATATACAAGTTGTAAAGACTTTCACTGCACTACCGCCTCGTGATTATCAGTGTCTCTATTCCACTTTAGAATGTGTGTCATTTTTTAGGAATAAATAAGTCTTCATCTACTCAAAAATAAATATCGATTAAGGTTATAAGTGTATAATAATTAATAAAATTATTAAATAATATTGATCCTTTAAAAAAGTTATGAAAAATTATATTTTATTCTCTGAAGTATAGGCCATGTAAATTTAATTTAGATCTCAAATTTTGAAAAATTGTGTAGTTCAACTCCTTGAACTTTCTTAAATTGCAAATTGACCTTTTTGCTAATTCTTCCATCAATGGTTAATAAAAATATTATAAATTTAAGAAAATTTAGGGTATCAAGTTGTATAGTTTGTAAATTTCATGGGATTGATTGGTATATTTTTAAAGTTTAAAAATTAAAATTGAACATGATCTATAGTTCAAGGAGTAAATTATGATTTTTCCAAAATGTTAATTTAAAAGAGCAAATTAACCTTAAAAAAAATATGATCAATTTATAAAAAAGATGAAGAAAGAGAAATGAGATACTTAATTTAATGCATATAGGTTAAAATTGATATAAATTAATTAATACTCTCTTAAGACTCTAAAGTGACAATTATTTTCAAACGAAGATGAAGCTCTAAAAAGACTTTTAATTTAAAATGGAAAGAGTAAGTATTATACTTTGTACCATAAACAATGTCGGCTTAAAGGATCTTACTCTTCTATTTATAAAAGATAAATAATAATGATAAATCTTCTCAATTAATGATCTAAAAATCTTTTTAACTTGAAATATCTCACTCATCACATTTATTACATAGTCATTAAATATTGGATAAATTATAACTCATGTCATTATGAGTGAAAAATTAGAAAGACTATTAGGATGATATATTATTACTCTATATTTTGATTGACATATATCATTATTACTCTATATAATATATACATAGAATATGGAAATGTAAATACATGTTTATATGTTTAAATTTTAGTTCTAATATTTTTGAAGTTGATATTAATTTAGTCTAAAAAATTGTTATTATTTAATTTAGTCTTAACCCTTTAAATTTACACCAATTTTATCATTCTGACAAATGATCATACAATTGTTAAAATATATTCATAAAAAAATGAAAAAAATATTTATATTTCACCTCTCCACAACACACCTCATGATCATGTAAACTTTATTTGATTAACTCCCAAATTGTCTGTATCATTATCCCCGACGGATATAATGATCTCTAACAGAAAATAATTAATCTTATGGTTCTTACTTCTTAACAATTGTAAAAATTAGACACTCATTTGAAATGAAGGTAAGATGTGAAGACTGGGATTTATTAACCCCATCCCACATAGCACGCACCCTCTACCCACAAAACCTGCATAACCTCAACTGCACTATTTTAAAAGATTAGGGTTGGGTGTGATAGTTTAAAATAGTCCGAGTTCTTTTACAAGTTATACAATTTGTATATTTAGAGGATGAAATATGGAATAGGGTTAAATAAGTCATAATTATTATTCTACCTTCGCATCATACTCTTTGCTAGTTGTAAGTGGGCTTGGACAATGAATGTCCAATTTTTACAGTTGTCAAGGATTATAAGATTAATTAAGTTTCGTGAATCACACATTCCCATCAAGAACTAATTTGAAAATTTACTAGGATTGTTTTATTTTACTTTTCTCTAGTTTTGCTACCATTTTTTTTATTCAAAAATTATAGGAAATGTTACTCTGGCAAGGTTACTCCTCCTTTTAAAAGGTGTATTTTTCGGGATTTGAACTTGTGTTCTCATTCTTATAGGGTGTAGATATCAAACGAGACATTGATCCAAGAATGGAGAAAAGCTCTCGTAAAAGAGAAAGGCAAAATATCAATGTATGAGTATAATGATAAAATAATGCTTTGACTGAATTAAATACTAAATAGAGTTCCTATAGGAACCAAGCTGCTATTTGTCCAACAGCTTATTGCTACCAATTTCACCTACTTACTTTAGTCCCAATAAATATCCATATAATGAAAACTTAGAGATATTCATTACAACAAAATTTATGATAGGAATTTAGAAATCAAAACCTGATATTTAACATGTATGCTTTGACCAAGAGTTTATATGGTCTGGTAGTCATATCAACTCAAAAAAAAAATTAAGATCACTGTGAGGGCATTTTCTTTCGGGTAATTTTTATCTCTAATTAATTTGTTTAATTAATTAACTACTAGAATGCTCAACCCCACATTACATTGTACAAAAGTCTACAAAGACATGGCTTGATTAGCTTAACGGGCTTTCATACTATACGTACGAACAATATCAACTTGACGTACAAGATCTTAAATAGAGTCAACTTGACGTTTCAAAATAAATTACAGAGCCAACTTGTCCAAATGAGCTTTTGACATTGTGTTATGTCTATATATATTCACCAAGAATAATAAAAAAAAATCTACCAATATATATGGTGAAATTAAGGAGGGCGTTTCGATTGTCTTTAATTACAACCACAATTTATCAAATAAAATCTTTGGGCACTTTAGGTATTCGGGAGTTTGAATAATTCATTGGAATATGTCATGGAAAGTGGTTTTCTACCTAATAATTTATTGTCCTTTAAAGATATAATTGACAATTAAATTTTATGATAATTGTTGATGACTTGATAAAGAATGGTTCATCAAATTTTATAACAATATCCTACATGCAGTAAAAGTTATACTATATTCAAAATGATGTAATAAAAATATTTAATTTATACACATCACCAATATAAAAAATTTACACGCATATCTAATTATATATTATTATATCAATAAAATCATTAAATTCAATTACTTGCTATCTTAAAAATCTCATAAATAGAAACATATAATTTAATGACAATATGAAAAGTTTTGTACCTTTGGCATAAATTTTTTTCTAATATGTATTTTTTATCTCTATCATCCTAATTTTTGTCCATATTAGTATTTTAAATTATATGTCTAGCTTTTAGGAATATTGAGAGTTTTATTTTTGTCCTTGTAGATAATTTTTAATCTATTTTTATCCTTAAAAATATCACCACTAAACATGTTAATAATAGAAACAAAAAAAAGGAACACAAACTTGAGAGAAATAAAAAAAAAAAAAAATAACTTTTATTTACAGAAATTTAAAATATTTTTAAACTTAAAATTTAGTTATAATATCATGAGGGGTTTTCCCAACTGGTGTGCCGGCCCTTAACGCACTGATTAACAAATAAAAAATTATAAATTTCTAAACATTTTATTAAAGAATAAAATTTTAAATTTATAAACCATTAAATATGTTAATTAAAAATTAAAAATTGTTACTTTTAATTTCTTTACCGTGAGTTAATTTGTCCAGTTTGTTTTCCGGTTTTATCTTAGCTTCATACTACCATACGTATACGTGTACCTCCCTCCTTCGCACGTTTCTTTTGCCCCTGATTTTTGTTTCAGGATTAATTTATTCTCTTAATTACTTTTATCTTTGTTTTTTTTCCATCTCTCATAAGTCATCTTAGCAGGAGAATAATTCTTCAAATATATTACTACTTTCTCCATTTTATAATAACTGTCAATTTTTTACTTTCACGTATTAAAATATCTATCCATTTAGGCTATTTAGGTAATATTAATTTTTTTCTTACATTTATATATTTTAGTGTAAATATATTAGTTAAGTAGTTAACATATTTATCAAGATGTGTAAGAATGACTATAAAATGATAGTTTTATCAACTCATATAATTTTCTACATTTATCAAGATTTTTTATATTTTTTCTTAATATATGTATATTTTAGTTTTTTATAATTATTATGAAATGAATGAAGTACTTTGTATAATCCATTCCACTCACTTATCCAAGTATTGCATGCATGTATAATTAGGGCTTTACTAAACATGTGCCCCGTGGACAATGGAAGGGAGTGTGGGTGAGGTTTTAAAAGAGGTAACTTTATCAATGATAAGCGTGATTATTATACTTTTAAGGTGTGGACTTCATTACAAAATTTTTAAATTTATATATTGTGAAAATCTTAATTATTATTTTTAAGATACTGATTAGAAAAATTCATATAATTAAGGTCTCCTTTTAATTTTTTCCATAGTCAACCAGCATAAAAGTTAGAGACATCAAGTACCAAGGACAGACAATGAAAAAGAAAAGCCACAAATTATGAGGGATTAATTAATTTGTTGGTCTTGATGAGGTTCAGTCAAAACTCTCTAGATGCGGAAAATTCAAAAGGCAAACAGTCACTTTTTCTTTAAAACTGACATTTTGTTAAACTCTTTTTCCGGCCTTATGTTAAACTGTGCTTCTATGGATTGTGAACATTTAAAAACATGTTATATGCATGAGAATTATAATGCACACTTAGCCACCTGTTGCTTTATTTCATGTTTGTTCCCAAAAAATATACTCCCTCACATCACTCATTGCGTCTTGTTTTTTGTTTTTTTCCCCTCAAAACATCTCTCAATTTATGATATCAAAGAAACATTATTATTTTTTCATCAAAACTATCCTTGTTATAATTAATTGTTTCATTTTTTTTCATGAGCATTGTAACCATACTTCAATAGGGACAATCTAGTTTACTTATGCAAACTTTTACTATTATCGAGATTTATTTATTATTTTATTAATATGTGTAATTTTTTGTTTTTTAAAAGATGGGGTGAAAGGCAATGAGTATTGTCAATCCAACAATTGACATGCTCCTTTAGGTATTGTTTAGAATGGTAAAAAATGAGAAATTATTTGATTTGAAAACCAAGTATTACATTGGGGATGGATATTTAAAAAATGATAAATTATTTTATTTGTCGATTTTCATGGATTTAATTGTGTTGCTTTTAAATCCAATAAAAAATTATTAGGATTTCATGAGAAATGATTTGATTTTAAAATTTAAACATTAATATAGAAATCAAACTAATTTCTATCTTAAAAAATATTATTTCATATTTTTTTCATAAAGCTATTCTTTTTTTGTTCCCCGCATAGGTATCTTTCTAGTGAGGCAATCTATTCGAGCATTTGAAATCTCATAGGGCATAACTATCCCAATCAAGTGTTGGTATCATAAAACTATTCTAAATACAAGAATGGATTGATGTCTAAAACAATTCAAATATTATTTTATATAATTATTCCAAACATAAAATGTAACTTGTAAATCAATTCATTTAAAATCAATTCAACTTTTAATTTTTAATTTTCAATTTTCAATTTTAATCATTTCAGACACTACCTTATTGAAAAATAAAAAGAACATACATATAAAGACCTATAATTGCAATACTTTAGTTTAAGACTTCCAAAAGTCATATATTCTTTTAGATTTAATAAATCATTTTCATAAATGTCATTATCATTAAGAAAAAGGACAAATTATAACAAATCCCGTTGAGGTTTGGTGAAATTCACATCATTCCCCTTTATTTATAAAATTTGTTTAGAGATGTCTAGTTTCTAAAATCATTGTACTAATCTCCCTTGGATTTATGAAATCATTATATCATTGTCTCGTTCCATTACACATTATACAGTGCATATAAGGGAAGCCAATGTCACTGGATAAATCGAGGAAAATCGTGATAAATTTCATAAACTTGAAAGGAAGTCAGTGTAATTTACTCTTATAAATATATCTTGTGTTTTTTAAACTCCTTTAGTTTGTTTATCTATTTAGTGAAAACCTGTTTGACTCTTTTTTCTTTTATTTATATTAAGAGTCTTTTATATTCCAAATAGGTTAGTTAAAGAGCTAAATTAATTAGTATGTAATATAGGGTTGAAACTCTTACCAGGGGTGTTTGGTAGGCGGGTTGGATTTTTATTTTCGTGAATTCTACTCTTGAAAATGGTATTCCTAGAAATAGCTTTCTTCATGTGGTTTTAGAGCGTTCGTTGATAGGTTGAATTCCAAAAATATTTTATACATTTCTAAAAATGCCCCAGCTTGTCAGGCTTTAAAGTAAAATTTTTACGTGATTTAGATATAGGTAATTTTTTATGGTTAGTTTGGCCTTTTCATGGGCTTTAAGCCTTAAAGTATTATTTTTTTGAATTTAATTTCTATGCAACAATTATATATTGACATATCAGTCATGATAATGGACTCATACACTTGTTATTTAAAAGATCATGTAAATTAAAGATTTTAATTAGACGTACTTTTCTTATTAATAATGAAAATTTACATATGATTAGGTCATCATAAGCAAACTTTGCATGAAATTATTCATTCTCGATTAATTTTGATGAATAGAATGGAGGAAAAAAATAGTAAATGAACCATGGGGATGAAAAAGTTAGATGAATTTTATATATATATATATATATATATATATATATATACACAACATAATTTCTCACTTGTTTACCAAGTTTTTAATTCAAAATACTTTTTGATGCAAGGCTTAAGGACTCAGGAGTTTGGGGACACCCATCAGGCCATCACTGAGATGGGACTCTAGGAGGATGGAGTCGGAGGAAATTAATGAGCGAAGCAGAATATTGCACTTGGGCGGTTTGAACTTTGCAGCTCATGGGTTTAGGAATATCAATATTGCGATATATTCATCATACCTGTCAGAATAATTAAGAAAGTGATATTTTATTGAGTTTAATTTTAATGGAGCGTAGAAGTTAAGCATATTTATTAATGTAATTTTTTTTATGAGGTTTGTTTTTTGAATATAGAAATTTATAATTAGATAATAATATACTTTTTTATGGTATCTGTCAATACATATAAATTTAATTATTGAATTTGATTTTTCAAACATTAATAATATAAAAATAATTTTATACTGATTCAATAAGAGTACAAAAATCTGTCACATTATTATAAACAATTGTATAAACTTAAATTTTCAAAACATGACCAATTTGTTGTACTATGTTAAATGATAATGTAAAATTATGTTAGATTTTTAAATAAAAAAAATCATGTTAGATTTTTATTGATGTACCCCGTAAAATTATTCTTTTATGATTGTCATGCGTAGATTTTCATCATTGGTTGAGAAGGTGAGTCCGATCTTGGATCCCATGAAATAATCTAACCAATGATAAAATCTTATATATATATATATATATATATGATAAAATCGTGTAAAAAATTCACACCAAATACTCCCAATACATGGAGAGAGGGAGTTGTCCTTTATATCTGACTTGATTATGTGACATATACCTACCTAAATGTTAGTTGTTTTTTGGTGGACTTCTAAATGTTAGTTGTTAAGTAACAAAAATATAGGTTCTTCAAGAAATAAGTCTTGCGCTCTTGCCGAATTATTTCACCGGAGAAAGCCATGTGAAAATAACTAACATCACGCATGAAAAGACATCGACCAAATCTTAAAAATTATTCAAGATGAATATTGCTGTTCTGCAGGACACATAAAAAATTTATGAGGAAAAGGTCCAAAAGAACCCTTCAATTTTTTGGATTTCACACTAAAAAACTATTTTTATATATTTGAATTATTTTTAAAAAATAATTAGAATCTACAAAAATTAGTTTTAATTTTTTTTAGAAGTTAAAAAGAATGGCCCTTGAGTTTTTTTTTCTTTCAATTATATATAAATGGAGTGTTTGTTTCAAAGTTTTAAAAAAATAATTATGAAACCTAAATTATATACAACCAAAAAAAGAAAAAAAATGAAGATTAATTTTCTGAAATTCTAATTATTTTTAAAAAATTATCCAAATATATGACAAATAATTTTGTAGGATGACAAAAAGTGATTTTTACCCCCAAAAATGTGATCCCAACACCCCAAAATTTTAGTTTTATAATCAATTTATTTATAAAAGTGAAAACAAATGCGCCATTTATTTCATATGATGCATTTTGGTCCTTATATTTAAAAATGTCCAAACTAGTCATTTATTGCTCGTGCCCCCACTTGGGAGTCACTCCCTTGTTTACCTCTTTAGGGCTTTCCCTTATGGGGTATTACACTCTTTCGCTCTGGGAGCCTATAGTAAACATTGTTTATATTGTCAAAAAATGTTGAATGATGGAGTCTCAAAATGAGAAAGGAGAGGAAGAATTTGTTGCTCTTATAGGCATCTCGTCGAACCCCTCTCCCTTCCCTGCACTCCCTAACGAGGGAGATTAGAGAAAGAAATCAACTATCCAGAGTTAGAGAGAGCGCTTCACAACTAGCGCACTCTCATTTTCTCTGAGTCTCTTCAAACACTTATCATCCTAGTGTCGTTAGGCAACTCGACGTTAGTTTTTTGATAGAAAAAAAAACATTTAATATGCATGTGACAACTAAAAAGTCTCATTGTAAAAAACATATAAAGCCAATAAGGCAAGAATACAAAATAATAACATTTCAACTACATGTATTTTTTCAATAAAAAAAAATCTAACGTTGATAAAATGCAGCAATTTGCATAGATCAAAAAGTTTCCAGACTAAATTACACATTCTCAAAATAATATGACCAAAGTGCATATCAAGTAAAATTGAAGAGAATTTTTTAGATTTTTCCTATTTAATAATTATCATCAAATTATTAAAAATACAAATTACCTTAAGTATTCTAAACGAAAATTGATCTTATATTCAAAAGGGATAAGGTTTAGGGAAATATTGTTAAATAGAGGAAATTTAAAACTCAGTTTGTCGTAATAATATATAAAAACTTCTATCCCACTTCTTGATTTTGTGGTTTAGCACGTAGTGATATACTCACTCCTATATGCGGCTTCATATGTAGTAAATTAGTAATTAGTAATACACTAAACCGCATTCATGCCTATTAATCCTTAATTGTATTACAATCTTCTTATTAGTATGTCAACACGCATGGCTTTCTCTTATCAAAAAATAAAAAATAAATAAAAAAAGGAAACATATGGCTTTCGAAGACGAGAGATTAGTAAACAATTTCTCCTTTCAGCGTCAGAGGGCCAAGCGTCCTTATTTTATTATTACCTTAATATTCATTCCTTATATATTTTTATAAATACGCGTAAAAAATCTTCATTCTTCCGCTCTAGTCAAAATTAACATCGTCAGATTAGAAAACAAAAACGACAAAGGAATGCTGCGTTGTTTTAACCAAGAGACGATAAAAAGATATAGCTTGACCTAATTCGATGTAGTTTAACTTTGTTGGAATGCAAAGCTCTTTGCTCTATTATTAAATCATATACTACAGTAATAATAATATTCAAACAAACTTGACCATTCATATATCTAGTTGCCACGTCATGCAAGGTCTTCTTTTTTTCTAATAAAAAAATTGTTAATACAAAAAAAAAAGTTCCTAAAGGATAATGGTGCGTTTATTTTATTTTGATAAAAAACTGGTTTTTTCAACTAAAAGTAGATTACATTTTATAGAAACTATTACTATTAACTTTACTCAAAAGCTAAAATAATGACTTCCAAAAAAGTATTTTTTTTTAAATGACATTTTTTCTTAAAAATAATCTAAAACAACTGTACCATTAGTTCTACAGCAATGTACAAAATAATATAATATCATAAAAATTATATTAAACCGGCTATTAATGAAAACTGAACCCTATCTATCAGACAGTGTCAAGATTTCACATAATTAAATATCAATATAATTTAACAATATTAAATATCAATATACATCACAAGAATTATAATGATAATTCATTCAAAATTGATTAATCTATATTCTATATAATATTATGATACTGGCCTATGATGCATTCCGTGTCACTCGTCGGGTTTTTTAACATGCCAAATTAAAAATTACAATGATACAACAACAATGAACAGTTTGTTCCCTTTTGAATACACAAGGTAGCGCAAACAATTCATAACATACTAATCAAGTATATAACCAAATAGTATAAATCAAGTAAATGTCTGACGTATAAAAGAATAAGCGGTGCGTCATGTGTAATCATATATCACATATAATAAAAACTAAAATTGAAAAAAAAATCATATATATATGTATAAGGCTAAGATCCTAAATATCTAGAAGGTTAATTATGCAATATGATTGGTAATGTTAAAAGTATAAACATAAATACGTCAATTATGGAAAAGCTTATGCACCTCTTAGAAGACTAATTCAAGAGAAATGACAAGTGAAAGAGAGTTGAGCGCATCATTTTAGAGTTAACTGGATGGGAGCGGTTGCTTAAAAAGGACAACTTATGTTCTTTTTCATTCTTAATTTTTTCAATGGTAGAATTTGACATTGTTTCTGAATCAAATGGATAGAAAATTATGAAAAAGCATGATATTGTTGACCAAAATTGGCTTTTATATATTAGTAAGTAGCATAAAGTATAGAAGTATTTGGTGCTGATGATGGAAGTCATTATCAATATAGAAGAGGGCAGGTTATTTGTTAGGTGTATTGAGCATTCATGGAGATAAAGAATCTTTATGGATATCGACGCACTCGGGTTGGCTCCAACCCCCAAATTTAAGGCATAAAGAAGTCATTTTCATGGTCCACACATTCTGCCATGTATATTGCTATGGCTATAATATTTACTTATTTAGATTCTTGAATTTGCTTTCGTTGGCTACCATTTGAAAGCAAAACAAGGGGAAAAGACCAAGCTGACTCAGTTTGGTATGACCACATATATTTATATAATTTATACTCGAGTTTTGTTATTTACCCAAAGCTTAAAGCCTCATGTATGTGTACATTTACAAAAATAAAACCTAACAATGCTATTCATACATTTCATTCTATTATTATTGAATGAGATTCAATGTTGATAAAGTAAGTGTCTCCATGAAATATCTATTTTTAAATGTACAAATAATATTATTGGATAAAACCATCACCTTCTATATCCTTTGGATCATTACCAGTCAACTATATATACAGGCTTTTATGTATCCTCTATCTTTTTCTTATTTTGAGTTTGAAAATCAAGTATCCTATAACTTCAAAAATTTATTATTAACATCCAATTTAATATTTAAAGGTAGCTATTTCATTTGGATATTTGAAAGTTACTACTTAATTCTATTTGATCATTATGTAACTCCTATATCTCTTTAAGAGATTCTGTATGTAGCACTATCTTAATTCTATAATAATAGTCACTTTAGATAAATTGGGTTCATTAAAAATATTATTATTTTAAAATGGAGGGAGTAGCTAAGAAAGGTTTGAACCTTTTAAACCAATACAATTATCCTAATATGCAATTCGTGCTACCACTAAGATGGGATTACCTGAAGAGAGATATGCACAGAAGTAGTGGAAAGTTATTATTATGAGAGTCCTAAAAAAAAATTATTATTAATTATGAGAGTCTTCAACAATAGATGGCAAAAAAAGGTCTTTATCAGTAGAATAAGAATAGGGTAAAGTTGATCATAGAATGTAGATAGATAAGGTGGCGGCCACCCGATAATGGCGAAGAAGGTTACACAGGAGTTTGGATGATGAAGAAGGGTGAAATAGTAATGAACAAGATTGAAGAGGATTGGGATATAGTGAGATAAATGTCATGCCTCGAAGTCGAGCTGGCAGTATTATTAAGGATCCAAATTGTATTGGATCCAGATCGTCTCCAGTTGATAGCAAACAGAATAGTGTCATGTTTAAGAAATCTAGAGCATCCGTTGCTGTTAGAATTATATCAACAGTCCAAATTTAAACACATCACTGTTCAATAAATGAAAATATTATTCAAATTACTATTTCCAAAAAAAAAATAATAATAAGAAACACTGGTGCTGGGCAGTCGACATCCATTTTACGAGGGTCAATGCTCATAGGATTTTAGGGTTCTATTTTTTTTTATGTGTTATTATTTTATTTTCTCTTGACATGTTGAAAGTTAAGTTTTATATATCTTCACGTATTATTTTTCTAATAAATATAATAAATTATTCAAAGATTTAATTGAGTTTAATTTGAATATTGATAATATAAAATAATTTATACAGACATCTAGCTAGTTATATATTATTATATCAGTAAAAATATTTGATTCAATCATCTACTCATTAAAAACTCTTACAAATAGAAATATATAATTGATTAACAAAATAAAAAAATATATTAAAAATTAAACTCAACTGATATACAATCAATGTGAAAATATTTTACATAGATATTCAATTACATATTATCATATTAGGTAAATTATTTGAATATGTATGTAAAATATTTACATTAATTGTATATCAATTGAGTTTAATTTTTAATGTTCCTTTATAATGTCAAGCAATTATATGCTTCTATTTATAAAATTTTATAGTTACTAAGTAATTGAGTCAAACACTTTTACTAATATGGCAATTTACGATTGAATGTATGTGTAAAAGTATTTTATATTGACAGTATATTTAAATTTAACTCAATTAAATTCTTAAATAATTTAAGAAGTTGTCATTATAAAATATTTTTACATTTTTTTATACTTTGAAAATTATATTGATCGCAATAAAGTTTGAACCTAAGACCTCATATATACTACCCAAAGCCTTCATCATTAGACCAATCTTAGTGACTTAAATATTTTTACATTGATTGTATATCAATTGAGTTTAATTTTTAATGCACTTTTTACATTATCAACTAATTATCTATTTCTACTTGTAAGACTTTATAGTTAGTAGGTGGTTGAGTCACATATTTGTATTGATGTGATAACTTATGGTTAAATATTTGGGTAAATTATTGTACATGAATAATGTATTCAAATTAAACTCAATTAATTTTTAATTAATTTATTATATTTATTAAATAAATATAATAAATTAATTTAAATAATATTTTCATTTATGAATAGTCATGTGTTTAAATGTAGACTGTTGATATATTTCTAACAGCAATGAATACTCAAGATTTCTTAAACATGACACTGTTCTGTTTGCTACCAACTGAAGACGATCCCGATCCAATTGGATTAGAACCTAGGAATAGAATGGAAAGGGTAGGACACGTGTGACAAGTTTTTTTTCTGTGGCAGAAATGTTTCTTCGACCCAACTTTTCAAATATATATCATCTTGTAGGTTGGTGATTGTGGTGAAAAATTTTGAGATACATTATGTCAATTTATCACATTTATCAAGAATACCGCTATCTCTAGCAATTTATACATCAATTCCCGTCTGAAAGAAATACTTCAAATAACAGTACTAATATGTTTTTGGGTGTTCAAATTCAGGGTGTGGCTTGGGTAATTAATTACTTAAGTATCCCTTCGTGTTGCTAATGGGGTTGCTCATTGTTTGGCTCATTATGCAGGTTTGAAAAGTGGATTATAGAGACAAAAACAACCTGCAGGTGTTTTACTAATTGATGTATTATCAACAGATTCGGCTTCTTGTATTTTACCATAAAAAGGGGATAATCAAAATAGGAAGGTTAACTAATTAGTTGCTACATGAAATTGGAGAGGTCTTTAATTTCTTTTTCACTGCAGGAAAAAAAAATCCCCATCAAAACTTTTGATGTTAATCAAACTACTAGCAAGCAGTCAATCCAAGTAAATTAGCATATCTCAGCTTGTTTTTCTTTTCTAATGCAATTGAGCGTATAAAGTGACGGAAATTAAAAGGCAGTCATATGAAATCAGATTGTAAATCGGATGTGAAACCAGCTTTACCAAAAAAATGAGACGTGACTAGATTTTATCATAGAAAAATTCTTCAATATAAAGAGAATAATAGTCTGAAGAGGAGACACAAACACTTTTTCTGAAAACATGCCATATGTATGTATGTGCACTTCCAAGATATAGAACACATGGTTTATACTTTATGCTACACAGAATTCATAATTTCTGAAGCTAACAAGCATTACCTGAGTATTTCAAGTTCTTTATTTTTTTCCTCTGATAATCAATCATCTAAAGCTAGGCCATTGAACCAACTGACAACCTCTATTATTTGCATTTATAATCTACATGAACAAGTAGGAAGAAGTGATTGTCACGCAATATAGAAGCAAACATGATCACACTATCGTGCAAAGATTGTGAAAGAGCTATCTTAACACCCTTGTTGGTAGAATGTCAACCAATCGTTAATCTTAGAAGTGGAACCTTTAGTCTAATTAAAATTTCAAAATGTTATGAGTAGAGTGATGCTGACGAGTAAGGAATTACTTACAAATTAACGTATTTGAACTTTGAACCAACAGAGTGCAGATAGATAGATATGTTGTACGATAATATTTTGAAGTTTTAAGCCATCCACAACACAGTTATATTAACATGCATAAAAATAAACATTAATCTTAAATTAAAAGAATTATTATAAACATAAAAAAGCCCTTATTTATTTGATTCTTATAAAATTTCTATTTACATATGAGTATAAAAATTCAAAAAACTAAACAAAAACAATATATAATTAACTAAAAGTATCCAGAAAAAACAACACATGTAGATGATGCTCTCCTTAATTAACTAGTGTAATTATGCATATTTGGGAATTGGAATTTTCTTCGGATAAAGCAATTCTTGTCTTGAAAGAAACCCTCTCCTCCAAGCACATAATAACGCATTAAATTTAACTTAAAAAACAAGTTTTCTGCATTCCACTTCCAGCAGTTCTTTGACATATACGAGTCTAACTAGCTAGTGTTGCCTTGTCTTGCAGCATAAGTTTATTGTAAAGCTAGCAAATCAATCCACATCACTAAACGCTTTTCAGCATTGAACTCATTTTCCTTTTCCTTCATGAATTAATTATTTCCTATTGACTCGAAGAAAAAGTCAGCATTTTCACCAATCATACATCCACGCTACTTGGAATGTTCCAACTTGGTCTAATTTTTCAATAATTTTTTCGATCTAAGCGAATATAATGTATGCTTTTTAATTAAAGTTTGCAATAGTTTATATATTGCAGCACAACTTCCCAAGGTTCCGTCTCCACGCAATGTTTGAATTTTGACGATCAGTTGAGCCTGTAGTGTGAAAGGTTCCACATTGATTTTGATTCTTTAAGAGGTCAAGGATTAATTTGACTGTTCTAACTACTAACACTTTCCTCCTTTCTACTTTATATTAATAATTTAAAACGTGATTTGATCCTACTGTGACCCACCAACGCGTCACTTTCTAGTAAACAAGAAGATAGAGAAAGAAATAACCTTTTTTTCACTACTACATTTATCTGCTTCACAATTATTTTAGTTAGAATCTTTAATTGGAATATACAAATACAAAATCAATAAAAAAAATATACAAATACAAATAATTAATGATAATTTGACTTAGTCATGGCTGTCATTTTTCTAAGTAATATATTATTTACGTTGTCTTTCTCCCTATCTCTTCAAATAATGTTGGACTCTGACCCACTCAAACAGATTATTTCAATTAATATCACAGGATCAAGTTTAGTACTGTCTGCTTAGCTTTCAAAGATTTTCAGATCGATGCGTTGAAGAGACTAAAGAAATAAGCACAAATCATTTGGTATCCATCTTTCAAGGATCGAATGGAAGCTGAACTCAAGAAATTTTTCTTCATGATTTTATTAATTTTATCAATAAATTTTATGATTTTTTTTATAGAAATTAAGAGTGAGAGGATACCTAGTCCAAAACAAGAAAAACCTCTGGACTCAGTACATGTAACTTGTTAAATATGAGACCATGTTATACTTTACTCAGGCAACCCTTTGGGTTACCCGTAAAATTGATGATTGAATCCTACTAAGTCACTCGTATTGAAAGCAATATTTAAATGAAAAGTATAATCACCTATTTCTTTTTCACCTTAACGGAAACAAGGTTGAATAGAACAGTGTTCAAAACCTCAAAAGTAAAACGTTCAGTTCACAGTAGCGACAAAGCTTGGTTGTGGCAACTGAGCATACTGGTTTGATTCTTCCAAAACTCAAAAGCGGCTTTGGAATAATTCACAATCTTTTACCAAGTCACTGATATCCAACAATTATGTAGAGCCAGACTACAAAAAGCTTTGCCTTGGCATAATTACACAAAAGAAACATAACACTAGAGACTGGACTCTCTCAACTATATCCAGAATATCTTGGACCATCACACGCTATCATTAGTATAATTTGTTTGTTTTTCCAATATGAAGGCTGAAACAATCATTGTGCCTTAAAGGAAAACGAGACGTTAAAAACCAACAAAAAGAAACACAAAAGGGTAAAAGGGAAAAAAAAAATGCAAATCAGGAAGCATGCAGCCTTTTAAGAACAAAACCAAACCCATGTACCTAATTCTTTGTTTTTATCATTTATAGTACTGAATGAAGCCCTTTTCATACTGTGAGAATCGACAAAAAAAAAAAGAAAAAGAAGTATAGCCTACCTCTATATGATATTCCAGAATCCAAATGGTTCACGACAATGCCCACCTAATTCCAACTAGCAAGCTTTATGCAAACAAACACAGTTACATTCACATGTGCTTTATATGAGTTTAAGAATATATAATAATCTAATTCTGACTGTGCTTCATTTCAAGTCTCAACCTCTTCCAATTACCAAAGAGAAACTTTGTCAAACAGTTTACATGGAGAATTCAGCTATCAAGTTCAAGAATGCTGCCAGGCTGAGTTTACCTGGTTGTGTAATGCCCTTTTATTAAAATTTTAATTCTCAGCGGTCAAAGGACTGCAGAGAAACCTCAAATAATGGGCACCCTTGACATACGCTATCTGTTTTTGTCATTTTCTATTTGTTTGGTGGCTTACTTCTTCTTCCATCAAATAACCAAAAAGTGCATTCAGGACTTGTAGTTTTTCACTATTTCAGCAAGGACCGTCAAGTTGCACAGAAGACAAGAGTTGAACAAGTCAAAAGGTTGAAATTTGATATAATTATTTTTTTATCTTTTATTTTTTTCATCTAAGCCATATGCATCCTTCCCATGGGCACAGTCATCTTGCTCGAGACGAGTTGGCTAAAAGAGTCAAGGCTTTGCCTCTTAAATTTTAGTGCAGCTGCATACCTGTGGTCTTAAATCAAGACCTCTGATTAAGTTAAAAACTCTCGATTAATCCAGGTGCTTGTCGATAATTATTTCTTTATCTTTATGAAGGTATAAACCTCGTCAAAGATGATAGGCTTGTCAACAAGCATTTTAAGCCCACCACTGAAATCCACGAACTGATCTAGCTAGTTTAGCACTCTAATTAGGGGCCTACCCACAAATGAATATTATTCTCTTTTTTTGGTCGAAAAATGAATACTATTGTTCTTGGAGCACCTAATACTAATACCATCAGAGTCACTATAAAGTCGGTCTATCTCGAGCTTAGGCAATGGCTAATATACCTATTGATGTCTCTACTTGTCAGCCCAATAATGCATGATGCAACTAATATTCCTATGAATGTCTGTCATTTTCAGCCCAATAATGCATGTTGCAACGTTGCAACAGCAATACCGAAAGGTCACTAACCAAAAAAATAAAAGAGGGCATATCACTAGGAAAATTTATTGTGTTTGTTCTCGACGATCTTGTATGATTAAATTGTTGATGGAAGCTACATGATTGCTCCTACTGGCAGAGCTAGACCCAAACTTTAAGGAGATGAGTCTTAAAAGACAATGTACATGTAAAAAAAATAGTAACATATTTCTTTTAATTTTTTAGCCTAAGAGATTTAAAAGAAAATCAATATATATAAAGAATAAATCTTGAGTTAGTCTCTGAAAAAAAACAATGATGAATAAATTGGTTTCTCTAAAATACAAAATTTGCGGTACTTATAATTAAAAATATAGAACAAGTTAGCTCATTTCAATAATGGATTCAGAAAATCTTGATAATAGGGGCAAAAATTATATATCAATATAAAAATAAATAGATTGTGCTATATCTTGTTATTTTATCTTATTTAAAATTAGTATGAGATTAAACCGAATAAAATGGTGGGCTCAAAAATTTATATATCTATGTAGTTATTAAAAAATTTCAAAATTTTTATGGAGACATATAGGCCCCACCTCCATCAAGGTGGATTTGCCCTTAGCTAATATTTTAGTTAACTTATTTCTTCTATTTGTGTTTTTATTAGTAGTCAATTTGAACTTTTGTAAATTATTAAAGATCAATTTATCATATAAATCATTCAAAAATATTAAGAAAAGACTATTTTGTCCTATAACTTTCATTGTAAGGGATTATGAAATGGTTTTTTTTTTTTTGAAGGACCAATTTGTGTTACACTTGGTGTTACTATGAAAGAAAATATACATCTCAATCAAAACTCAAGAAACATATATATGTACAATATATTATTTATTACAGTATATAAATATCTACATAAGTAAAAAAGTTTATCTCAAATATTTGAATTGCATTTTCAATTTATATAGAAATATACAATAAGAAAATAAAAATGGACGATAAAATTGAACTATTAAGATATTAAACTTATTTAATTTCTTCTAAAAATAATAATATATCATCCTATAAATCCATATAACATACAATAATTTCTAAGAGGAGCCAAATATATATATATATATATATATATATATATATATATATATATATATAGTGTGAAAATTGAAATTTGTGCACAGGGGGGGAATGGCCACCCCTTGTCTATAGGAGGCTCTGTCCTCATCGTACTATATCTTGTTATTTTAATTAATTTAAAGTTAGTATATGGAGTTAAACTCAATAAAATTGTGGGGTCAAAAATTTATATATCTATATAATTATTAAAAAAACTTTAAAATTGTTGTGGGTACATAGGCACTCACCTCCATCAAGGTGGATTTTCCCTCATTAATATTTTAGTGAATTTATTTATTTATTTATATTTTTATTAGTAGTTCATTTGAACTTTTATAAATTATTAAATTTTTATCCTATAAATCATTCAAAAATATTAGGCAAAGACTATTTTGTCCTATAACTTTCATCGTGAGGAATCATAAAATAATATTTTCTTTGAAGGATCAATTTGTGTTACACTAGGTGTTACTTAAAAAAAAAAAGTACACACCTCAATCAAAACTCAAAAAAAATGTACGCACAGTATATTATTTATTACAATATATAAATATCTACATTAGTAAAAAAGTTTATCTCAAATGTTTGAATTGCATTTTCTAAATTATATAGAAACATACAATCAAAAAATAAAACAAAAATAGATGATAAAATTGAACTATTGAGATATTAAACTTATCTAATTTCTTTTAAAAATAATAATATATTATCCTATAAATCTTTATAACATATAAAAATTTAAAGCAGGGCCCATTATACATATACATACATATATAACATGAAAACTGAAAATTTGGCCCCCGGCAATGGCCACCCGTGGTATACAGGAGGCTCCGCCATTTCTCCGATTCACAAAAACTGGATGGTGCAAATTTTCCTTGAGGAAAAACATAAGAATTCCTCCATAGAAAAAAAGATAATTTCGTTAGTTCACAAACTCTCTAGCATTTACTTTTACATTGTAGGCGAATGATGACTTTCCTAAGGATATTTCAAGATAAAAATATATTGCAGTTAGTCTTGTTCAAGTTGTTTGCGTCTGCTCATCGTATAACATACAAATTCGGGATAAAAATCAAACCTCTCAATTGACATTTACCATATCTAAATTTTATAGTGGATAGTCCGAATAATGGTTTTCAGACAATCAAAAAGAATTGAAAAACAACATATTAACTATGCAAGCCGATATGTAGTTTATTACAAATTAAACCAGCAACTCATTTTGGTTCTTGAATCTATCATGAATCCTCATATGAGAATCCTTAAGGCTCATTTTACCTCATACAATGTCATGGAGCAACTCAGAAAAACTAAAAGCTACTAGGTAAAGATGGAAGGATAATTTTAACTACTTAGTTGTGATTTGTGAACAACTATAGGTAGGTGCACAGCCAAAATCATTCAGAAACATGGAAGTGTTATCTAATAACTTACAATGTCAATTGAGTGTAAATTTCATTACTCAAACTCAAAATTGGATTATGCAAGCACTTTAAAGCATTTTCCTCTTTCAACCTATGAACCTAGGCTGATCAAATCGAATCATCTTGGCAGAAACAATACAAGAGAGTCACCAAGATGCTCCAAATTGATTTGTTCATCTTAACCGAGACACAATCAAAGCCAGAGAAGCTCACCAGAAGGAAAATGCTAAAGAATCAATGCCATTTATCTTAGATAGAATATGTACAAAATAATCGTTTAACCAATCAAAATTTGCCCCTTCTTTACTGCAAATCTCATAACCTAACTATATAGTAAATGGTAATAGCCAAATTCTGGCAAGTTCCGTAGTTACCGTCTGCTAAATAATCTGCAAAATTCAGGCAAAAGAACCTATTCATGTTCAAAGTGCCTCATCAAAAGGGTAGGGGAAAATCACCAGCATGCAACTCGAGAATCTACCATCCCTCCCAATCTCGAAAAGAAGAAAGTTCCACCAACTGTAGTTCAGCACTTACCAGCATGCAACTTGAGTATCTGATGCGTCCTTCAATAATTGAGAAACTGTAGAAATAGAAGTCCCTTGCATTTTAAGTAGCCAATCCAGAGTTCATCAGTGATGACTCTCCATGAGATCAGCAAGTGTTATTTTTCCACAGTTCCCAGTATCCAGTCTGTCGAACTTCTGACTAATCTGCATGACATCCTTGTCCGTTACTTTTCCCATCTCCTTCAGCTTGTATATAACATATTCAGATTTACTGCATGCCAAAAACTCTATATATTCAGAAAAAGCACAGTATGTAGAAGTCACCAAATTCAGTCAAAATAAATGAACATAATCATTCTTAGGTTTTTTGGTGCATGAACATAATCTTTCTAGGATAAAAACTACTGAACATAAGTCAAACCAGCACAGAAAAAGAATGATAATATTGTGGTAAAGGGACTGAAGAAAATCAAAGAATAAAAGAATTAAACATTTGGAGATACAACCAAATCAACCGAATTCATAGGACATTGCAGTAAGTCTGTCCACAACCAACAATAGTGAAACAAGATATGGCCATAACAAACAGAAACAATGGAAAGAATCTCTGTGCACAATATAAATATTGAGAGACTACACATTTATTTGAATGGTTGCATGAAAAAGAGAGCAATTAGGTTTTCCATTTTAAAAGGGGATTAATTAATAAAAAATGGATAGCAGTTAGTGTTTTAACATATGCTTAATGTGGCATTGGAAATATAGCCATAGAAAATAGCTAGCATCAATTATCTGTCCTAGAAACTATGCATGTATTTACTCCATAATGACTATATATAGTGCTAGGTATGTACACCTATGTAGTCAAGCAAGCACATGCATGAGCTGCACTCTAATACATGTTAATGCACTGAGTGCTCCTTTTATAAGGGTTTATAAACCAATTGGGCCTTTGTGTTAAGTTTTATAACAGACTATGCACTGTTTAGGCCTTTCGATTATCATTTCAAAAGTTTAATAGTAAGCAAGCCTAATTGATACTCTGGATCTCCTTAAGGAGACTAGTTTCACTTTCACTCTAATAAATTGGTTTCCTGCCTTTGCCATTTCAGTCTGCTTAAGCAGATTTCTTTTCTATTAGAGGCCTACATATGAGATAATATGAGTTGAATACGGAATTATTAAGCTTCATATGAGTTCATATGCAGTTTGGTCAACCTTACTAAATAGCATTTAGCATAAAAAATAAGGTTATATAGCACGGCTGTCCAGATGGTATATATCGTCTATGGCACACATTAGTGCGTTTCAGGAAGTTAGTGTTCATATACAATGTTTGGCTCAATTTCTGTCAGCTGGGTAATTTCTTAATAAATAACACAAACAAGGCCTTACAAGACAAGATACATATCAGGTAGAATATTGTAAATTTGTGTGTAATTAGAAGTTGGTGACCATCAACAATATGGAGAAACTAGAGACAACAGAAAGCCTAAGTGTATAGATCTAATACCATATAGTAGCACTAGTCACTTTCTATTGCAGAAAATGGAAGCTGAGATTCAATGACATCAATAATTTTAAGTTCATTTTGGAGGTGGTTCATAAGGAAGTACCGATAAGTTTTGAGACAAATGCAACATTACAGTCAAGGAATTTCAGCGGAAAAATAAATATCAAGGGTGGAATAAATGATGTACAAATGGAAAATAAAGACTACATGACAAAGACTGCATTTTAAATTTTGACATATCCAAAAAAATTATAGCAGCACAAAAAACACAGCAATCAAAGAATTATGGAGCACACTTGTTTCCTAACCAAAAAGAACTGATACTCCAGACTCTTTTCCATTGCACTCTAAATGGAACCCATGCACCAAAAGTAATAAGCCATACAATAGTGTAACAGCGAATCATGTACCCTTCTATGTACTTCTTATGCAGAACTGGCCTCATGAGATGACACCAGTGTAGGATCTTTTTAGTCTTTTAGGGTGTCTGCAATGTTTGATTTTGAAGGGAAGGGAAAGGGTTTGCAATGTAAAATTTTGAAATTTTACTCTACAAATCCCTTCCCTTTCTTCTTTCCAAAATTTAAACTCACAAAAGGGTATGTTTGGGAGGGATGGTTTTGAAGGGAAAGGAAAGGGAAAGTAGGGTTTGTTTGATTTGAGTTTCCAGTTTTCAATTTTCATTTTCAGTTTTTAGTTTTCTAGATTTTGTAAAGGAAATATTGAAAATTCTGAAAACTATCAATTTTCAGTTTTCATTTCCAGTTTTCAGTATTTCCTTTACAAAATCCTGAAAATTGAAAATGAAAACTGAAAACTGAAAACTCAAACCAAACAAGCCGTAAGTTTTTCATTTTAAGAAAAATATGTTTTGATTTAAAAAATTTTTGATATAAAACGAATAAAATGATAGATTATCGTAAAACTAACCTATCATCCTACTTTTAGCTTTGTAATAATTATATAACTTTCAAAATTTAAAAATTAAAAATGTGTCTTCCCTTCCCTTTCCCTCCAAACCCTCCATTTGAACATACCCTTAAACTGCCATGACATCTGCCACACTAAAATGCTCCTTTGGGTAAAATTTCTCATGTAGTTCTTTTTAGTTACTCACATTACTGAATGGCAAACAACTATACTGATAGATAATAAAACACATCCTTCCACATTGTCATAATCTACACTACTATGAAGGGAACTCCTCAATTG
Source organism: Dalbergia oliveri (assembly GCA_030441495.1). Taxonomy (NCBI): domain Eukaryota; kingdom Viridiplantae; phylum Streptophyta; class Magnoliopsida; order Fabales; family Fabaceae; genus Dalbergia; species Dalbergia oliveri. Next base: position 41,708,341 of record JAMLFY010000002.1, on the reverse strand, counting down.
AAATAGAAAGATCTCACTCAATCATTTCAAATCTTGATATCTAAAATAAATCAGTCTAAAAGAAGCAAATCACATGGAAATAAACTTCTAGGTACTTGCATTGCAAGAGTTGCAATGACAGCCAGACTGGCTCACTCACTTTCCTGCTAGTGCTATGTATCATTCAACATTTTGTACCCAACTAAAGATATGTTAGATCAACATATAACTTGAGCTAGAAGGACGCAACTACCAATATTATGAGGACAAGAAAGAGAAAACAACACAACACATTATTCCTTTTACAAAGAAATACATGAACATGTAGTTTATACTGAGGATTACTCCTGCTTGAAGGTAAAACTCAAGACATCCAACGTAATGTGGAAAATATCACTTTGAAACAAAAAGCAACACTGATGCAGACCCTCCACCTAAGAAAGTAAAGCGTGCAAACTACAGTAATAGCCCCAAAGAAAAAAGGACCTTCCTGGTTAACATATTTATCGTCTACATTTTCTGATTTGATATTTACAACAAGAAAAGGCCAACGAAGTAGAACCATATACCAAGTCATTATAAAAACAGAATGATCTTAGTAACACCAAATCATAGAATATGAAAAAATTTAAGGGCTTTTCTAACCAGTAAGAGCATTAGTTAAGGAAACCAAAAAAAAAAAAGGTTTCAAAAGTTTTTCATGGGATCCATGTATTGGAAACATAAAAATTTATCTTCTCAATCAAAAACCTTCCTTTTTGAATCCTTCACCAAGGTACTGGTTAGAAAAACCCAAATTTTCAAACAAAAACTCTATTCATTAGATGAAAATTGAGTAGCCCTTGGAGAATGAAAGGGTAAAAACTAATTTCCGATAAGTAGTTAATTGCCTTCATAAGTGAATACTTCTAAGGATAAGATTGTCCAAGTAAGCTAGAACAATCAACATCCATAGATATGATGTCTCAATATCTATTGCTGGCAAACAAAATAAAAGGAAACCAAAGAACTATGTAAAGTTATAAAATGTGCAACAATTAAAAGTTTTAAATCAGTTCTGTAGATGCCCATATCTCCATCATGCCGTGCAATTCTATAACAGACATTTAATATTTCATCAATCTTTGAGTTAAATTTCTTACTTTTTCCTCTGTTTTCATATCATATTTTATGTCTGCCAAAATAAATTTTATATTCAAGTTAATATATCTATGTATATATGATATGCAGATACTAAATTCCTACTTAAAAATAACATGGCCCAAGATGCATGTAGGACAAAAATAACATAATATATAAAAGATCTTGTAAAATAGGAAAGCATCTAAATAGTAAATACTGAATAATATTTGCTGTACTTTCATGAACAAGAACATCAACGTCATAAATTGCTCAACTATTGTGAGATGGAAATATAGCAGTGCCTACCTCACAAAGCCGTTGTTGTCAATATCTGCAGCAAGGAACTCAGAAACAGTCATATCCTGACCAAGAATCCACTTTGCCATCCTCCTATGCCGCTTATCTACTCTCGCCTCAGCCAAATAGAGGAATGCTCGGGCCACTGCAAGCGTTGACACAAGCAACCAAATTGCAGCAAAGATACGACCGTGCAAGGTCTTGAATGCATGATCGCCGTAGCCAACAGTTGTAACCGACATAACCGAAAGATAAAAGGAATCTAACCAACTGAGATTTTCCACAAAATGCATAACCCCAACACCAAGCCCAATACAAAGGACCACAACCCCCAATGCCAACGCCACCTTCATCCTAATCCTCATCCTCCCTTTCTTCACATCAATTATATATGACCTCCCATCCTTCTCACCGCCCCTACCCTTCACCGTGCTCAACAAATGATTCTCCTGCAAATCCAGAACATAACTAACCATCCCACTAAGCAATATGTCTATAAAACCAAAACCCACCAACACAAACAATATAGAGAAAAGCTTGGTTGTGGTACTATTGGGAGTAATGTCACCATAGCCTATTGTGCACATTGTCACTATACAGAAATACAATGCATCCACTATAGGATGAGTCTCTGTTGCTGTAAAATCATGGCGATTGAACCAATAAATGACTACCCCTAATGACAAATAAAGAATAAGGAGAATAAAAGCCTGACGAACAATCGATTGGCTACCGAATTGGGGTCTCTTCACGGCGGATTGGTTGTTGAAATCACTGATCACAGCCATAGCTGGTGCAGTTTTTGAGCGGTGGAGGTTTGTCTTGCGACATGGATAATTGGGATCAACAAGCCAAGAAGAGTTTTGTTGTTGTTGTTGTGACTCTAAGAGTGCTGATGCAAAATCCTGACAAGATGAAGAAGAAGAAGAAGGGATTGGGGAGTTGATGGGAAGTGCTAAGGCCTCAACCAAAGGTGAAGGGTCCTGTGGGGAAGGGCCAAAGATGAGTCGATCCTTGAGCTCCGAAGGGGTCATAGGGACAACGATTTCATCATCCTCTGGCAATGGACAAAGCTGCGGTGGCAATATTGATGGCTTCTTCTTTGGGCTGATGTATGGGAGCAGAGGCTCCTTTTCCATCTGATTCTTCCCTTAACTCGATGTTGGGGATGCACAAAACCGCGTCTAAGCAATGAATAGGTTGTGGCTTTGGATGATTAGAGAGTTTTCCAGCAGAGGGTCGATTTCAGGACAGAGGAAAATTGTGTGAATGCAGAGAAGGAGGGAAAAAACAGGGGAAACAGGGGAAATATTTGAGGTTTTCGTTGTATTTTGTGAAGATAAAGGAGTCATGTGCAGAGGGAACAATGTGGGAAATGGAAGTTATAACGGAGATTGAGAGAGAGACATATATAATTTGGAGTACATAGGTACAAGAACGAGGACGGTGTTGACGTAAGGTGTGGGGTTCCAATGTTAACTATGATTTTGGTGCCACTCATTCGGGGGAAGATGTGTGACTCTCACGCACCTTCTAGGGGGCTCATAGTGGGGTAGAGAGGAGTGGTGCAAAATGAAATCATGTGAATATGGGAAATGCATGGAAAAATTGGATAAGATTTTCAGATTACAGCTGGTATTTATAAAATCACCGATCATAAAGCAAGGGTGGTTACCACAACGTAAATGGATTGAGCGCTGGCGGAACTTTACTCGTAAGATTGGGGTTTGAAACCTTGATATTTCTCTTATAAAGGGGTTATACCGTTTATCACTTTAAGTGTTGAGAGTTAGGTTTTCTTGACTAATCTTTAATAATTATAAATTGGTAGTCAGTTGATACTCTTAACTATCTAGTCCAACTTTAGATTTCTAATGGTAAGTATGAAAATAACTATTTTACATCACATCTAACCATGGATATGAGAATATGTTGAGATTCTGTCTCACAGCTATTATGTACAAGTATAATTTCAATTCAAATTAACATCAACTCTGCGAAGAGTCGGGGTCATTATGTTGCATACTTTATGTTTCGACAGTAACATATTAAGAGAAAAGGTCAATATTTCGTTTGATAATTAGAGTGGGTAAGATGATGGACACGATCTCGTGGCCATGTTGCGTTATTGTTGCGGCATGTTGCCTGTGCTGCTTGATCGTGTCAAAGTAAACATGCACATTAGTGGCCGTGAGTAGCTGCACAATCAACGAGAAAATGATGTTACACAAAATAATTGGTACATTATTACTGCATATTTACATGGCCATTTGTTTTTATATTATCATATTAATAAATATCATTTAACTTTCGCATTTATTGTCTAAAAAGTCACATCAAAAAATAGGTAAGTACTTTTATACTGTTAATATATTACGATTAAACTGCCAAAAAAAAAAAATACAAACATAAGAAAATGATAAAATTTATTGGTGCTTAACATTATGTACATTAATCATAATGGACTAATTTAACGAAAGACAGAAATAGAAGATGTATATAATAAGCATGTGATCGCAGGTTTAATTTTAGACATGTTAAATATTTGGGATCAAATTACAAAAAATATCATAATAACACTTTCAGTATAGATTTCTACCTTTGATTTAATTAGAGAGATGAATTAATCAAGAAGCGTGGGAGCTGACTTAAAACTCTTGATTACTTGACTTTAATACCTAAAAAACTTACACTATTTATTCAATAAATATTGTTGTGTGGTAGAATTTTTATAATGAAAAACTCATACTATTCTCACACTCCTAATAACGTGCTTATCAATACCTAAAACTCATGCTGATATTTTTATCCAAATATTTACTTGAAAATTTCAAATAAATGCATTAAAAGATTTGATATAATACCTATCATAATAATTATAAAAAATAAAAGATAAATCTTCCATTTTTTTGGGTCTGAAGATAAATCTTACTTTAGATTATTTGAATATACGTGAAGAAGACCTATATAAAAGGCTTAGTAAAATAGGTAAATCAAATAAAAAGTAATTCAATAACTAGCAATAGAGGAATGAAAACCAAAACGACAAGCAAAAATATTTAAAGAGTTTAAATCTAATTGTTTAACAGTTAACATGACATTAAGACATTTTTATAATTCATATAGATTATTACCCTACTTAGTAAGTCAAGACTTGCTTGTCGTAACCAGCAAATGGATCTACTTATTTATGGCATATTTTTTGTTTTTCTTTATTGATGATGCTATGATTCGCACCCTCGTATAGTGTTTCCATAATGAATTGAAATCAAACATTATAATTCTGCACATTAATTGTTTTTGCGCGTTGACTTCAAAGTTCATTTGCTCATCAACCAACAAATCACAAAAAAATATTTGGTGAGAAATATTTCAACGTCTTTGTCGCTTACGAAAGAAAACATCAGCAAATACTGCAATTATAATGAAACAACTGTCTTCCCATTTGATTTTCTTTTTCGACATAAATCTCTTGAACATTACTTGTCAAATGATCAATTGTACCAAAAACATAAAAATTATATACTGATGCACACTGTTGACTATTTACATAAGATGCAAAGATAGTTGCTAAACACACTCAGTTTCAGCCTCTCCGACATGTCTCTCACATGCTTATATTGCAAAATCAGTGTCAAAATATGCCAAAATGAAATATCAAATTATAATCAAATGGTATACTCTGAAAATGTTAAGTAATGTGAGCAAAAGAATTTATGTATGTAACATAATTGGGATGCAAACATTTTCTTTTCTCTATTCATGTTTGGAATGAGTATGTCAAAGGATCAACTTGAGCCTTGAAACTAATTAAAAATGACGTTCTACCAAGTTTCATTGAATGAGCACCAAGGTCCCTAATAAAAGCATGAGATAACAGAATGAGGCAGCAAGGGCATCTTGTGATCAATCATTACATTCAGAGGGCTCTGGGAAGAAACAAGAAACTACTTCAAGGTATATTGCATACTTGAACCTCTGAGATGCCATCCACATGCTAGAAATTGTTATACAAATGGGTATTACCAGAATGTTAATTAAACTTTTTCAAGTATATTGCTAAATTAGGAGGCCTGGCAAGAGAAAAAAATTTCAAACGAAACAGGTATACTTCAACCCACTTATATAATACTTTGTAAAATACATAATAAAGCATGAGATTGGTACTCAGCACACCATTTAATGAGACAGTGAAAGCTAATCATCATCCTCAAGAACACTTCGACGCCTGTGTATCTGAAAGAGCAAAAGATAAATAACATGGTAAATATATGGACAAGGAGAATAGAACAATATAACCAACATCCTACAACTTACTGTAACTTTTGTCTGCCTTGTTGTTTGGTTGTTTATCTGCTCCAGCAGAGATATGAGTCTTTCTTCAGAAACCTAAACATGCCATTAGACAGATGAGGCATATTAGATAGAATAATGCTTCATATGGACTAAGTACTTCAATTTTCCATTTCTTCCCATCCTTTTATATGTATATACACAGAGAGAGGAAAAAAAGAGAACCCCCATGGGGGAGAGCATTCCCAGGTGTCATCACACAACCATCAAAAGGGAAAACAATTTGCAACCATTATACAGAGTATATCACCATATTTTCACAATTGGGAGTATAAAATAAATGCAAAAGTTACCAAAGACCTAAATCTGGTTCATGTAAGTCATCATCAGAAACTGACTTCCTTGCATATACCTTGCAGCTTAAAGAAATCTATCTACACAAGTAAAGTCATTCTCAACCAATCAGTATGCAGTCTACTCTAGTATCGTTGGACTTGCAGCATCTTACCATCAAATTTCAATAAAAACTAAATTTTACTGTTTTACAAAGCAAAGTTAGTGATTACCACAAAATGCAACAGTGATATTTTCACTCAATTAGAAGCGAGTTACATGGAACTATAAGAACGCTAGACGTCTTACACCATTTGTTGCATGTTGACAACATTTTATAAATCCTAATTAAAATCTGTCACATGAAGCATAGCATGCAAGTATAGACTGAGGACTTCTTCTGGATCAATGATTGATTGAACAAATAAACAGTACAACCAGAACCTCACAAACCAAATGACAATGTATCACACCAAGTTCATTGAATTTATTACAAATGTTAACAGCATCAGTATATGATAAAAATGAGTGAGGTTGCGGCAAAAGACAGGATCCAGTGTACCTTTTCAGTTATCTGGCCCATTTGAGCAGCTCTCAATATAACATCTTCAACACCTCTTGCTTTCTCAGGTTTCACCAAAGCAATTCGAGCAACTACAAATAATGATAGCATAAATTTGAGATAAAAGTAAGAAAGCCATTTACATTTAGCTAAATGCTTCATAACTTCAAATTTTCAATGGATAATTCAAAGGTACAATGCAAATTGTAAACATGAAGGGGTAGAGGGTACCTATCAAGAACACACACACTCATGCACGGAGCCAGGGACAAATAGAGAACAAGGGTGGAGGGAGAGAGAACACAATAAATTGCTACTTATTAAGCTACCAGTATGAAAAACAATCATCAAAGTTACACATTTACACTTTAGATTGTATTTCTGATAGAAACTTAGCAACTCAGGGACAATATCTCCATTTAATGAATTATGCAATTGAAATTAACAAAAAAAAATTCACTCTTATCTTTTGTCAGCAGTATAGTATAGAAAGATACACAAATCATTAATCAGACTAACTTCTAGGAAAACCGTGAGGGAAATGATGGATAAAATGTCAATGAACAACTAAGATGGCAAGATTATGTAATGAACTTACGTCTTTCTCGTGCTTCAGCTGACAATATCTGGCTAAGCATCATTTGTCTCCGTTCCTCTGCCTCCCTAAATTATTATTATTATTTTCCCATTTGGATCAATAATTTTTCTTACTCCAGAAAAGAAAAAATATCTAAGAGTGCATCAGAAGAATAAACAGAGAACAATCTCCGCATTGAAATCTATGGAACTGATTACAATAATTTATGTAATAGTACAAGATATCTACATCCAGAAACTAACCTCTTCGCATCTTCCTGAGCCGTCTGCTGTTCAGAGTTCTGCTGATTTCCCTGTTAGTTGAAAAAAGATTATTAGGGCTCTCAATATAATTACAAGCAAACTCTGACTTGGCTGTGAAAGAATAAAGACAAGCACAACACAATGATCACTAACCACGCCATGCTGAGCCATAAGCTCCTGCATCCTTCTCTGTCTGATTGCTTCCAACTGGGATCAGCCTGAAATTAGCAGTCAGATATAAAAACCAAAAGAATAATAATAATTTCGAAAACACGCTATATGCAGAGTTCAATTGCAGTGAAGAAGACCCCACACCCAAAAAATCAAATCAGTGAACAAAAATGTTCAAATGCAAAAACTTCTTTGAACTAGTAATGAGTGTTTAATATATGTAATACCAAGGAAAGCAACAAGCTCATCACAAACAGCTCCAGACCGCGAAAAAAAAAAAGGAATGATCCAATCAACAAAGAGAAAGGAGTTAAATCCCACGCCAATTCTGGATTTCAAATTGAAAGAGGTGTACATGGTTTGAGTTTTGTTGCCAAAGGCTTCACCATTGAAACTCGAAACCGCGGAAATGCATGCGGATGTAGTGCGAAGTCCCTCTAAACCTAAACCACTTTGATTCAGAAACTATTCGATAATTGGAAGCAGGACAAAACCAGCGAACCCTATAGGAAATTCGAGTTTGTTTCCCGATAAATCAGAGGAAGAAAAAGAGGGAATTACCATTTTGAGAAATGAACAGAAGAAACCCTAGCGGGGTTCTCCAAATAGGGGTGAGTTCTTCTTCTTCTTCCTCCTGATTCACCACCAGTCACAACCAGCTCTTGCAATTGCAAGCCGCGTTTGCAATAAGCGATGGTATTTTTTGGGTTTTCACTTTCAGATATCAATAGGATGATATTTTTGTCCATCGACGGTCTAAAAGACTCCAATAAAAGTTTAGCCAATCGTGGCGGTTGATTTTTGCTGTTTAGCGCACGATTATTGGGCCTGGGCTGCGTTGAAAAAAGAAAGAATTACATTGGATTCGGAGGAGAAAGCTAACAGCTTTGGCCTTTGAGGCATGTTCGACAGAGGAATAAAAAAACACAAAAAATTTGTTTCTGTATTAATCAAACCTATCCCTTGCAACCCAAAAAAATAAAACATATCCCTTTTTTTAATCCGGATACTTGTATTGCTAATTATATTTTGGAATATTTTTTTTCTTTATGAAATTGAGCAGATGATGAACGAGTACAGTACAAAATGATTATACAAAATGTGGACGCTCTAATTTTTTATTGAGAAGAGAGGGTTGCTTAGCAGCCAATTATAAAGCGCTATTATGGTTTCATAATGCGTATAGCGGATTTGGAGACATAATCTATTTATGATGGATATTTGTTGCAATGGGACAAGATGATGATCATTTATTAGAGTTTGCTATGGTGCAACACACACACACACACACACACACACACAAAGAAGAAAGATTAGTTTGACATGGTACATTTATTAGATGTCACAGTTGTTGCGTAGCACCGTGTGCAGGATTACATGAAAGTCCCTTTTTTTTCCCACTTTAAAAATAAGGTTCAAGATTTAGGATTTAAATAAAAATAAATTATGTGAAAAATTAAAAATGAGCCTAATTGTGTATATTTCATGGTATTAAAAAAGTGAAGGGAGTACAACATGTGGTTTTGATGCTCTTATCCCATGATTATCACCAAATCTCATGTTTCAAAGCATAAACGTCTTAAGAACTTTCTTCAAAGCCACGTAATTATGAGCCATGGCAAAATCCTAATGATCTAAATGAGCTCATAACAGTTTGTTAGATGATTTTAAACTTGTATGATTAAGGTACAAAATTTTGCACGCATCTTAGTGGAAAATACTTTTTCATTGAGTACAATAACTGCACTTTGGGATGTTTGATTCCCCTTTTCTTAATTATTTTTTCGAAAGAGATTTTCTATATATTTCATACTTAAAGATTTTTCAAATAATTCCCATAATAGTCATTGAATAAAATACGAGCCTGACTTCAATATGCTATCAACATATCAAATATAAAGTGTCTTCCATGGTCTCATGGACATTAATGGGCCTACGGAAGACATCGGCCAGGCTGCCACATTTTGTTAAAGCCCATAGTGAAGGGCCCAAGAATGGCTACCAATGTAAAATGGGGGAAGCACAGGTCTTCGTGGCTGTCGTTCTTTAGTTGCAAGTTGTCGTTCGAAGCAACCCACCTTTTCCTGAAAGAAAGAGCGGTTACAGTGCATTGCAGTGCAGTGAAGTGCTGGTGAAGAAAGAGCACCATCATCATCATCATCAATGGATCCGAAGCTAACAGAGGTCTCTCAGCTCTTCGATCGCTTCAAGGCTGCCTTTCTCAGGAATGACTATGATACCTCTTCCAATCTCCTTTCCCAGCTAAAGGTATCATTCCCGCCCAACCAAACCCTAGTTTGTTTATGTATGACACCCAATTTTAAAAATAAGCGGTACCCTTTGTTGTTTCTTGAAGATCAATTCGGTTGCTTTGTTTATTTTTGGTTAAAATGTGAATTTAAATTTGGTATTTTGCGAAGTCAAAAAGTTGTGGGTTGGTCTAGGTTGTTTCAGTTTGAGATAATGATAGCAATGATGCGTTATGGGTCGGGTCCTATTGTTCCCATGCTGTTCGATTTCGGAGATGCCCAAAGTAGTTAGCTTTGATATAGATAGTGTAGCGATTAAGTCATGCATGGTGTGGTGTGCTAGATTGGAATCTTCATGGCATATAGAGGAACTTTTGGGAGTTTGATGATTGATTTGCATTGAGTGGGTTGTAAAATGTGTTTTATTAGTTACTGGGTTTGTAGATTGCTGCAACTCTGCAAGCAGCTTGAATTCACAGTCTATGCAGGACAGTATCTTGCTAGTCCCAATTTTCTTCTCTCTCGGGTCATATTTGCAGATGCTGGACATTTTGCAATGTGTGTAAATATTGTGTGACTTTGTTTTTACTTGCAGGTTAAACTGACAGAGTTCAGAAGCCTTCCGCCCTTGTTCGAAGATACACCTAAAGCTGTCCATGAATTAACGATAGCAAGTAACATACTTCACTCCAACCAGTTACTCTTTTTTAATTTATGGATGTGTATTTGTTCATTTCTTGGATCATCACTAATCCTTCTTTGTTATGTTATAGAAGCATATCTTCCCTTCTTCAACTGCAACATGATTTAATCTTAAATTTGGCTGATATTGATTTATGGATGTGTATTTGTTCATTTTTTGGATCATCACTAATCCGTCTTTGTTATGTTATAGAAGCATATCTTCCCTTCTTCAACTGCAACATGATTTAATCTTAAATTTGGCTGATATTGAAAATCAAGTTTTGTACATTAGCTTGGCTATAAGCTCTTTGTGATTGAAAACTGATTCTTCCTTCCATGCCTGCTATCATAGTGAGCAGTGGCAAGTACAGATTAAACCTAACAATTCTTTTATGCTATTCATATTTTTGTTGGCAAGGGGATGTTGCTATCAATTTTGTTAAGAGTATCACAGGTAGTAGGAAGCCTCAGATTTTGACATGTGAATTGTGACAGCTGGCAATCAGTTACAACAACTGGTCCCAAGTTTGCTAGGCTGTTGGGAATTCTGTTAGAGCCTAATGCGTGGCATGCACATTATATCTATTCAGAACTCAATTGATGTAACCCATTCATTCAGAAAAATACAGATTACTCAGTTTCTTTCTCTCTGATTCCTGTATCTAACAAACCGAATGGTTGGTTGTTTTATTATCTACATGATAGACAATGTGGTATGCTGCATATTAGAAGAGAAAGAGAAGAGTATGGCATTTTTTATTTAAATTTGAAAACTTTTTTATGCTCAAAGGCAATGAAAAAACAAGCCATATTGATTAAAGAAAATAAATTACTAATGTTTTTCTTCACAACTAAGTCATATTCACATGAATAAGTTGATAGCTGTTTTAAACAAAAAAACAAATTTTTTAAAAGTTGACTGCTACAAGTCCTTTTTCTCAGATTTTTTCTTCTCTTTCGGGTTTGAAACTTCCAGGGGATATATACGAGCATGCTGTTGTCCTTAGTGTGAAAATTGAGGATCAAGATGCCTTTGAGAGGGATTTCTTCCAGTTGAAACCCTATTATACAGATGCCTGGTAACCGATTCTTGCCGTTCTTTGTTACATATACAAAAGTTCTGTTTCCACTCTGATACAGCTGCATATATAACCCTGACTGTAAACATTTCCTTATCATTTGCTTAACATAAACTGATAAACTGTGAGCCAACAAACAGAAAATTAGTATCTATATTGGAATGTGATGTTGTGTGCTATCTTGATTTGTTTCCTGCTGTGTTCTTGTATTTTATGGGGACTTTTTCTTTGGTGCAGCAATCGACTACCACCATCTCCTCAAGAGTACCCAATACTAGGTCTCAACCTTTTGAGACTACTTGTGCAGAATAGGATTGCTGAATTCCATACTGAGTTGGAACTGCTTTCATCTGCTGCTTTAGAAAATCCATGCATTAAGCATGCTGTGGAGTTGGAGCAATCTTTTATGGAAGGAGCATACAACCGTGTCTTGAGTGCAAGGCAGACAGTGCCACATGATACATATGTTTATTTCATGGATCTTTTGGCAAAGACCGTGAGGTAATAATTGTTATTTATTTATCCTTTTCTAATTGCCTGGCAGATGATTTAACTCAAAGTGATAAGCTAGAAGAAATTGGACCTCCAGCTAGATTTCTTTTTACTTCGGAAGTTGCTTAGTTAGACTAGTATGGATGTTTGTACTGACAACCAGTTTCTATAGTATTGTTATTAAACTTTGTTATTTATATTCCTCTAACTCTGTTGTTTTTGCTTCCTACAATGGCAATCAGATAGAAGAATAGAGTTAATTATAATCTTGAATTTTTTTTTTTCCCTGTATATTATGTTTACTACTTTTACATCTGTTTCTTCTAATCAGTTAAAATCTGTTTTTAATCATTCAGAGATGAAATAGCTGGATGCAGTGAGAAGGCATATGACTATCTTTCAATTAATGATGCTAAGCAAATGTTGATGTTCACCTCAGATAAGGAACTCTTGGAATATACCAAAGAGGTGAGCAGTGTTATGACTCCTAAATCCATCTTCAAGTATTCATTGCTTGAATGAGATTACTCCTACAAGTTTATAATATAGAAAATCTTTCTTTCATTGCACAATTTCATTTTGTTCTCATGTTTTGAAGTTATCATGTATCAACTGCAGGAGCATCCTGAGTGGGAGATCAAGAATGGTTGTGTCTTTTTCCAAAAGGCAAAAGAATCTGCACCTTGCAAAGAAATACCCTCTTTGCAACTCATCAACCAGACACTCAGTTATGCTAGGGAGTTGGAGAGGATTGTCTGAAATGAAATGCAATGGCTTTTGTTTTTCAAAATTTCCTGTTGTCCGGATGATAGCTTCTAATACCGTGCTTTGAAATTGTTTATTATTCTTCCAAATTAATGCGGTACTATAAAATTGTTAACCTCTGTAGTCTGGTCATCTAGGTGACTATATTGTAACTCGAGGTTCCTTTGTTTTTCGTTCATTATGCTCTGGGAAAAGAAAAGTGAAAACTTGGTACTTATGTTGACTTATCTTTGTCTAGGTCTCGAGAATTAGACGATTGATGATGATGTAGTTTAAGTTACAGGCTCATTGAAAGATTCATATTCAAATTTGGAGGTTGTGGAGATATACAGTTTTAGGAGCTTTTTAGTCCTTTATCACTATGGGGATGTTTGGATTGATGGTAAGTAGTGGAGTGAAATAAAATGGAGTAGAATAATTATTTCATTTTATTATTTGGATATGTCTTATTAAATATAATAGAGATTGTAAATTTTTTATCCTATAATACCTCTTAGCTAGAATATAATAATATTAGTAATTGAGGTGAACTAGTAATTTTATTTAACAAATAACTCACTTCATCTTATTCCCCCAATTTCAAGGGGAAGAGAAATAAGAGGCATTCATTTTCGCTCTATTCAATTAAAGTTTGGTGAATTCAAAATCAAATAACAATTTTACTCCGTTTCATTTTGACATACTTTATTGATTCAAATATATATTACAAGAAATATTTTGGTTGAGCATATTTTTGAAAAGGAGGAATTTTTTTTCACAATAAAGTTCAATTATTTTTTCATCTTTGCAAACATAGCTCCATGGAAGGTCCAAGTTATTCATGGTTCTTCGGTTTCTTCATCGAAGGCCCAAGATATTTATGGATCTTCTATTTCTCGGATTCTGGCCACTCGCGTGTGCGATTTAGCCAATAGAGTTTCTGTTAATACTAAGAGTGTGTTTCGTTGAAAAGTAAAAATGAGGGTAAAATTTAGTTAGATAAGTTGTATGTATTATTTCCATATGAAATTCATCTAAATAAATTTTAATGAATTTTATTTCCAAACACACCCTAAATTTGGATTTTATTCCGTGGCCATGTCTGAGCTTGAGGAATGAGATTTTTGTAGAAAGGGCAGCATGTGGAGTTGAGTTGTGTGACTTGGGTGCATTGTCTCCACGCTATGCTAGGAAAGCAATAAATATAACCACCGTTGACGTTTTCCTATAAGAACAGACACAAACAGGGAGGACATGGAAAGTTAAAACCCGAGCCATTTATGAGGGCCAGGCCAACCCTGGCTTAAGAGCTGCAACCCAAGCTTGGTGGAGTACTATGGTAGGCCAAGGGTAATTCAATGCCTCCCCACTACTTGTGACATCCACCGTTACTTGTGACCTGTGACGACTCCAGAGCACCGTCGTCTTCTTTTCTATTGACATAAAAAAAAATAATACCAGTAATAACTTCCTTCTTTGTGTATTTAAATAAATTAATCTCTTGCGTTACACGGTCACCTAGGTTAACACGTTATTTTACGTGGAAGATTCCTAATTCGTTCGAGATTATTAAAGACATCGCGAACAGAGAGAGAATTGACACATTCACGTGCATCCTGCTGCTGCGTTGCTTTGCTTTGCCCGTTTTCTTTTTCATTTAACTCGAAAAAGACATACCTAATACTGTCTTCTTCTTTTTGGTTTCATTTTTATAATTACAAAATGGACCTCTTGTTTTGAGGAAGAAATTAGGTAGAAACTAGGAACCAACCAAAGAGGGAAGTAAATGAAACACAACCAAGAGTCACCGGCTTAGCCGCTTCGATCAGTCTATCCATGCGAAACCGAAATCTTACTTTGTCTGGGTGGTTGATACAAGCACAGATGGAATCTAGATTTACATCCACACCCACATAGTAAAACCATGATTCCTCGGCCCACATTAAATTTACAGATAGCTGGAAATCACTGGCTCCAAGTCTACGTTCAGTAGAAAGCTAGCTACCATCATTGGATCAGCTCTCAATCTTATACCACTACTACTACGCTAATCACTCACTCAACTCCCAAGGCTTCACTTCACTTGGCTCACAAGTCTAATTAAGTCAACCCCAGGTCTCCAAATCCCAATTAACCAAAAAATAAAAAGCTAAGCCAGAAGAAGAAACGAACCCACACAGACAGAGACAGTGAGTGAGTGAGAGGAAAGCAGAAGAGAAGAAGGGAGAGAAGAAAAGAAAACCAAATGCAAATGGGTTTCACGTTCACAACGATGACACTAAACCTGCTCCTCCTGATGGCAATGGTTGCCACCAACATCCTCTCCCTATACCACCTCTCCTCCACACTCCAATCCCCCAAATCCCCAAAGCCACCCCAACCAGTCCCCGACCAGCTCCTCCAACAGCTTCACACCATACGCGCCACCATCAACCACCTCACGCGCCTCCAACACACCGCCCCTTCCACCACCGCAAAATCCACCGTCCCACCAGATCTACTCCTCTACTCCCACCTCTCCCCAATAGCCTCCTCCTGCCACAACCACCCGGACCTCCTCCACAAATACATGACCTACACCCCCTTCTCCCTCTGCCCCTCCGACTCCGACCTCGCCGAATCCCTGATCCTCCGCGGCTGCCACCCCCTCCCCCGCCGCCGCTGCTTCTCCCCAACTCCGCCGCACAAACCCCCAACCTCCTCCCTCCCTCAAAACCCCTTCCCTTCCTCCCTCCCCGACTCCTCCGTCATCTGGGACCACTACTCCTGCAAATCCTTCGATTGCTTCCACCGCCAAAACCCTAACCTAGGGTTCCTCCCTTCCTCGGACTCCTCGAAGTTCACAACCTACAAGACCGAACTCGATCTCCCGATCTCGCAGCTCTTCCAGATCGCCAAGTCCACCAAGTCGGTTATTCGGCTAGGGCTCGACGTCGGCGGCGGGACGGGGTCATTCGCCGCCGCGATGAAGCTCCGGAACGTGACGGTGGTGACGACGACGATGAGCGTGGGAGCTCCGTACAGCGAGGCGGTGGCGCTGAGGGGGCTGGTGCCGCTCCACGTGCCGCTGCAGCAGCGGCTGCCGGTGTTCGACGGGGTGGTGGATCTGGTGCGGTGTGGGCGCGCCGTGAACCGGTGGATCCCTGTGACGATGATGGAGTTCTTGCTGTTTGATGTTGATAGGGTTTTGAGGGTGGAGGATACTTGTGGCTTGACAGGTTCTTCAGCAAAGGGGTGGACCTTGAGAAGGTTTATGGGCCTTTGATTGGGAAGTTGGGGTACAAGAAGGTGAAGTGGGCGACGGGGAATAAGACCGATGCAAGTGGGGTCAAGAATGGAGAGGTTTATCTCACTGCATTGTTACAGAAGCCTCTCTCAAGATGAAGATGAGTAAGAGATTGGTTTAGTTTTGACTTATACGAATCCAGGTAGGAACAACTAGCCACCTATCTTAAATTAATCTGTCTCTGTAATTGGGAATTTTCCTTTTTGTTGCGTGTTATTGCATTTTAAGTGCTTTTGACATCAATGCCTGGCTAAAATGTTTGTGGTATTTGTGAGCTGTTTTGTAAAAGCAATTTCAACCTAAGCTATGATGTGTTTGGTTATTTTGGTCTTAGATTTGAAGAATGGTGGTGCTTTTTAGTGGTGCACCGTAGCAAGGTTTGATCTTTGATCTTTGGTTTGGTGGTGAGATGTGGATTGATGAAGTTTTAAAGTGTGTTGGCTAATAGTAAGTGTGTAAATTTGATGAATGGATAGTGTAACGTGTTAAGCATTGGCAGTGGATGATGTTTTTGAATCATTGTTAACAAATGTTGGTGGTTGTGATAGTAACATTTTTTTTTTGGTATGAATTGCAATATAGAATTGGAGGATAGTGCATATTAAGTTATTAACGCTGCATAGAAGTTAAATGTTAATATTTGTGGTTGTATTATTTGAATTCATGTATTGTGCCTTAAATAATGTTTTGAGCTGATTCTGGTTGGTGGAATCACGAATGGTCTTCTGTGGTGTGTTTGGTGGGTTATTCTATAATAAGCATTGGGTCTTACTTGGGGCTCTGTAAGGTGTCTTCCTTGTTTGGTCTTAATGTGTTTGCTTCATTCTGCACATAGCCACCCCATACCACTGATTGCAGTCTAGAAACCTTGTATTTTGATTGGAAAGTTGAGATCTTATTCTGACTTATTAGTCTTCTGTTTTGTCTAATGTGTGCTTCATTCTTCCATAGCTCCACATACTATTGAATATTGATTGCATTACAGAAACCTAGGATTTTAATTGGGAAGTTAAGATCTTTTAATGCAGTCCACCAGCTGAACACTGGTTAAGGAAAGTAGTTGCAATATCATCATATTATAATGGGGAGAGTTTCATTTTAATCAGTCTTTAGACCTTTGAGAGGTAGATTTCATCCAATGAGGATTTACATGGACAGTCATGCCCATCTCAAGCAGAGTTTAGGTTTATGAGCAAAAATAAGTTCCTGTACTCGGTCTCGGTCTGGTTAGATAAATGAACTTTTAAATTCATTGCCTTCCTATAAGCTTTCTCTCACCCTTGCGGTAGATAATTTCTCCAGCATCAGATGACTTGAAAGCTGAAACAGTGGTTGTGCATTTCAAGAGTTTTTTGAATACACTTTAACGTTCTACAGTGAGCTCGCTATTGTGGAAGTTGTATGCACTAATGCATAGGAAAACATATCCTATAAAACTTGTGACATTTTTAGAGAGAACATTTTTTACTAAAAAGACTCAGTAATTGTTGTCTGACCAACAAATAGACAAAAGAAAAACATAACTTTATCCTAATATTATACAAATAATTTAGGTAAGTAAAGAATAAAGATGTGGTATAATTAGTGCAATCCCAGCTCAATAACATGAGTAACTTAATTAGACTCATAACACAACAATAATTTTAGTATTGTATATGTGAAGCGACTCTTGATCTCTCCGACTTCAGCTTCTACACTGGTGTGTCCATTGCAAGGATGAAGCTATTAATATGCATAGGGTGGTACAGTGCTACTTAAAAAATGAGATTGGTAGATTACCCTCATGCCTTTCCTCTGTTCCCAAAGATCTTTCATCATTACCAAAATTGTCAAAAATGAAACTGTAGGTAATTGAGATGAGATGACTGAGTTACCACAAGGTTGCATACAACCTTGGGTGGTGAATATATTGGTTCTGCTGATTCAGCTTTTACTGCTGCCATAGAAACACGAGTGTTGCTAAATATATCTGTAAGATGTTGGTATGGAGGATGTATTACTGTTTGATTTGGATAAAACAAGTAAACTTCTGATAAGTTTCTCTTTTTAGTCTGTTAAAAGTTTCTAAATTCGTTTGTTTGGTATGGTACTTTATGGTTCTAGTTATGTTGCTATGCAACTCCCTATTCTGACTCTGATCTTTTGTGTGATGTTTTCCTCCATATTGTGGTTATTGCAGTTTGAAATATTGCTGTAAGGAAGACAAGCAGGTCAGAAGGTAATTTATCCTGATTTCCATGCTCCTAGGTGGTCATGGGGGCACTCAATGAAGCAATGTTCATGTCCACACTGATGAATCATCTGAATGTTGTAAAAGAATCAACAAATTGGATTTTAAAGGGTAGAAGGAAGTCAAGGAAAGGTGTATATCCACGGACTGGAGGAACTGATCGAGGAAAATAGCCTTTCTGATCTTTTTTGCTCCTTATTTGATTAAATTATATTGTGCAATCCCAATTAATTTTGAAATAAATTGTAAAAAAAAAATAACAACGCCATTGCCGGGTTTTCAGCTATAGTTCTTGCGGTCCTTTGGATATATAATGTTGGACCTTTATTTTTTCACCTGATATTTCATTCACAATTCTTCTGTTATAGATATGATCGCTTTAAAAATTAAAACCGGAGGGGCTTTCGCGTGGAGCATTATAAAGTCTCATATCTGTAGGTCTCAGGTTTAAATCTACACCATCCCTTTTTAGGGTGAGGTAAATGTAGTTGCTCTACTAATGAGAGTAGTTTATATAGTAATATTCTTTGTTAAAGTGAGTAAGAGTTTGTTGATATTGGATCAGAGTTTAACTAAAGGCTCATTGGAGCAAAAAAAAAAAAAAAAGTTTCTGTGAGGGTATTCTTTGAATATAGAGGTTTTTTCTATCTTGATTTGAGATGCCATTCTTTTGCCTTAAATTTTCATGTACTGATATATCCATTCAAAAACTTTTAATACTTTATTTATATATGAAGATCAATATATTATATTTTTGACATGTGAAAATAAAAATGATTTAATAATGTTCAATCGAGGTCTTTTTTTAAGAAATGGGATTTAGGTGATATATTTATATTAATATGATATTTAAAAAAAAATCACATAATATGATATTTTTGGTATAAAATTTATCAAAGATAGATTTAACAGTAAATCCGTGAAAGACATATTTACTATTAAAAAAATTAGATGGGTTCAATATAAAATGAAAATAACACAAAATCCACAAAGAATCTGTATGTGACAAATTCTATGAACATTATATACAAATAAATTTTTTTATTATCTCATATTAATGTAAATCCTCTATCAATACCATATACAAATTATTTTTCCGTTCAATCATTGTGATATCCAGTTGTATTAAGTTTAAAATTGAAAATGCTGAAAGGGTCCATCCGGCCATCCCAACATAACATTCACTCAAGGGTGAGTATCGATGAAGGGAATTACGTGCAAGTTTTGTAGTCAGTGAAATGCTCGGATGGACAAACATATCCAGAAAGATTGTGGCCGAGTTTGTTTCAATTTTCCTAAGAAAAATTTATTATAAAACTTAATCTTGTATATATAATTGGACCAAAAAAGCGATTGTCAGTCTACAAAAGTCCTTTCACGCACCCTCTGAATTGGAGTATGATGTGGCTCTACCGGTGCCGTTCAAACCATGAGAAAACCCAGAAATATGCCATCATCCACAAAATTTAGAAGCGTGTCCCAATCCCATTGACAATCAATCAGGCTCACAGTTAGGTATATCAGATGCTAACAATCCGAAGAAAGAAGAGCAAGCGGCTCGGTAGACAGTAGCGCAATTAACAATCAACTGTTTCCAAAGCATTCATCAACTTGCCACAACCACGTAATAAACGAGACGCCTTGACACGCATGTATAGATGAATCAATCTGAGTCATATCAAGCGGCCTCAAATAAGATTGTCATTTTCATTATTGTCCGGCCTAGGGATTGTTCCTGTGGTGGCAGAGAGTGGTTGTCAATACCTCGACCATGTTGTTTATTTCAATTTTCTGAATTAATCCCGCTAAACATTTCTAGAAATATTAAACGATTCTCCATTATCATTAAGAAACAAACATCATTTTCAATATAGTGTTTGTCGGACTAAGGAACTGATTCAATGTAATTAAATGATATTAATTTATAATAATGAGAATAAAAATAAATCTAATAAAATTAAATCTATCCATCAATACAGTATAATGAAAATAAATATGAGAGTGATGGCATCCATTTGTCACTATTTACACGTGGAAACAATCTCTTTCATTACGGAACTTTTCACGCGTTAGAGATAAGATAACTTGTCACTGTGTAAATAGAGATGAGACAACGTGTCACTGTTTACGCGTGGAAAAAATCCAGTAAATTTACTGTTCACGCTACTGTTTATACATGGAAATTAGTGTTACTATTTTAAGGTAAAAATTGTGTCTTATATATTTATTTATTATCATTAGATGTGATAGATGAATGTAGATAATAGAAATTATCATCTCATCTAATAATAATAAAATAAATGTCTTAGATATCTTATTTTAAGTGTTAAAGTAGCATGGAAATTTATCTTATCTCTGTCTCTCGACTGGATCCACAGTGTTCCCATTCTTTTCTGTAAAAGTAGATGATCTTATTCACACTTTCTTTTTTCTAATACAAAGGGGCTGTGAAAATTCCAAGGGAGTGACCGAGTGTCCCCAGGAGAAGAAAGAAAAAGAGCAAGAAAGTCACAAACAGGGAGAGCATTAACAAATAAAAAATAGGGTAAATAATTAAATTAGTCCCTGATAATTTTATTGATGGATAAATCAATTTTTAATAATTATAAACATTTAAATTGATTTCTCATAATTTTTAAATATGACATTATAGGTCAATAAGGTTCCAGTCAATAATCGGCACGTGTCAGAGTTGAAAAAAGTTAACTCGCAGAGCTAATTGGCAGTGGGAGAGTGATAGGCATGTAATGCAGCTCCACCTATCATCAGAGCTCTCCTTCATCAAGCTCAGCTCCTCCTGGCAGAATTTTATTTCCTATCAGATGAGCTTCATCTTCTGCAGAGCTTTTTTCTTTGCCTCAGGGACTCTGTTTGGCCAATCATAGATCTATAATGTCCTATTTTTATAATTGTGAGGGATCAATTTGAGTGTTTAATTGTTCAGAATTAATTTATCCATCAAAGAAATTGTAAGACAAATTTGAGTGTTTCCTCTATAAAATATATATACAATAAAAACGTTTATGGTTTGTTTGATCGATGAGTGTAAAAGATTTATTAGATAAGTTTTATGCGTAAAAATATACATAAATTTTATTTATGAAAAATTTCCTCCTTTTTATCCCTCAATTGAAAGTATCCTTAAAAATATTTTTAAAATATCCTTTAAATATTGATTGAGAGTAAGTTTTAAATTTTATCTTCAAGTAATGTTTAATCGACATTTTACAGTATATCTTAAAAATATACCAAAAAAATATAAATAACGTTACTATTAACTAAATTACTTCGAATGTAGCATCAAACCATTACAATCTAGGCATCAACACTACCAATGTTACAACAATAGCACGTGACATTGGTCTTTTGTTTCACTTCGAATTCAATACAGTGTTAAATTATTTATTTAATCTATAAAAATCTACTTCGAATATGTCTTTCAATTTCTTAAACAACAATCTTTTAAAAAAATTAAATAATTATTGTGTAAAATAAATTTTGAAACATTTATGATAACATTAAAAACACTCCTAACAACATTAAAAACAATATAGCAGCTAGGATTAAAGTGTGAGGGTTAGAACTTGGGTGATTTGGGGCAGGTTGGAACTTAAACCCTTTACATCTTATTATCTTTATATATATAATACAAAGTGTAGGTGAGTTTAGCGCCAGTTATCTCATCAAGATAAGGATATGGCTACGGGGCTCTACAAGTACTAATAAGGAACTTACAAGACTGACAATCAAAGGAGTTCTTATGGCAAGAACAAAAATCACATACTTTAATATATCTTAGGTAACGTTTGTTTCCTGTCTCTAAAATAGAAATATGGAGACATTTGAAATACAAACCTTTTAGTGATGGAAACAAGAATTCTGTTAAAGAGAAATATAAAATTTCTTACCTCCAAAATGTGGGCAGTAAGAGGGATACGATAGAAATTTAATATTTTTTCTTCAATAATATTCCTATACATATTTATTATTTATATCTCTATCTCTACTATTTCTATTATTCATGTTTTTCTATGCTTCTCCTCCTACCAAATGCTACCCTAATTTCTTAACCCCTAAGATACATCTTATTACCTTAACCCCTGACATCTTGTCTTATTATCTTACTAATAAAAGAGTGAGATTCAAAAATCCCATTTCAATCCTATCCATCATAGATTAACCCCTACTACATGATGACGTCATGGCTTAGAGCATTGGAAAAAACTGATAAGCAGCCAACTCTTTGGTTTCGGCTTGTATGTACAGTTTGCCCAGCATGCACGCGCCACCTGTCCACCACAGGCAAATCATGCAATAAAGCCAACGAGGGAAGTCACTCCAAACATCATTAAAAACAATTCAGCAGCTAGCTACTATAAATAAATGAATCTACTTCAGTGCTTTATCACTCTCTTGTCAAACCCAAACCGGGTCTTCTCGTGTTGTGTTGTGGCACTCTCTCTCCCTCTCTCTCTCTCTCTCCTCAAGGTAAGCCAACGAATCCATCCATCCTATCTTCTACCACCACAGTTGTTTCCTTTTTACTGCATACACTCTTCTCATCGTGGTCGACATCACCGTCGTAATTTCTTCTCATTCACATTATCTCATTCTTATATGTATGTCTCCCTAGTCTCTGTGGCCCTTGTTGGATTCTAAGTGAGGTACTTCTGCCCCTCAGGCTATTGGTTGGCCATGAGTATGCCCTCCACTAGTAACAATTCATGGCTTATGTTGGTCCCATATCTTAACTTTTTGGGAACTTATCCTTTTTAAATTTTCATAAATACTGGCAATATAGTATATACCCTTATTCCTCACCGTTGACGCGTTGACCGTCCATCACTACAATCAATTTTTTTTCCCTTTTCTATGTATTAATTAGATGCTGATTGCACATTTTTTGGGTGTTAATTTCTCGTTTTAGTTGTGTAGGGGACATCCGATGCTATAGTTGTTTTCAGGCACTGCTTTTCTATTTTCTTAGTTTTTCGTCTCGTTTGTGTAGCTTATTTGGCAGAACGAGCTAGGTATCTAGCTATCTGCTGTTGCCCTTTTTAGTATTGTTGTACAAAGTGAAAACTCTGTTTGGCCAGTTTACGGTAGCCGAGACCTTTTTGAGTTGGTTTGGCAGTCGTCTTCAATGGGGTGCTTGTATTTGTGAAAAACATATGCAAACTTTTTTTCTGTTGCATAAACAGACAAACTGAGGTGTCTTTCCTCTTGTTTTTTGAAAGTCAATGGTGCTTACGAGTACACCTTGGAGGAAGTTTTCAAAGCTGACTCTTACCATTTATTTTTTAAAAACTAATATAACCTTTTTGAGAGGACCTTTCATCTTAGGGTCGTGCTCATGTATTGAAGGTAGTCAAACTCTTTGGTGCCTAAGGTGACGTGGTTATGTGAGGGTGTAATATGTGTCTACTTAGCTAGTGTTATTAAGTGATGTAATAGAGATTAAGTTATATGTAAAAGTTAATTAATATGATTAATAATTTTTTCTATTTTACAATTTTTTTTACTTTTTAATTTTTATTCTTATTTATTTGTTTTTCAGAATTCAGTTTGTTCGAATTTAGTGTAATAAACGGTCCGTTTTTCCTTTTTTAATTTTTATTTTATTTATTATTTATTTTTTAGCCTAAATTCAATTGGTTTTTTTTCCTTTTCAAAATGTTTTATCGTTTTTATTTTTATTTTTGATTTATTTGTTTTCAAACTTTGATTAGTCCAAATTAAGTGCAATAAACAATACTTTTTCATTTTTAATTTTTCTTATTAAAAATACTGAAATGAGTCTTTGTTTCTCAATGGAAGACAAAGATAGAAAAGAATGATAAAACATTTCGAAAAGGAAAAAAAAAACTAATTGATTCGGATTGAAAAATAAATAAAACAAAAGAAAATAAAAAATAAATAAATAAAATAAAAATTGAAAAAGAAAAAATGTACTGTTGAGCACACTAAATTCGGACATACCAATCATGAAAAAAAAATAAAAAAAATGAAAATTAAAACGTAAAAAAAAAGAAAAACTAAAAAATAGGAAAAATGAAAGAAGTACTGTGTATTGCAATGAATTCGAGTAATGAATTTTGTAAAATAATAATAATAAAAATGGTAACAAAAATTTGAAAAAAAGGAAAAAAGTATTGAATAATATAAATTAACTCTTTTTGGTCCATAATCCTAAACATGATACAATAATACATTTGTTAATTCACTCATTTAATCATTTCATTCACGTTTTTTCAAACTTGTGGTGGCCCAATTCATACCAAATGACATTTTTTTATTGGACAAAACTAATAAGGGCACCACAGGCATTGACTATCCTGGGCATGTGAGCAATGGTCTTTATGTTATTCTACTAAAAATACTTAGAGCATTTTGGATTCTAAGAGCACTTTCCATCTTTATAATATTTATATCTATTGAAGTTATTTTAGATTCCAAATACATTTTTATTATGTATTTATCAGACATTATTATGGTGATTTCTCTTTATTGAAAGTATTTTTACATTATTTTATCAAATAATATTTTTGTAGATATTTTAAGAGGAGCTATTGGAGAGCACAAAGAGCTCGTTAACAATAAAAAAAAACCACACCAATATCAAATTTAGCCTTATTCCTTAAAGGTATGTTTGTGAGTTCCATTTTGGATAAGCTTAATTTCAAAATTTAAATTCATAAATATATTTTAAAAGGCTTAGTGTGTGTTTGTTTTAGATTTTTTGGGCAAAAAATCACTTTTCCAACATGTTTCAATAAATTTTTAAAAATAATCAGGATTTTAAAAATATATGTTTTCAACTTTTTTTTAAGAAGCTGGAAAAAAACAGTTTTTAACTTTTTTTTATTATAAATAAAATTTAACTTATATAATTATTTTTTTTCAAATTCCAAAACAAATGTACCCTTAATTAGAAAGTTGAATATTTGCACATGATAGGCCATTTTTAATTGTAGAATTGAGAATTCTCTTCTACTGTCTTGCCTGTGGATTGAATGAAGACGGGGTATTCTCTACGATCTGCAAGTTTGCAACTGTTTAATAGCTGTTTTAATTTTTAATCAATTGTTTACCAATAAAGATTTTGCTGACAGGTCAATAGTAAACATGGGCTTTGCATCTAAAGATTTGGTATTTTCACTGGCAATAATTCTGCTGGTGTTAGGCACACCATGCTCAGGGGCTTTTGGGAAGACTGCAAAGAAATTATATACAGCAGTTTTTCTATCCCCCAAGATTGAACTTGGACCCGGAGCAGTTGCCGATAAATATTATTCTGATATTGATTTTCCAAGAGGTCATGTTGCACTTAAGAGTTTCAATGCCGAAGTAGTTGATGAAGCAGGGAATCCTGTACCTCTCCATGAAACTTATCTCCACCATTGGGCTGTTTTACGGCATCTTAAACCCAAACTTGCTACAGACACAGAGGTTGATGGCCATAGGGTGCTTCATGATGAGTCAGATAGTCATATAGTGAGAAACAGTGGCATATGCCAGGGAAATCTTCTTGGACAGTATTTCGGCCTTGGATCCGAAACACGGGGAACAGCTACTGATATTCCAGATCCTTTTGGGATAGAAATAGGCAATCCTGAAGAAATTCCAGAAGGGTATGAGGAGAAATGGATGCTCAATGTCCATGCCATTGATACGCGTGGTGTGGTGGATAAGTCCGGCTGTACTGAGTGCAAGTGTGACCTTTATAATGTTACGAAGAATGAATTTGGCATGCCTTTGAGGTCAGGTTATGTAGGAGGCTTGCACTGTTGCTATGATTATACCCAGTGCAGGTTGACGGAAGACTTTAAGGGCCCAGAGAGAAGCCTCTACCTAAGATACACAGTAAAATGGGTCGACTGGGACAATTCTGTAGTGCCTGTTAAGATTTATATACTTGATGTGACTGATACTTTGCAAATATCAGATACCTCGAGTGGAACAAGCATAATTAATCATTGCTGGGTAAGTGGATTCATCAAGAAGCATGTTTAGACTTTCTCAATCTCAATTTAATTTCAAAACATAATGTTAGTCTGTCGCAAAGTTGTAAGTAGTGAGCAACTGAGATTTCTTTGTTACAGGTTGAGTATGAAGTTGAACCTTGCAGCTCAAGCCACACGGATGGGAATGGCTGTACTCATGTGAAGAGGACGAGCATCCCTATGCAAACTGGTGGTTATGTCATCTATGGTGTTGCTCATCAGCATGCAGGTGCAATTGGATCAACTCTATATGGACAGGTGATGTTCAATAGTTATAGTCATTCTTAAATATTCGGACATTACTTTCTAATGGGATGACTTCATAATAAAACTAATCATTAATTCATTGCAAATTAAAGGGAAACTAATCGTTCTTAAATACTTTGTCCATCTTGTTTTCTGAGATTTGTACATACCGGTTTCAGGATGGGAGGGTTATATGTTCTTCAATAGCAAGTTATGGAAATGGAAAGGAACCGGGAAATGAGGCAAACTACGTTGTAGGAATGTCCACTTGTTACCCTCGACCAGGTTCTGTCAAGATAATTGATGGTGAAACTTTAACTCTAGAGTCTAACTACAGCAGCAGCACCACCAGAGGGCACACTGGAGTTATGGGGCTATTCTACCTGTTGGTAGCAGAACAGCTGCCACAACAACACTTCAGACATTCCTCTCGTTCTTCTTTCTTTATGGATATAAACAATATATTTAACTGATAAGTTATTACTACTATGTTAATAGAAGTGGAGTGTCATGTATGGTAATCTAGACATGTGATGATTAAAAGAAATAAGTCAGAATTAGGGGCTTTTAGTTGGAAAATATGCTTATTTGCTGAAGCTACTGCAGGACACACAAGCATAGCTCGCTGTGTGCACATGATGAGGAATGTAGTGATACGAGGTTTTTAGTCTAGTGGTGATTGGTGATGGGTTGTACTGTGCCTTAAACCAGTCTTACTTTCATAGGCGTGTGATATATATACTTTGTGAACATATTATTTCTACACCCATAAGAATGTAGACACATGATATTGTAAGAAGAGTGGTAAAGAGTGAATAAGTTTAGAGAAAAAATAAATGGTGTGATCTATATAATTTGTGAGTAATATATTTGAGTGTTTGAGAAAGTTAAGTGTTGAAATAATATTATTGATATATTTATTGTATCAAATAGCTCGCTCAATATAAAATGTTCTTCATTGTAGTATGATATATTTAATCATTAGTTTGTGTCGTCACTACCCTTTTGGCATCGAAAGAGTTCGTGTTTTATTTTGTCATTAACTGAATACTAATAAACTACTCGTTGAGATAAAAATAATAAATAATATAATAAATATTAAATATTAAAATATTAAAATATTAAATATTAAATAATAATTTTTTTATTAAAATAAATAATAAATTATTTTAAATAGTTATATAAAAATAAAAATAATTTATTATGAAAATAAAATCATAAATATTAAATATATAATACTAAATAAAATAAAATAATAAATATTTATTTAAATAAACAATAAATTATATCTAACATAAAAATAAATTATAAATTATATACTATTAACATATATAAATAATATGTGATATATTAAAGTAAGGATGAATAATAACATAATTAATTTAATATTTATTATTAAAATTTAAATAATTATAATAAAAAATACTAGAAAATTATTTATAAATGATAGTATTATATAATTTTAATAAATTTAAAGAATTAATAAAAATTATTATTTTACTTTCTATTTAATATTTTTATATAATTAGAGTTATCTATAAATAAATAATAGTATTATATAACATAAAATATCATATCTTATACAAATATACAATGTCACACCAAATGCTATATAGTATTAGAAATTTATAAGGTCTTATACTATTAGATCTTATCCTATTAGACATACCAAAGGGGTCTTAAGAATTTTTGTTTTTGTCATTGTTCTTACCTAGAAATGTGATAAGAGTGCAAGTAACTCCAATGTCCATGCAAGCGGGGGGTGGATATCTAGAAAGACACTCTGACACTCAAGTCTGAATGAATAAGGCATAGAGTGGTAGAAGAATAGCATTTAATAAGATTGTGATACATAAGGGTGTTAAGGCCCTTATATATATATATATATAGTGTGAGGTAACTGATAAGTTAGGAGATAATTTTCCCTATATGAGAGATATTCTTGTAATTTAGTATATATTAGATATATTTCGTATTTGTAGGAAATATGACAAAATATATAAGATATGGTGTAATAATGACAAGATATAATGAGAGATATAGAGATTCTATGAGATTTAAGAGATATATTCAACTAAATTTGGGATAAATTCGTGAGAAACTTGGTGCCACGTGACCAATCTCTGAACCTATTTTCGAGCTCTCATAGTTCTAGCTGGGTATTTACCCACATTTCTAATCCTCCTATACAGTGGTTTTCATGAATAAATAAACGGTGGGCAGGTAGCCTTAATTTATCTCAAAGTTGCGACTACAAGTCTGCAACTTTTTTCAATATCGGCAATTTGTTTTTTTGTTTTTTGTTTTTGTTTGGTGGGTAATGTTGGCAATTTTCCGAAAAGATATTGGTAACTTTTTTAATTATAATAAATAATCATTAATATAAATAAAGTTATTAATAAAAAATACATAATAATATGTTAAGGATTATAAAAAAATAATTATCAATAAAAAAACTTGGTAATACATAATAATATGCTAAGGATTATAAAAAAATCATATAAAGTTGCAAATAAAAACAATCTTGTTGGTCAATATGAAGTTGGTCAATCCTTTTGGTTGCATTTTCTCTTTGCTGGTTTGAACATGTAGTCAGCCTGCATGAGGGAACAAGGTCTTTTGAAAACTGGGCCAATCTTCGAAATTTCCTCACTACTATTGGATATCTCTTTCCACTAATAGGTAGCAGGTAGTTCCAAGAGATATGACACGCGCACACATATCATCAACTCACTTAGGCAAAATCAATACAAAACACATTTCAACATTTTCATTGGTTGATGATATTTCTACACATAGATTACAAACACAACCTCCGAGGAATTAGCCATCCACCGTTGATGTATTTTTTATTTTGTTTGTTTTTCAACACATCTTACATGTGTGTCGAAGAGAAATGTGTCGATTTCATGAGTACAAAATACATTTTCTGTTTTGTTTTGTTTTTTTTTTTGGTTCAAATATTTGACCCACCGAGTGTGGGTGCCGCATGTGCGTCGAGCACCAACCATGCGTTCAAATAACATTTCACGTAGTTCCAAACTCGTACAAGTAGTGCCCTCACTAGGTAATTTGCATACTCCGGTTTTGTCATGTAATTTGAATCAGTACTGCTACTAAGTTGGACAGTACTGTTACTCTGGTTAGGCTCTTTAAAAATTATTTTTGAAAACTCAATGTTTTATTATCTAGTAGATAGAATAATATAAAAGTTGCCTTCAAAAAGGAAAAAATCACAAAAACAGTATTTGACAAATATGTCATAAAATTACTCTTCAAATCCAAAGAATTATAATAGTAATAAATTTTAAACAATAATTTTTAAAGATTGAGATCCTTGATCATTGAAAACTATACACCTAACTTTTCTCGCTTTCAAGAGCACTCTTTACTTCCAAAAGTCAAGAGCAACATGGGCCCAACCCTTTTTTCTGTCAGAGCCCTTTTGCTTAATAAACAGAAAAAATTAATCTGGGGCCTTTTGCCCCGTTGTTTGTTAAAAAAAAAAAAGAAAATATTAATCAATACATATTGTCATAACCAGGTGGATCAGTCAATACGATAGGCGAGGCCCTGACCAATTTCCAGAAATATATCCCTTCTGATTCTGTGACTGGGCTGCTGAATCAAAAACTGTCAACAACCCACTCTTAAATATTAAATTCATTTCAAACTTTGACCCATAACCAAAAATATTGAATTAGCAGCGGCCTTCACATCATAGTCTACCACACACATTGGACCCAATTCTTCATCCTATTCTAGTTTTGCAAAATTTAATAATAACAATGACAAGAAATCCAAAAAGAGAATCCGAGTATCCCAACAACCCTCTTCAACATCACCCCTAAACCAACTAACCACCCACCAATCCACATAGTAGTACATGACATAAACACAACACTGAACACCAATTATAGGGTATTATATATCTATATGTAGGTCATAGATTTAAATCTACACTCAATCATTTTTGAGGGTGAGGTAAATGTAGTTCCTCTACCAATAAGCAGTAGTTTATATATCACTATTCTTTATTAAAGTGACTAGGAGTTTATTGATATTGAGTTAGGAATTTTATCCTTATTTATCTATTTTCTTTTTTTTCCCTTAATTTTACTAAAATCTGAAACCAAAAAAATATAATTTCTTTGTAAATATTCTTTGAATATGTAATTTGTCTCTATCTTAGTCAGATGCGTCAATCTTTATATATATATATATATATATATATACAAATGGATCACATCGATTCAAAAACTTTTAATACTTTATTTATATGTGAAGAACAGTATATTATATTTTTGACATGTGAAAATAAAAATAATTTAATAATGTTCAATCATTGTGATTTCCAGCTGTATTAAGTTTAAAATTGTAAATGCTGAAAGGTTCCGTGGGGCATCCCAACATAACATTCACTCAAAGATGGAGGGAGGGGAAACACGTGTGTACTAACGAAGGGAATTGTGTATAAGATTTGTAATCAGTGAAATGCTCGGATAGACAAACATAACCAGAAAGATTATGGCTATTTTTGTTGCAATTTTTTGAAGAAAAAATTATTATAAAACTTAATTTCATATATAATTGGACCAAAAAACTGAAAAAGTGATTTTCGGTATACAAAATTCCTTCAGACACCCTTGAATTGGAGTATGATGTGACTCCAGGCCGTTCAAAGTTCAAACCCTAAGACAACCCAGAAATATGCCATGATCCACATAATTTAGAAGCTTCTCCCAATCCCATAAACAATCAATCAGGCTCATAGAGACGTATTCAGATGCTAACAATCTAAAGAAAGAGGAGCAAGCGGGTTCTCAATAGTGCAAGTGATAGTAGCTATGTCGATGAGAGCATCTAGAAGCACCTGAACTTGGCATAATTCTCATCGTTTTCATTAGTCATTTGTTAATTGTTTTCACGCATTCATCAACTTGCCACAACCACGTTACAAACGAGACGCCTGGGTTAGACTCCCTTCCTATGTGGAGAAAGCCCAAAACCAAGCTAGCCCACTTATCTAATGAGCGGAGTCAGTTAGGGTTGTGTGTGTGTGTGATCATTTGTGAGAGAGAGCCACAAAAGGGAGAGAGAGAGAGAGAGAAACCAACAACCCCGTTTTCACATTCCTTGCCTGTCCAGCCATCGTGATTGGAGTTTTGAAGTCATCCACCGTTGGATCAGGCTGAAATTTAAGCAACAGATTCCTCGCAGGTGGCTCTTCATTCTGAATGGTTCGGATCGTTGAGAAGATGTGTGGAGTGTGAGATATTAAGCTCGCACAGAGGTTCTATTTTGGTTTAAAAAATCATTTCTGGTTTGAGCTATCACTGTAAATCGGTGTGTTGAAGTTGTTCACGTTGGATAAAGCTGAAACTTTTACAGAAGGTTCTTGTGTCTAGCTCTTCATTCTGAACGGTTGATCGTCGAGAAAATCTCTGGAATGTGAGATATTCATTTGCACAGAGGTTGAGTTTTGTTTGGAGAATCACTTCCTTGGTTCAAGCTATCACCGTAGATTGGTGTTTGTGAAGTCGTCCACCGTTGGATAACTGAAATTGGACAGTAGGTTCTGGACATCTGGTTCTTCATTCTGAACGGTTGGATGGTGGAGAAGGTCTGTATGTCCATATTGGTCTTGGACATAAGCTTTGTTATTGGAGTAATTTTCACCTTCTTGGTCCTCAATTTCAAGTATTGGTGCTTAGTTGATTATGATCACTGTTAGCAAAATTTGTACACATATTTGAGACTCTCTTGTACTGTTTTGATCATAGTGGAGCCATTTTTTGGTCTAGACGACCCGTGGTTTTTATCTTTCACATTGAGAGAATTTTTTCACGTTAAAAATCTTGGTGCATTGTCCCTATTATTGTTTTGGTTTATTATTGTGTTAATTGCTGTGATTATTTTGGTATAGTTGCTCCTTTTGTTCTTGTAAGTAAGGAATTGAGTGTTTATTTCCAACAACGCCTTGACATGCATATATAAATATATATATATATATATATATATATATATAGAGAGAGAGAGAGAGAGAGAGAGAGAGAGAGAGAAAAATTTGTATATGGTGTTTTGATATTTACTTATATATGGTGTTTATAGAATTCATTAAGGTGGATTATGTGTTATTTTCGTTTTACATTGAATCCGCCTTTGGTTGACAGATTCAATTTTAATTTTTTATACTGAATTAGTCTTTGACGAATTTAGTGTTAAATTTATTTTTGATGGATTCTATATTGAAAATATTATATTGTGTAATTTTTTTTCAAAATATGATATTGATATAAATATATTGCATAAATCCCATATGTGGCAAATTTCTTTTAAAATGATGTTTGATTATGTGTATTCCTATCAAATGGGATTATGGAAAAATTTAGACTGAAATGGTGTTTTTTCAATGCAAATCGCTTATTAGCGTTTTATCACACAAAAAATATATGAGGCGGTCAAATAATTGGAATCAGTCCTGTGCCTAACTCACTGTTGATGCTGCCCTCAAATCGCTAGGTCGCGATTTGTCTCACAAATGGCATTGCTCAAAGAGAATCTCTCCACACCGTGCCTAGGTGCCTCAAATCGCTGTCTCGCAATTTGTCTTAAAAAATGGAACTGTTCATGCAGAATCTCTCTCGCAATGCCAATGTTCAGGTGCGCATGGGAATCTGGTTGACTCAAAAATGACGGGTAGCGATTTGTGAGGGAACAACTCTTCCTTGTGAATCTGGTCGCCCACCCACTATCCAACCACTCCTCTATGCATGCGTGATTCATTGAAAGGAAAGATAAGGATGAATCTATAAAAACCATCAAAAGGAAGTGAGAAGGCTTTGTGAAAGGAATGAAGGAATGCAATAACATTGAGAAGAACGTGTGAAAGGAAGTGAGAAGGCTGAAGCTCTGTGTGAAAGGCCGAAGCTTAGTGATTTTTTTTTTTTACATAGGAGAATAAATTGATTGTGCGAGTGAGTGAGTTTTATTTCATAGTAGAGAAAAAAATGGCTAGAAAAGATCCAACAATGGATCGAAGACTTCATATTGTGCAAGATTTACAGGCAAATTATTTATTTTTAGTGTGTTTATAATATTTTGAATTAGTAAAATAAATAAAATGTGATTAGAATTTATAATTATGATAACATTTCTTTTGATTTTCAGAAATTGTAGAATATATTTTTTTGATAAAATCTAAATTTTTAATTAATTTTATAGTTGAAAGTGTAAACATTATTAATTTTTTAATTAAATTTCTAATTGTATATTATGTTAAAAAAAATAAACGTTATTGTTGTTGTTGTTATTATTATTATGATTATGTGAACATATTTTTTTATAGAAAAATAAAAATAAATGTTTGTTTTTTATTGTTGTTATGATGTTAACATTTTTTTTATTTTTTATTATGTTAACATTTAGTTTTATCATTCTGTTAATATTCGGGAATGTTATTATTATGTTCACATTTTTTTATGTTAACATTTAGTTGAAAGTGTAAATTTTTTGAAGTTGATTAGTAATTAGTTTATAGTTTGTATTAGTAAAATAAATAAAAGTAAATGTTTAGATTTTTATTTTTATTATTATTATGTTAAAAAAATTATTTTTTATTATGTTAATATTTATTTTTATTATTATGTTAACATTCGGGAAAGTTATTATTATTATTATGTTAACGTTTATTTTTATAGTTTCTAATTGTAAATTATGTTATAAAAAAATAAATGTTATTGTTGTTGTTGTTGTTGTTATTATTATTATTATGATTATGTTAACATATTTTTTTATAGAAAAATAAAAATAAACGTTTATTTTTATTGTTGTTATTATGTTAACATTTTTTTATTAGTGTTACGATTATTTTACCAAAAAAATGTATTTGTAACAGGTAAATAGAGTATTGCACCCCGCCATTTGTCTATTCCTGCAATGAAGCGCAATAGTTCACCACATTCAACGTGGGTTTCCGTCTTTCTCAACTGGTGGATATAGAATTGAACTGGCTTTTAATTAGTGCTCTAGTGGAAAGGTGGTAACCAGAGAGACATACATTTCAACTCCCATGTGGAGAGTGCACAATAACAATGGAAGATGTTGCACTTCAACTTGGACTTCCTATCCATGGTGAAGTTGTCATTGGATCTAACACTGACAATTTTGAGATGCTTCCAATGTATTGTAATCATCTGCTTGGTGGTGTGCCTGGACCACGAGATATTGATGGCGGGGCACTTAAACTAAGTTGGCTGAGGTATCATCTTGCACGTCTTCCTATTATGACTGAGATGAAGATACAGTGCCATGCTCGAGGCTACATACTCTTATTATTGGCCAATTTTATTATCCCAGACAAGAGCAATTCTGAAGTACATACAAAGTACCTTCAACTACTTGAGAATTTAGAGCAAATCGGGTCCTACATTTGGGTTTCGCTTGCCTAGCTGTGCTATATCGGGCATTGTGTCGCGCATCCACAAAAAAACTGATATTAGCGCTGCATGGTTCTATTACAAGTATGGGCATGGAAACGACTCCATTTTGGCTCCAATTCCTAATGCACTGAGTTTTCCCCTTTTAATGAGGTAAAATTTATTTAATTTTTAGGAGGACTATTGCCACTCCTAAATGTCTATTATTGTTAAAGTTGTATCTAATTAACATAATATGTCACAGTTGGCACGAGCACAGTATCCAAGGGACAGATCACTCAAGGATCTTGAAAACCTAAGACGCTTATTGATAACATGGGAAATGAGGTATAATATATAAAATATATTGTATATTTTGCAATATAATAATTTTTTAATATTTAATTACTTATATCATTTTTTTTAGCTGATGAGATTGTGAGTCGTACGAGATGCTAATTTTGATGCACTTATTCCAGATGATCTGCGAACATCAACGGTGGTCTCCGTGGTACCGCTTTTGTGCTTTGAGATAATGGAGTGGCACCCAGCTTATCGCCTTATGCGATTTTGGATATCAACAAATAATTCCTGCAGAGCCTTTGAATTTAACAAGATATCATAATAAAGATTTAAGAGGCAAAACAAGCAATTGGAGAGTAAAATATGCACGGTGGGTGGAAATGTGGGATGATCGAATGAACAGAAGAATCAGGGTGAGCTCATTGTTGATTATCACCCTTCCAATGAGTCCTGGGCATGGTATGTTTCCCATACAATAGGTCCTCTACAATTGTTTGGTCTAGTACCCCCCGTGGAAGAGAAGAGGTGCCCCCGACCACCACTTGCACGACACAGTAGGTGCTGCCCACGAAGGAGCAGTCCGTACCCCATGGAGCCGACCAGGTCCCTGTCCACAAACTACATCATGTGCCCCTACACAAACCACATCATGTGCCCCCCTCCACAGAGCACATCATATGCCCCCCTCCGTCTATTGGAATAACCCAATCCCTTGGTTTTCACAGGTCAACAAACAACTATGGTGCAAGATCCACCCCGATTATCATATGATCAGGCTGGATACCATGGTGGATCTAGATCTAGTGAGACGACGTCTAGCGGGAGAAGGTCCATTCACTTCGGGACTGGTGGGCCAGAAATGTCATGGTATGGAGGAATGTATGATCTCAATATGCTACCACCTGAACAAATGTATATTCCACAGATGCCACCACCTCAGAGTCCTCATGCACACATATTATCTGAAGGTTTCTTCGATGACGGATACGACGTGGAGATGTTGATCCAAAGTTTCAGGATACGGGACATCGAGTCAAAGGCCAGATCTTGAAGGTGAGGGTAAAGGATATGCAGGTGGGGGAGATGAGGGTGAGGGTGAGGGAGATGAGAGTGAGGGTGAGGATGAGGGAGATGGGGGTGAAGGCACTGGGGTGAGGGTGAGAATGAGGGAGATGAGGGTGAAGGCGATGGTGCTGAGGGTGAGGGCGATGAGGGTAAGAGTAAAGGTAAGGGTGAAGGCGATGACAAGGACAATGGTGGTAGAAGAAGACGGGTTCTACGGGGAAAATTGTTGATTTCGTTGATCGTAAATTAAGGAAAAAAAAATCAGTGCCGCCTGATAGGTATAGTCCATCACCATTTCAGCAAGATAAGGGGAAGGGGAAGGGAAAGGGAAAGAGATGATATATTTTTGTAGTTGTATTTGTAGCTTTGTAATTAAACAAGTATTTTTTGTTAATGTACTTCTTATTATTATGTAATTTTTATTATCATGTGTAATCTAAAAAAAAAACTCTAATTATTATCATAATTGATTATTAATTTTTAGTAGCATGTAATTTTCATTGATTATTAATTTTTTCATTGATTAATTAATTTTAAATAAAAAATAATATCACGAATCACAACACGAGTCATTATTAATGAAATACAATAATGAAACTAATAAAGCTAACACTTAATTGAAAAGCAATAAAATCAACATGAGACATCGCTAATAAAACACAATAACAACGTCAAACATAACAACATAAGACAAACAATAAAACCAACATTAGTCATCACTGCTTGAGCTTGGAATATGTGGACAACGACTGACTATGACCCTCTCCTTGACAAAGATTGCATTGCCGTGGTCCTCGCATCTCGCGCGCATCCATCTCATTCAGGTAACGAGATGATTTGGGTCGCCCTTTCATTGTGCGCTTTAAAGCGGGTTGGGACAAATCACTGGACCTCTGTAAATGGGCCATGTACTCTGGTGCCCCACGACCCCAAACTCCCTCTTGTACACTTTGCAAATCATGCTCATCCTGGACACATCATCAACATACCTTCGCCAATCAAAGTTTCGACTATTAAGAGCCATTACGTGACGACAAGGATATCGATCTATCTAAAAATCACCAGTCACAATGTCTGTGCCTCAAATCAACCTTATATTCTTGCCTACTGGATTCTTCTCTGACAAGGAAAAACTCACTTTGCCTATCAAAGTCCATGACTGTCATATTTTTGGTCGTTTGTTGGATCTGTTGCAATCGTGTTGTGATGGCTTCCGAGAATTCATGGCCTGCACTTCTCCTCGCATATGCTTGACCTTCTGAGCAAATAATTCAGCCAATCGAAAGTATGTTGCTCTAATCAATGCCGTGATGGAAGACTGCAAGCCCCTTTAACACAGAATTCATACACTCCACAAGGTTTGTGGTCATGTGCCCCCATCGATGTCCACCATCAAATGCTTGAACCCACTTTTCCCTTGGAATTTCGTCAATCCAATCTGTATAGGCCGAGCTATGTCCGTACAACCGCTGGTAGTGATAGTTAAATTCATGCTCAGTTCAATACCCTCACAAGTAAATATCACTAATTAATTCATTTACTGTAAATAGAATTATTGGCAAATAATTACGAAAATATAACTAAAGCAAAATGTTTTTACCCATGGTCACAACAAGTCTGTGCATGTTGGGCGCCTTGAATCTCCGCAAGAATTGGCAGCAATGTGTCTGATGCAATACAAATGAAATGCTCTCGGAGGTTCCAATTGCCCATTGCTCTGGGCTATTGCTACTTTAATTGACTCATGACGATCAGAAATGATGCCAATCCCATCTCGCGTTACTACATATCTGCGTAGATGGTCAAGGAAAAAATGTCAGGCATCTCAGCTTCACCCTCTACGCAGGCAAAACCAATTGGCACTATATTCTGATTACCATCTTGTGCAACTGCAACAAGTAGAACCCCTTTATATTTCCCATACAAATGTGTCCCATCTACCTGGATAAGTGGCTTGCAATGCCTGAAAGCTTTAATGCAGGGACCAAAGCTCCAAATATCCGAAATAGGCGAAAATTGGGCATTAGTTCATCGCGATGATAGGCCTCTATAGTGTCAAACTGAATGACTGAACCTCGAACGCTACACAATGTTCCTGCCCAATGTGGGAGCTCTTCATAAGAATGTTCCCAATTACCGAAAACTTTTTCTATTGCCTTTTGCTTTGCTGCCCATGCTTTTTGGTATGTTGTGGTGTACCCAAATCGAGAGAACCTCTGAATCACGTTTTTATTTTTAGAGATGGGTCAGACTTTACCAGGGGCTCTATAAATTCTGATCATGTTTGAATCCAATTTTGAGTGGTCTGTGGAATCCTCTCCAAGCTACAAGTGTGGTCCATTATACTTTCTAATTTCCCAAAAATCTTTATTCTTCCTCAAACTAGCCCTAACAAGCCATTTGCAACCACTTTCATGATATACACACTTGCAATAAAATGTCTTTGGCTTTGACTCCCACACTTCATAATCTACTCCTTTATCTATGCTATATGTCTTAATTGCTCCTACAACAGTCTCCCTATCATTGAAAATCATTCCAACAAAGAACTCACTTTTTGTAATAGATGCACCTACGAAAAACCATAATAAATTGACAAAAACAAAAAAAAAAATCATGTTTATATAATACAAATTTATAATGACCAATATATGTTTATCTAATTATCTAATAAAAACTAAATTAAAAAATTTCTTAATTAGTACTACATACCTGTATTTGCATACTCTGGAACTGGTGTATCCATAGCTTTCAAATCTAAAGCACGCATAAAAGATGGCTCCTCATTTAGATGACGTTGCACAGCCATTGTGTTTGATGCGCCATCCACATTTGCATCATCATCGCCACTTTCATATTCATCTTCATACTCTCCTTCATCACTTTCTTCCCATTCTACATTTTCTTCATTTCGACCAAGAGTAGCTTCTCCAAAATCAACATACAACTCAATAGCAGGAACGCGTGGTTGATGCGCTACGTATATCCTGAACATTTGTTGAATATCATCGTCGTTCCTTATTGGAGTTGCTTGATATTGTATGAAATTGCCAAAGTGATACAGGACACCTGTATCTAATTGCCTCAACTGTTTTGGAGCCTCACTATTTATAGAGTGACAAATTGCATCTTCTAGTTGTGCATATGAAAAAGTATATGGAATATAAAAACAAACTGGTCTTCACACATAAACGTGACACCCTCACTTGTATTTATGAATACATTACCATAAAAATAAACTACTATATTAACAGTACTATTCATTTTTTCTCTCTTTTTGACGCACTATTTTTTTTTCACACTCTGCTCTAACAAAAAAACAACCATGTCTAACAAAAGAAAACTATGTGTGAAATGAGCATAGAGGAGAGTTTATATAGGCTAAAAAAAATTATTTTTTAATCGAACATCAACACAAATCGCTATGTAGTGATTTAGGAAATTATTTTTTTACTAAAAGCTACCTAGCGATTTACCAATTAAAATATTAATATTTTAATTGGTAAATCGCTAATTTTTTGTAAAAAAATCTCATATTTCTCTTAAACTCCAAAAATTTCAATAACACACTTAAATCACCAACATTTATTCATATCCAAAATAATGACCCCCATACGTGTGTGTGTATATATATATATATATATAGATATATATATTTTGTACGTGTCTGCATATGGATTAATCAATCTGAGTCATATCAAGCGGACTCAAATAAGAATGTCATTTTCATTATTGTCGGGCCTAGGGATTGTTCCTGTGGTGGCAGAGAGTGGTTGTCAATAAGGGGCCTCGGCAATCTAGTTTATTTCAATTTGCTGACTCAATCCCGCTAAACATTTCTAGAAGTATTAAACAGTTCTCCACTATCATTAAGAAACAAACATCATTTCAATATCGTATTCCCATTCTTTTCTGTAAAAGTGGATGGCCTTATTTGCGCTTTCTTTTTTGCGTTCTCTCATTCGAAGGGGCTGTGAGAAGTGCAAGGGAGTGGCCGAGTGTCCCCAGGAGAAGAAAGAGAAAGAGCAAGAAAGTCACATACATGGAGAGCGCTAACAAATAAAAAATATATATACTATCAAAAAGTTTATGGTGTGTGTAAAAGAACTATAGATAAGTTTTATGTGTAAAAATATATATAAATTTTATTTATAATTTTTTTTTATTTTTATCCCTCAATTTAATGCATCCTTAAAAATATTTTTAAAATATTCTTTAAATATTGATTGAGAGGAAGTCTTAATTTTTATCTTTAAGTAATGTTTAATCGACATTTTATAGCATATCTTAAAAATATACCAAAAAATAATATAAATAACGCTATTATTAACTAAATTACTTCCAATGTAGCATCAAACTATTACAATCTAGGCATCAACACTACCAATGTTACAACAATAGCACGTGATATTTGTCTTTGTTTCACTTTCGAATTCAATACAGTGTTAAATTATTTATGTAATCTATAAAAATCTACTTCGAGTATGTCTTTCGATTTCTTAAACAACAATCTCTTAAAAAAATTAAATAATTATTGTGCAAAATAAATTTAAAAACATTTATGATAACATTAAAAACAATATAGCAGCTAGGATTAAAGTGTGAGGGGTATAGAACTTGGGTGATTTGGGGGCAGATTGGAACTTAAACCCTGTACATCTTATTATCTTTATATATATATAATTTAGATAGGTTTAGCACCAATCATCTCATTAAGACTAGGATATGGACACAGCCATACAGGGCTCTACAATTAAATATAAGAAACTTACGAAATTGTCAATCAAAGAAATTTTTACAATGACAACGAAAAGCGGATACTTTCATATATTTTATTACCTCAATCCTTAACCCCTAAGATACATCTTATTACCTTAACCCCTGACGTCTCATCTTATTATCTTACTAATAAAAGAGTGAGATTCAAAAATCCCATTTCACCCCTACACACCATAGATTAACCCCTTCCACATGATTGACGTCATGGCTTAGAGCATTGGAAAAAAGTGACAAGGAACTAACTCCTTGGTTTCGACTTGTATGTACAGTTTGCCCAGCATCACGCGCCACCTGTCCACCACAGACAAAACATGCAGTGAATCCAACGAGAGAAGTCACTTCTTCGGTTCTTCCTACGTGTGAACCCCGAATCCAACATAACATATCATTCTCAATCTATTCTCACGCGAGGACGCAGCTCTTCTCAATTTAGCAGCTAGCAACTATAAATAAATGAACCCGTCAAAAAAAAAAAACTATAAATAAATGAATCTTCTTCAATCTGTCTTGTCAAACACAAACCGGGTCTTCTTGTGTTTGTGTTGTGGCACTTCCTCTCTCTCTCTTCAAGGTAAGCCAATGAATCCATATCCCATCTTCTACCACCACAGCTGTTTCGTTTTTGCTGCATATACTCTTCTCATCGTGGTCGACATCACCGTCGTAATTTCTTCTCATTCACATGAATGAATATCTAATTCTTAAATATATGTCTCCCTAGTCTCTGTGGCCCTTGTTGGATTCTAAGTGGGTACTTCTGCCCTCAGGCTATTTCTGGCCATGAGTTGTGCCCTCCAGTAGTAACAATTAATGGCTTATGTTGGTCCCATATCTTAACTTTTTGGGAACTTATGCTTTTTACTTTCATTTTATTTTCATAAATACTAGCACTATATAGTATATACCCTTATTCCTCACCGTTGAGGCGTTGACCGTCCATCACTACAATCAATTTTTTTTCCCCTTTTCTATGTATTAATTAGATGCTGATTGCATTATTTTTTGGTGTTAATTTGTTGTTTTAGTTCATGTTATAGTTGTTTCGGGGACATCCGATGCTATAGTTGTTTTCAGGCGCTGCTTTTCTATTTTCTTAGTCTTTTGTCTCGTTTGTGTAGTTTACTTAGCTGAACGAGCTAGGTATCTGACTATCTGCTGTTGCCCTTCTTTTTCTTTTTGTTTGAGCATTTATTGTCCTCACATATTATCTAAATCGTTGACATACTCTCATTTATTATTGAATGAGATGTGAATCCTAAACAAATTGTAATACACACCTCATCAATAGGAAATAAAAGTTGTTGGCCATTGAATCCATATCAAATTCAAATAACACTTCTCTTTTTGTATTGTTGTGCAAACTCTGTTCGGCCACTTTACGGTAGCCGAGTCCTTTTTGAGTTTGGTTGTGGTCTTCAATGGGGTGTTTGTATTTGTGAAAAACATAAGGGAACTATTTCTGTTTAAAAAACAGAAAAATTGAGGTGCCTTTCCTCTTGTTTTTTGAAAGCCAAGGGCGCTTCGGAGAGCACCTCGCAGTGTTTTTGAAAGCTGATTTGTGCTCTTCAAATTTTAAAAAACTAAAAAGAACCTTTTATATCATTTTATCAAAATCACTTGAGTATTTTGGATTCTAAGAGCACTTTTCATCGTTAGTTATATCTATTACAGTTATTTGGATTTTAACTGCATTTTTTATTATATATTTATCAAATACTACTATAGTAACTTCTCCTTATTGAAAGTATTTTTACATTATTTTATCAAACAATTCCTTTGTAGATTTTTTAAGAGGAGTGGTTGGAGAGTACAAAGAGCTCATTAGCTATAAAAAAAAACCACATCACTATTTTGAAGAAGTTAAAAAGAGTAGTTTCTAAAAAATAGTTTTAGCTTTATTTATTTGTAAATAAAATTTAAGTTGTACAATTACTTTTTTTTTTCACGCACCCTTAATTAGTAAGTTGAATATTTGCACATGATACCTCTAGGCTATTTTTAATTGTAGAATTGAGAATTCTCTTCTACTGTCTTGCCTGTGGATTGTACGAAGATGGTGTATTCTCTACAATCTGCAAGTTTTCAACAGTTTAATAGCTGTTTTAATTTATAATCAATTGACTACCAATAAAGATTTTGCTGACAGGTCAATAGTAAACATGGGCTTTGCATCTAAAGATTTGGTATTTTCACTGGCAATACTTCTGCTGGTGTTAGGCACACCATGCTCTGGTGCTTTTGGGAAGACTGCAAAGAAATTATATACAGCGGTTTTTCTATCCCCCAAGATTGAACTTGGACCCGGATCAGTTGCCGATAAATATTATTCTGATATTGATTTTCCAAGAGGTCATGTTGCACT
Source organism: Dalbergia oliveri (assembly GCA_030441495.1). NCBI lineage: Eukaryota > Viridiplantae > Streptophyta > Magnoliopsida > Fabales > Fabaceae > Dalbergia > Dalbergia oliveri. The sequence continues at coordinate 41,664,805 of JAMLFY010000002.1, read as the reverse complement.
TAAGAGTTTCAATGCCGAAGTAGTTGATGAAGCAGGGAATCCTGTACCTCTCCATGAAACTTATCTCCACCATTGGGTTGTTGTACCGTATCTTAAACCCAAACTTGCTACAGACACAGAGTTTGATGGCCATCGGGTGCTTCATGAGTCAGATAGTCCTATGGTGAGAAACAGTGGCATATGCCAAAGATATGTTCTTGGACAGTATTTCGGCCTTGGATCCGAAACACGGGGAACAGCTACTGATATTCCAGATCCTTTTGGGATAGAAATAGGCAATCCTGAAGAAATTCCAGAAGGGTATGAGGAGAAATGGATGCTCAATGTCCATGCCATTGACACGCGTGGTGTGGTGGATAAGTCCGGCTGCACTGAGTGCAAGTGTGACCTTTATAATGTTACGAAGGATGAATATGGCATGCCTTTGAGGTCAGGTTATGTAGGAGGCTTGCACTGTTGCTATGATTATACCCAGTGCAGGTTGAGGGAAGGCTTTAAGGGCCCAGAGAGAAGCCTCTACCTAAGATACACAGTAAAATGGGTCGACTGGGACAATTCTGTAGTGCCTGTTAAGATTTATATACTTGATGTGACTGATACTTTGCAAATATCAGATACCTCGAGTGGAACAAGCATAAATCATGATTGCCGGGTAAGTGGATTCATCAAGAAGCATGTAGAGTTGTAGGCTTTCTCAATCTCAATTGAATTCCAAAACATAATGTTAGTCTGTCGCAAAGTTGGATATAAGTAGTGAGCAACTGAGATTTCTTTGTTACAGGTTGAGTATGAAGTTGAACCTTGCAGCTCAAGCCACACGGATGAGAATGGCTGTACTCATGTGAAGAGGACAAGCCTCCCTATGCAAACTGCTGGTTATGTCATCTATGGTGTTGCTCATCAGCATTCAGGTGGAATTGGATCAACTCTATATGGACAGGTGATGTTCAATAGTTATAGTCATTCTTAAATATTTGGACATTACTTTCTAATGGCATGACTTCATAATAAAACTGATCATTGATTCATTGCAAATTAAAGGGAAACTAATCGTTCTTAAATACTTTGTCCATCTCGTTTTCTGAGATTTGTACATACCGGTTTCAGGATGGGAGGGTTATATGTTCATCAATACCAAGTTATGGAAATGGAAAGGAACCGGGAAATGAGGCAAACTACATTGTAGGAATGTCCACTTGTTACCCTCGACCAGGTTCTGTCAAGATAATTGATGGTGAAACTTTAACTCTAGAGTCTAATTACAGCAGCAGCACCACCAGAGGGCACACTGGAGTGATGGGGCTATTCTACCTGTTGGTGGCAGAGCAGCTGCCGCACCAACACTTCAGACATGCCTCTCGTTCTTCTTTCTTTATGGATATAAACAATATATTTAACTGATAGATAATTAGTAATAATGTGTTAATAGAAGTGGAGTGTCGTGTATGCATGGTATCTAAATATGTGATGATTAAAAGAAATAAGTCACGATTGGGGACTTTTTGTTGGAAAATATACTTATTTTCTGAAGCTACTGCGGGACACAGAAGCATAGCCCGCTGTGTGCCCATGATGTGAGGAATGCAGTAATATATGAGGTTTTTTGTCTATTGGTGATGGGTTGTACTGTGTCTTAAACCAGTCTTACTCTCATAACCGTGTGATATATATATAGACCAAATAACTCGCTTAATACAAAATGTTCTTCATTGAAGTATGATATATCTCACAAAGGCATGTTTTCAGGTAAAGATGATATTATTATCTTTATCTTATAGATCTTATGTGGTTTAATAATAAAATGACATGTATAAGTGATAAAGTTATTGATATAGTGTGTTGAAGTTAATGCGCATGAAACAAAAAGTTGTTGCACTGACATGCTACAATTTACTTGTTTCTCTTTTTTTGTTTTTTTTTTTCCAGGTTATAACTTTTTGTATATAAGTTTATAATTTTGTGTATAGATTTATAATTTTTTACATCCTGATTTATAATTTTCTGCATATGGTTTTACATTTAATCTTAAACTTATTTAGTATATGTCTTCAATTAGTTTACAACTTTTGTATACCAGTTACAACTTTTTACATACAGGTCTATAACATTTTGGGCATTGATTTACAATATTTCATAACACGCATTTACAATTTTTTAATGCTGGTTTACAACTTTTGGTTATTAGTTTACAACATTTCGTAATACGTATTTACAATTTTTTAACTCCAATTTTATGTACAGATAATTTATTAAAAAATTGTAATGTGTATACGAAAATGTTGTAAACCAATGCCAAAAATTGTAAACAAGTATATAAAAAGTTGTAAACCAATTGAAGACATATATGAACAGGTCAAAGATTAAACGTAAAATCATATGTAGAAAAGTTGTAAACCGGATGTAAAAAGTTATAAACTTATATACAAAAAATTGTAAATTGTACACAAAAGTTGTAAACGATATACAATAAACCAATTTTTTATCACCTGTTCCTATTTTTTCTTAATAAAATAATTTTGTGTCTCCAATGTCTTTATATTTTTTGTTCTAGTATAGAAACCAAATGCTACTGCTGAGTCTAAGTTTGAGTTCGGATAAAATTAAAATGAGAAAATAAAATTTTATAAAAAATTATTAAAATAGAATAATTAAAATAAATAATAAATTATTTTAAATAATTATCTAAAAATAAAAATAATTGATTATGAAAATGAAATTATAAATATTAAATATATAATAATAAATAAAATAATATAATAAATATTTAAATAAATAATAAATTATATCTAACATAAAAATAAATTATAAATTATATACTATTAACATATATAAATAATAATAAATAATATCTGGTATATTAAAGTAAGGATTAATAATAACAAAATTAATTTTATATTTATTATTAAAATTTAAATAATTATAATAAGAAATACTAGAAATTATTAATTTACTATTTATTTATAATTAGACTTACTTTTTAAATAAATTATAATATTATATAATATAAAATATCATATCTTATACAAACATATAGTGCCACATAAAATGCTATATAATATTAAAAGTTTATTAAATCTTATATTATTGGATGTTATTCGATCAGACATATTAAACAACCCTTATGAATTTTTATTTTTGCCGTTTTCATGAATAAATAATTGGTGGGCAGGTAGCCTTAATTTATCTCAAAGTTGCGACTACAAGTCTGCAACTTGCATCCTCGAAAAATCTGCCAAGCGTAACCCCTTTTTTTCAATGTTGGCAAATTTTTTTTTTTTGGTGGGTAATGTTGGAAATTTTCCGAAAACATATTGATAACTTTTTAATTATAATAAATAATTATCAATAAAAGATAAAGTTATTAATAAAAAATACATAATGATATGTTAAGGATTATAAAAAAAATAATTATCAATGAAAAAACTTGGTAATACATGATAATATGTTAAAGATTATAAAAAATCATATAAAGTTGCAAATAAAAACAATCTTGTTGGTCAGCTTCCATGAGGGAACAAGGTCTTTGAAAACTGGGCCAATCTTCGAAATTTCATCACTACTATTGGATATCTTTTTCCACAAATAGGTAGTAGGTAGTTCCAAGAGATATGATATGCGCACACATATCACCAACTCAAGGCAAAATCAACACAAAACACATTTCAACATTTTCATTGGTTGATGATATTTGTACACATAGGTTATAAACCCAACCACCGAGGCATTAGTCATTAAGGTGGAAATACATCAGGCTATTTGTCAGGATCTATGATTTGACCTATATTCAGTCTAGTTATCTGATATATTTAATAAATAAGTTAGGTTAAGGCTTTAAAAAGTTTTTTAACTAATCATGCCACGTTTCAAGCTATAAAAATAGCCTATTAAGCCTAATAGCCTTTATATTATATTATTATTATTTAAATATCTAATAATAATAGAAACTTTTTAATCTATTTAAAAATATATTTTTTGATATGTTTACTAGTATTTTGACTTATTTAATAATAGACATTTTGACTTTTTAAAATATTATAACAAATAGGTCTTTAGATAAGCTTTCAACCAGTTACTTTTAAAAAGGTTAAAGCTAAAAAAAAAGGCATATGTTAAATAATATGCCCAAATTTAAACTCCATTTTAAAAATACAAATTCAACCTATTTAAACTAAATCCTAACCTACCTCAGTCTACTTCCACCCTCTATTAGCCATCAAGCATTTTTTATTTTGTTTTGTTTGTTTTTCAACACATTTTAAGTGTAACACATTTCTAAATGTGTGTCGAAGAGAAATGTGTCTATCTCATAAGTGCAAAATGCATTTCCTATTTTGTTTTTCGATTTTTTTGTTCAAATATTTGACCCCCTTAGCATGGGTGTCCCATGTGCGTCGAGCACCATGCCTTCAAATAACATTTCACGTAGTTCCAAACTTGTACAAGTAGTGCCCTCACTTGGTAATTTGCATACTCTGGTTTTGTCATGTAATTTGAATCAGTACTGTTACTAAGTTGGACAGTTGTAGTGGGACTTAGGCTTGGTTTGGCAATCATGTGGATTTTTTAAGAGCAGTTAAGTTGTTTCGGCTCTTTAAAAATTATTTTGAAAAGTCAATGTTTTAATATTTAGTAGATAAAATAATATAAAAGTTACTTTTAAAATCACAAAAACAGTATTTGACAAATATGTTATAAAATTACTCTTCAAATCTAAAGAATTATAATAGTAATAAATATTAAGCAATAATTTTTAAAGATTGTGATCCTTGATCATTGAAAATTACACACAACTTTTCTCGCTTTTTTTTTTTTTTCTGTCTGGAACTTTTCTCGCTTTCAATAGCACTATTTACTTCCAAAAGTCAAGAGCAAAATGGGCCCAACCGTGTTTTTCCTGGTCAGAGCCTTTTTGCTTAATAAACAGAAAATATTAATTTGGACCGTTAGCCCGGTGGTTTATAGAAACAATTAATCCGATACATATTGTTGTAAACAGGTCAGACCAAAAAAAAAAAAAAAAACAGGTGTATCACTCAAAAAATGTTGTCAAGCTTATACGATCCATTAATACTCGCCTTTAGTTTAAAACGAAAATTACACCTTTGGGCCTTTGCCACCACCTTTATATCCACAAAAAAATACACTTTATCTCTTAAATTATAGGCCGTGTACATTTTAAACCATAAATTTTAATAATGTGCAATTTGATCTCTTTAACTCTCTTGAATATGTAAATTGACTATTTTATTAATTTTTTATCAATTGTTAACAAAAATATCACAAGTTTATAAAAATATAAGGTACTAAGTTGCACAATTAGAAAAGTTTAAGAGTCAATTTGCACATATGCTAAAGTTCGTTAGGCATAGTGCACTTACTTGGGGTAAAATGCACATTAGTGAAAGTTCATGAGATTGATTTGGAAATTTTTAAAGCATAAGGGTTAAAGTGCACATAACCTATAATTCATGGGAGTAAAATATAATTTTCCTAGTTAAAAGTATTTCCTAATTTGTGCTTCCATTGGAAATAGTAATATTATTTTAACATCTAAAAAGTAAGCGTCCATCACTTTATCATTATTTAACGTGTGGAATAAATGAAGTGAATGAGATCATCATGACATCCAATAGTATAAAATATGTGGCTCAATTGACCCCACTATCAAAATAACATTTTTTATTTGAAAAAGAGAAAATTCCAAAAGACCAACTCCCTTCAATTTGACTCTAATGGTATGTTTGGATTGATGGAATTTAGTGAAGTGGAGTGAGATTTGAAGTTGCTCCTTTGTTTACATATTGTTGTAAATAGGTCAAAAAAAAAAAAAGGTGTATCACTCAAAAAATGTTGTCAGCCAAGCTTATACGGCCCATTAACGCTCGCCTTTAGTTTAAAACAAAATTGCATCTTTGGGCCTTTGGCACCACCTTTATATCCAAAAAAAATAAAAAATTGCACTTTATCCTTTAAATTATAGGTCATGTACATTTTAAACCATAAACTTTAATAATGTGTAATTTGACCTCCTTAACTCTCTTGAATATGTAAATTGACTATTTTGTTAATTTTTTTTTATCAATCGTTAATAAAAATATCACAAATTTATGAAAATATAAGGTACTAAGTTGCACAATTAGGAAAGTTAAGGAGTCAATTTACATATATTCTAAAGTTCATTAGGGCATAGTGCACTTACTTGGGGTAAAATGCACATTAGTGAAAGTTCATGACATTGATTTGCACATTTTTAAAGTATAAGCATTAAAGTGCACATAACCTATAATTCATGGGAGTAAAATACAATTTTCCTAGTTAAAAGTATTTCCTAATTTGTGCTTCCATTGGAAAGAGTAATGTTATTTTAACATATAAAAAGTGGGCATCCATCACTTTATTATTATTTAATGTGTGGAATAAATAAAGTGAATGAGACCATCATGACATCCAATAGTATAAAATATGTGGCTCAATTGACCCCACTATCAAAATAACATTTTTTTATTTGAAAAAGGGAAAATTCCAAAAGACCAACTCCCTTCAATTTGACTCTAAGGGTATGTTTGGATTGATGGAATTTGGTGGAATGAGTGAGATTTGAAGTTGCTCCTTTGTTTACATATTGTTGTAAACATGTCAGACTAAAAAAAAAAAAGGTGTATCACTCAAAAAATGTTGTCAAGCCAAGCTTATACGGCTCATTAATGCTCACATTTAGTTTAAAACGAAAATTGCATCTTTGGGCCTTTGGCACCACCTTTATATATAAAAAAAAAAGCATTTTATCCCTAAATTATAGGCCGTGTATATTTTAAACCATAAATTTTAATGATGTGTAATTTGACCTCCTTAACTCTCTTTAATATGTAAATTGACTATTTCATTATTTTTTTTATTAATTGCTAACAAAAATATCACAAATTTATGAAAATATAAGGTACTACATTACACAATTAGGAAAGCTCATAAGTCGATTTGCACATATTGTAAAATTTGTTAGGGCATAGTGCACTTACTTAGGGCAAAATGCACATTGGTGAAAGAAACAAGATTGATTTACACATTTTTAAAGCATAAGGGTTAAAGTGCACACAACCTATAATTCATGGGAGTAAAATACAATTTTCCTAGTTAAAAGTATTTCCTAATTTGTGCTTTCATTGGAAAGAGTAATGTTATTTTAACATCTAAAAAGTAGGCATCTATCACTTTATCATTATTTAACATGTGGAATAAATGAAGTGGATGAGACCATTATCACATTAAATAGTATAAAATATGTGGCTCAATTGACCCCACTATCAAAATAACATTTTTATTTGAAAAGGGAAAATTCCAAAAGACCAACTCCCTTCAATTTGACTCTAAGGATATGTTTGGATTGATGGAATTTGGTGGAGTGGAGTGAAATTTAAGTTATTCTTTGTTTGGATTTGTAAAATTTTGATGAAATAAGGTGAAATGGATGATCTCCGTTGCATTCAATACCAGCAAGGTATTAACTCTTTACAAATTTTTTTCCCTTCAAATTGAGAGAAATGTGATGAAATTATTCTACTTCACTTTACTTCATTTTATTTCGCATTGTCTGTTCCATTGAGTTCCACCAATTCAAACCTATCCCAAGGGGAGCTGAAAATTTTCAGTTTTTACTTTTTATGCCTCATTCCCTCGGCGAGCAAACACATCCTCAATCTATAGCAGAATAACAAAGTAGTGTGTAATGCAATCACTATGTTAATTCATTGACAGGAAAGTTGTACATATATACACGTTAAGTTCCTATATGATAACACGTGATAACTCAACCACCTAACAAACAATATACTTTAACTAGAGAGACTAACTAGGAGTTAATAGATAAAGGGTTAACTATGTATCTGTTGTAATATCCTAATAATCTATCCTCACACGAGGATGCAGCTCTTCTCAATTCAGCAGAGAGCTACTACAAATAATTGAAGAGAAAAGTTAATTGTACATTTAGTCAGACGCATGATTGAACTCCCGCATCATTTGACCGTTAGATGCTTTGTGAATACTTTTTTAAAGAAATTATAAATATATTTTAACGGTGGATTGCATGTGTGTCAAGCAAATGAGTCCGACTCATGCGTACATATAACCTTGCCCATGACTTAATCTACTTCGATGCTCTTATTATCACTCTGTCTTGTCAAAACCAAACCTAGTCGTGTTGTGTATTGTGTTGTGGGCCTGTGGCTCTCTGTCTCTCTCTCTCTGGTAAGCCAATGAATCCATCTATACCGTCTTGTACCACCACAGGCGTTTCCTTTTTAACTGCATGTACTCCTCTCATCCTCGTCGACATCACCGTAGTTATTTCTTCTCATCATTCACATGAATGAATGTCTCATCTTATATGTCTCCCTAGTTTCTGTGACCCCTCTTGTGGATTCTAAGTGGGGATACTTTTACGGTCATGAATTGTATCCTCCAGTAACAATTCATATGGCTGTTTATGTTGCTCTCATATCTTAATTTTGTGGCCACTTATGTTACTATTTATCATTTTGTCTTCATAAATACTATGTACCCTTATTCCTCTACCTCCATCACTACAATCAATTTTTTGCCCTTTTCTATGTATTATTTAATTAGATTCTGATTGCATAATTTTGTCTTAGTTCCACGTTATGGTTGTTTTCAGGTGGTGCTTTTCAATTTTCATAGTTTTTCTTTTTCGTCACGGGTTAAATTAGTAAGTTGAATATTTGAAAAGGATCCCTCTAGGCCATTTTTAATTGTAGAGCTATCGAGAATTCTAGTCTACTGTGTCCTTGAAATTTGTGAAGATCGTGTATTGTCTACAATCTGCAAGTCTGCAATTGTTTAATAGCTGTTTTAATTTATAATCAGTTGATTACCAATCAAGATTTTGCTGACAGGTCAAATAGTCAACATGTGCTTTGCATCTAAAGATTTGATATTTTCACTGGCAATACTACTGCTGGTGTTAGGCACACCATGCTCAGGTGCTTTTGGGAAGACTGCAAATAAACTAAATACCGCTGTTTTTCTGTCCCCAAGATTGAACTTCGACCCGGATCAGTTGCCAATAAATATTATTACAATGTTGATTTTCCAAGAGGTCATGTTGCACTTAAGAGTTTCAATGCTGAAGTAGTTGATGAAGCAGGGAATCCTGTACCTCTCCATGAAACTTATCTCCACCATTGGCTCGTTGTACGGTATCATGAGCCAAAACTTGCTACACACACAGAGTATGATGGCCATCGGGTGCTTTTTGAGTCAGATTTTTCTATGGTGAGAAACAGTGGCATATGCCAGGGAAATATGCTTGGACAGTATTTTGGCCTTGGATCTGAAACGCGAGGAACACTTACTGATATTCCGGATCCTTTTGGGATAGAAATAGGTAATCCTGCAGAAATTCCAGAAGGGTATGAGGAGAAATGGATCCTCAATGTCCATGCCATTGATACGCGTGGTGTAGTGGATAAGTTGGGGTGCACTGAGTGCAAGTGTGACCTTTATAATGTTACACGGAATGAATATGGCAAGCCTTTGAGGTCAGATTATGCAGGAGGCTTGCACTGTTGTTATGATTATACTCAGTGCAGGATGAGGGAAGGCTTTAAGGGTTCAAAGAGAAGCCTCTACCTAAGATACACAGTAAAATGGGTCGACTGGGACAATTTTATAGTGCCTGTTAAGATTTATATACTCGATGTCACTGATACTTTGCAAATAACAGATACTTCGAATGGAACAAGCAAAAGTCATGATTGTCGGGTAAGTGGATTCATCAAGAAACATATATTGTCTCAATTTCAATTTAATTCCAAAACAGAATGCCAGTCAATCAGAGTTGGATATAAGTAGTGAGCAACTGAGATTTCTTTGTTACAGGTTGAGTATGAAGTTGAACCTTGCAGCTCAAGCCACACAGATGGGAATGGCTGTACTCATGTGAAGAGGACAAGCCTCCCTATGCAAACTGGTGGTTATGTCATCTATGGTGTTGCTCATCAGCATTCAGGTGGAATTGGATCAACTCTATATGGACAGGTGATGTTCAATAGTCATTCTTAAATATTTGGATATTACTTTCTAATGGCATGACCTCATACATAAACTAATCATTGCATAGGGAAACAAACAATGATTCTGCCCCTCAAATTAAAAGTGGTTAAACTGGTCCCGATTTATATATCTTTTTATTTCATCTTTCCGCATGACAATTTTCAATTAAGTATCACAATTCATAAGTGTTTTAGCTAACTGGAAAATGGTGAGGGAATTGTTTGTTTGCAATTTATCATTAGTAATTGCATCTTTTCCTTTCACTAGTATACATCTTGAGCTTCTTTCAAACTGTGAGCTGTCCACCCAAGAAATAAGACAAAAACTTCACCTTAATTCGGAATTTAAAATCTGATTGGTGTGTGATGGAAGCTATATGTCTTGTTGACTTCTTTACGCTCAGCTGTTATCACACTATCCTTGCTGCTTTCACTTGAGCTTTGATTATGAAGTTAAATACTGTTGTGCATCTTGTTTTCTGAAATTTGTGCACACCGGTTTCAGGATGGGAGCGTTATATGTTCATCAATACCAAGTTATGGAAATGGAAAGGAACCGGGAAATGAGGCAAACTACATTGTAGGAATGTCCACTTGTTACCCTCGACCAGGTTCTGTCAAGATAATTGATGGTGAAACTTTAACTCTAGAGTCTAACTACAGCAGCAGCACCACCAGAGGGCACACTGGAGTGATGGGGCTATTCTACCTGTTGGTGGCAGAACAGCTGCCACACCAACACTTCAGACATTCCTCTCGTTCTTCTTTCTTTATGGATATAAACAATATATTTAACTGATAAGTTATTACTACTATGTTAATAGAAGTGAAGTGTCATGTATGTATGGTAATCTAGATATGTGATGAGTAAAAGAAATAAGTCAGAATTGGGGGCTTTTTGTTGGAAAATATACTTATTTTCTGAAGCTACTGCAGGACACACAAGCATAGACCGCTGTGTCACTGCATATGATGAGGAATGTAGTAATATGAGGTTTTTAGTCTATTGGTGATGGTTTGTACTGTGTCTTAAACCAGTCTTGCTTTCATGGCCGTGTGATATATATATATATATATATATATATATTTGTTGTAATTAGCTGGCTCAATATAAAATGTTCTTCATTGTAGCATGAAATATCCCAGCTTAATGTGTGTGTCACTACCCTTTTGGCTCCAAAAGAGTTTGTGTTTTGTTTTGTCTCTAACTGAATTCTAATAAATTAACATGGGCACTATATTTTTCATTCCGTTATTTATTATTTTTTGGAATGGCTATACCCTCTTAATATTAGAGTTGTACCAATGATTGTCGTAAAAGCACTTGTTAATGAATAAAAAAAAGTTTTGATTAAATAGTTGGACCATTTGGTTTTAGAATTTGTTTCTTTTGTTTCTATTTATTGTTTTCAATTTGTTTCTTTTTTTTTTGTATATTGAAATAGTAAACTTTAAAAAAATTCAACTTTTAGTTTTTATTATTCACTTCACAAGATTTTAAGAAAGCAGGGAAAAAGAATTTAAAAATGCAAATAACAATTGAAAATAAAAATAAATCAAATAGGTTTTTTTTTCAAAAAAAAAATTTAATGTAATAAAATTCTCAAAACTTTTTTTTTATTCCTCGCAACAAATGTGCATGAGATATTTGTCAGAAAATTTTTTAATTTAGTTGTAACGTTTGATAAAAGGTATATTTTTTTATTAATGAAATGTTAGCAAGAAAAACCTAAATCTTTATGAGTTGAAGTGGCAAATCGTATGATCTCTCCCTAAGAGACATTTTAGGATTTGAAATCCTGACTTTACAAAAAAAATTTACCCAAGACTCAATCTATTTCCATTGAACTAGTCTCATAAGATATTGTAAAAGAATACTATTACTTATTTTTAGTCAAAAACTACTTTATACTTTATAATTGATGCTTTTATTGAAAAGTGATGTAAATACATATAAATTATCCACTTTGAAAAGAAAAAAATTTCCGAAATTCCCTTCAACTTTACTTGATAAACACCTTGGTCAGGTTAATTTAGGAATATTAATTTTTGTTATGATGTTTTACAATTTATGCAAGCAAATTATTCTATTTTTATTAATGGACGTTTGTTTTTGGAAAAAAAGTATAAAAGGTATGTGCTAGCTAAAATGTCTTTGTTATGAAATATTTGATTGTGTCTATATCTTTAGTCGATTCTATAATAATTTGATATGATATTCTACTATACATTTTTTGATTATAAATAATCCTTTGTACGTAGCATAGAGCATAATTTTTGAAACTATCAATATCACCATTCTCTTTCTTGTTCATTGTAAAAATAATGGTAGGTAGTAACATTTCATTTGTAAGTTAATATGTTTAGTTTTAGTTTTAAATTTTTAATTTTTATTTTCAGTTTTTAAAATTTTATAAAGAAAATATTGTAAATAAAAACTCAAAATTGAAATTTGTAATTTTTAAAATTTTCAATATTTCCTTAACAAAATTTAAAAAATTAAAAAATTAATAAAAATTAGAAATTGAAAATTCAAACTAAATATACCCTAATTTTTTAGTTTTTTCCACTATTCCTTGCGGATGCTTCTTACCAGGAAAGTTATTGGATGCATCTCATTTATTTATTTATTTTTGTTAAAAAAAACCTTGTTTTGTTATTTTTTGGTCAGAAAAAAAAAATAAAAAATGAAAAACGTGTTTGAACTTAGGCAGGAAGCTGCCACGGTGGACGCAAGACTTGTGTGGGAGTGAACCAAAAACCACTCTAAAACCTTCTCTCTGCCCTGTTTGTTGTACGCTATGCTGCTTCCGCTTCTCATATAAAGTAGCGATTCCAAGTTCCAATCCCTCCCTCTCATTCTTTGGAATTCCTTCCTTCTAACACACGCTATACTCCTGAAACCCCAAACCCCATTCCCCATTGTCCCTCACTCCTCACTCCACTCAGCTGAAGAGAACCCTCTCAAGGTGCCCATCGCTCCCTTTCCCTTTTTATTTTTATTTTTTCTAAATATCTAAAAATGTGGTTATCTATTCTTCGTTGAGCTTTCTACTTTCTCAACGCGCTTATGAATTATGATTCCTTCTTCTCCTCATCCGCTTTGATCTTTCGTTGTTGCTCTCTCTCTCACTCGAATCGTTTGTGTTTAATGTTGCATGCTTGCTACGATCATCAGTCATCACTCACTCACGGGAATTCCGAATGTCAAACAACTTGTTCAAAACGCTTCCCCATCATGCGTTTTGACAATTCGCCCTTTCAACCTAATCGCTGCAAAAGTAACTTCTTTTTGTTATCGTTTTCTGAAAAATGAAAAAAAAAAGGATAATCTGGTTCCAGTTTTGATACCTGTGTTATAGCGAACTGTTAGTTTGTTACTTGTGTTATTTATACAGCTAGGAGTTAGTTAGTTAGTTAGTTAGCTTGGATAATCCTCATAAGTTGTTAAGTCTCGTGTATATAAACAAACACTTGGCCTGTACGGAAGAGCTTAGATCTCATTATTGCAATTTCATCAGTATTGAAATTTGAAAGTTCATTCTCTCTTCTTGAGTTCTTGGGTTCTTGCTCCTGTGTCTTGCCTTGATCCCATTTTCACAACCTGTACGGCTGTTGTTGCTTTTTGTTGGTTATGATCATAATTGGCCACATAATGGAACTAGTCAATTTCTTTTTTTTTTCTTCTTGTTTTTAGTTGTTATCACAAAATACGTGGATTACCATAGCTCTTTTGTGCATTAAGCAACAGAAAATGATTTGCCTTTTGGTTACAAATTCTGTTTGTTAGCTTTTAGCTTTTTTTTTTTCCCCTCTTTTTATTGCACATGGTAGATTTCTAGAATTGGATTCATTATCATCGCTAAAGGTTTTATTTTATTTTATTTTTTTTACTTCTAAATCAGGGTTTTGAGTGTGATCTTTGGTTTAGTGGCGAGGTTGTTGCCTTGCAACTTGGAAATGACGGGTTCTGGAAATAGCTTTTTTATTTGTGGGTGAGGCTGGTTATGCCTATTCTCCCTAAACTTCATTGGTTGGGAGCTTCATGCATTGAATTACTCTTTTACTTGTAAATGAGCATTTGATTTTTCTTTCAAATACTGATTAAAATTATAAAAAGAAAAAAAGGTTCTAATCTGATGCATTTTGTTCATTCTTCACTTGAATGTTTTACTTTACCTCCCAGAAAATTGGAAAGCTTACAAATGTGTCGTTTGTTCTGTACAATTTAGATTTTATGCTAGTTACAATTACAGTAGTTTATTTTGACCTGATGATACCAAATTTCAAGGATAGGCGATGCTCTGATCTTTCTCATGGAAACCAAAGTGCTTCCTGCTGTTGTGCCTAAAAAGGCAACCCTTACACCTAAGGCTATAATACACCAAAACTTTGGCGACAAGGCTCATTACGTGATAGAGGAAGTGAAGGAGTATCGTCAAACTGAATGTCCTGGATTAAATATCCCACACAATGGACCCTGCCTTTGTCGTTGCATTTTGCAGCTTCCAGAACTTTCTGTTGTATCAGAGACCTTTAGGAAAAAGAAGGATGCAGAACAATCTGCAGCGGAGATGGCGATAGAGAAGGTATCACTTAGTTTCAATCAGTGTGCAAACTATTGAATTTCTTTTTCTTATTGCTTCTTAATTCTTCTTTCAATTAGATCTGTCTATGTTTGTCATGATAGGCACTTCCCGTACTTTTTCATTAATCACAGTTATTTTAAATCTAGCTTTGCCTCATCTCCCTTGCTGCTGAATTTCTTTATTCTTTATAAGCTAGCAGGAAGAGGTAGAACCTGTGAATTACTTATTCTGTAACATTTGGTTTTGATGGTTTTTTTAAGTTTTGTTTTGATGATAATAGTGGCCCAAGTGGGAATTGGGAAGGGTGTTTCACCCCCCTCTTTCTTTCCCCTACATTTGCAAAATGTCAATGCCAAGCAGTTTGAGATTGCCTTGTCAGATTTTGATATATGGGCTATTGTATTAAAAATGAATTTTTTCCCACTGGATTTTCAAGTCTTGGATTCTTCACATGGATTTTTTTTTCACTTTATTTTCGTCCAATGCCTTGTATCAGAGATTTAGAGGTATTTCTAATGTGGGCATGATTGTTTCTTATCCTGAGTCATTGTTTCAAATGACATATATTCTCTTAAAAAATATTATGGATAGGAAATGGATCTTTTCCTAATACTGATTCTGTAGCTACAATTTATTTTATATATATGCTTTGTATTTAGATAGTATTTTTCTTATAAATTCTTATTGCTTCAGAGGAATAGGCTTTAATATCTGCTATTTTAAGTGTTTAGCTTTGTACTGAAGGATTACAGCATTTTAACTTTCACAATATTAATTGCTCTACTGCAGCTTGGCATCCATCCTGGGACTGTTAATCCTACTCCACAGGAAGCATGGGAAAGTTTAGTTGCTCGAATTGACCACTTATTTTCAGACAAAGTAGGTGACCTACTTGGATTGTTAAGCATGTATATGAAGTGATGCTTATTTTCAATTATGAAAAATAAATACATCAAGATCACTGCAGTTCCTTTTTGTAATAAAATTTTTTATGGGATTTATTTGGATAACCACAGAATCTCCAAGTGATTTTTTCCCCCACCAATTGACCATCCATATGATTTTTTTTTCTTTCAAATTATTTGCTTGTATTTAGAGGTTCCAGTTTCTATAGATTTCAAGTTGTTGAATACTTGTTGGAGTGAACTGCTAGGAATATTATGTTATTGCTTTATGTATTCATGTTATATGACGGTTAAAACCTTATTTTTGTAACTGTAAAATGATGGAAGTTTAAATAAAATGTTATATACTTTTGGCCCCTGATTACCAAATTATTTAGCAGCAAGCAAACAATTCTTTTAGGCTGGATTTTATCTCTGAAAGTTTTTGGAAATTTCTTGTTAGAAAGATTAAATTCTATGAATTCTCTCTTTCTAGTTTCTACTTCACTTGTGGTTAATTTTTTCTCCTCATTTAGTTTAGTTTTAGCAAGATTTTTACAACTATCTTGCTTGGCCATCATGCTTAATAATTGGTAAAAAGATAATTTAATTTGGTTGACATCATGTTATTCGAATCATCTGCTAGTGAATTTTATTTCAATCTGATGCCATTTTTCCTTGCCATTTGACACTTCTACAGTTTCTTTCATCTCTTCACCCACTCAGTGGTCACATTGGAGCAACTTTGCAGAGGAAAGGTGATCTTTCTGGATCACTTCCTGTTTCTGTCATTGCTGTCTATGATGCAAAGCTTTGTGACTTGTGTAAATTTATTGATCCTGAGGTGGAGTCAAATCCATTTCTGGTTATTTCATACATCGTAAAGGCCGCTGCAAAGTTATCTGGGCTTCTTGCTACTTCTGAGCAGCATCTCTGGATTAGAAGGCAGAGTCCATATGCAGAAGATATTATAGAGTCATTAATGAAGCAAGATGGTTCACAAGAACGCATTCAGGTTACTGCCATACGGATTCCTAGTTCAGTGGAAAAATCTGTTGAGGAAGTAACTCTTCATATTTCTTTGCAAGAGTACTACCTTGATATCATTGCAAGTGAACTTGGTTTTGAAGATGCCGCCAATGTTCTGATTTCAAGGTAAAATGGAGTTATGGAAAGTTTCTTAGTTTAGATGATTGCTTTAATGCTTTCTAATATATTCTTGACTTGGCAGGAATGTAGGTAAAGCTTCTTCTGAGACAAGGCTGTTCTTTACTGCTCCAAAATCTTGTATATTGGATCCAACTTCTAAATTGCTGAATGGAAAAGAAACCCGTTGTTTTGAGGGACCACTGAATGTAAGGGCAAGTTACTTGTCCGGGCAAGATATAATTGGTGATGCAATATTAGCATCTGTTGGATATACGTGGAAATCTAGAGATCTTTTTTATGAAGATGTAACAGTTCGGTCATATTACAGGTCTCTTTATATTCACATGTTTATTGAATTACTTATTGTATAATGGTCAAACTTTTATCAATTAGGTTAAACTTACACGTGATAATTGATGAAAAAGAAATTTTTATCATGTCATGCACTTTTTTCTGTGTCACATTGGCCAACTGAAGTATTTTTTATGTTCATAGGATAAACCTTAAATATCATATTTGGTTCTTTGATTGCAGTGAGAAAATTTCCTCTTTACTCCTTTATCATATGTTAGAAATAATGTCCGTGTAAGGATTGCTATATATCCTAGCATAATGTTCAAATGGCAATAATTCTGTCTTCCTTTAACTGGTCTTTCCATTCTGAAAAACTTACTGCACTGTCAATCCGTCTAATTAATAGCATCTCTAGGTGCTCAATACATATTCTTGTTTCCCTTTTGTGGATTAATGTGTGGCTGGCTTATCCTGCATGGCAATGATGATATCCATCAAGTTCGTTGTTAAATATTGACACAGTCTAATTTTGTCCCATGAATTCTGCAGTTTCAAATCTTCTCTGATAAAAAGCAATTGTCAACTTCATTGTGAAAAATTATACAACTTTACATCATTTAATGATTGGTTATTTGCCTATACAGGATGGTTGTAGGGAAGACCCCAGGTGGGATTTATAAATTGTCCAGAGGGGCTATGTTTGCAGCTGAGTTACCTTCAAGGTTCACGACAAGAGCAAATTGGAGGGGTTCCCTTCCCAGGGATATACTTTGTATGTTTTGCCGTCAGCACCGTCTGTCTGATCCTCTTTTCTCCATTATAACAAAGAACTATCTGAACCTTACGGATCATGTATGAAGGTTGCAGACCTGGGCACAGATGTGATTGAATGTGTCAATGGGGCCCCTACAATGGCAAGTCCAAAGCAATCAGATTCTGAGATGTTTAAATGTGAAGTAAAATTGCTTTCAAGGTGTGAGGATTTGATAATTAAGTGTTCCCCAAAGGATTGTTTTAAGAAGCAGAATGATGCTATTCAGAATGCTTCATTGAAACTTTTATTATGGCTGAACAACAATTTTGAGAATAAAGTTCTTACCTTTGAGCCACTTTATGAGACTGCTGAAATCTTTGACATCCAGATTTATTCAGAAAACTTTTTCAGAGAGATTTCAGCATATCGATCAATTCAAAATAGTCAGCTTAATCAATCAATTTGTATGAATTCATCATGTACCATACCGGTAAATGGAGTGTCCTCATTAAAGATTGAAGGTCCAGACTCAGGTGTCTGTCCATGCAATGGATCTTTTCCTTGTATTAGTTATTCAGTTTCTTTGGTTGTGGAGGGTGAGAATATTAAAGAAGTTGTTGAAGTTAGTAATGAGTTTGAGTTTGAGGTGGGAGTTGGTGCTGTGATTTCCTATGTGGAGGAGGTTGTGATGCAGATGTCTGTTGGTCAGTCTGCCTATTTCACTACAAACCTACTTGATCCTGATTTGATTTTTGCTTCAGCTGGTGATTCAGTCAAAATGATGTCCTTGTTATCTTCTAGTGAGTTACTTTCTCTTGTGAACCACACACAAACAGATGCACACATGTTCATTGATCACCCTGTGGCTAAATTTCTGATCATATTCTTATTTATCAGGAGCCTGCTGCATAGAATATGAAATAAAGTTGACCAAGGTAGCAGAGCCTCTGGAGGAAAGGATGGAACAGGCTCTTTTCAACCCTTCACTTTCAAAGCAACTTGTGGAATTCGCAGTTCAACTCCCATGCTACAACTTTGGTATAAAAATCTCCTCTCTTCTATTTTCTTTTGTTAACCTAATCTGTGAATTTGATGGTCCCTCACATCACAGATTGATTTTGGATGTGGATCTGGAAGCTTGTTGGAAGCATTGTTAAACTATCAAACTTCTCTGGAGAAAATTGTTGGTGTTGATATTTCACAGAAGGGTTTTACCCGTGCTGCAAAGGTCACAAGCACATCCGTATATTAAAGTTTTTATTTTTTATTTTTTAAATAGATTACCTTTGTTTTAGCTTATTTTAAGATGTACAAGAAATGGATGGGTTTTGTTGTTCAAAAGGCATGGTACCGGGGAACCTTGTCTTCACATGATCACATATCCTAAAGTAATAAAATAAACAAAAATGTTGATATAAACTTGAGTTTATGATAAATCTTACATGTGGCATGATCTCAACAAGTACTTTTATTATATTTATATATTTTTTAACTTTAAATTATGCTTTGAATGGTTGATATGTTACCACGTGTAGGGTTTATTGTAAACCCAAGACTATAGTATCATTGTGCTAAAATAAAATATGTCAAAGTGGTGAATGTTATTGTTTTGAGTCCATAACTCTGCAGAATTTGAGAAGGCTGTTATTATGTTCATTATGTAATATGTTGGTTATATCTGTTCATTGAAAGTAGTTAGCAATCTGTTTTTATGCTCATAATTGTGTCCATGACTCTTGAAAATACCATAGTTACTTGTCATATCATTTGATCATTTTACGTAGAATACAATTGGACATTCCTGTTGTTAGATGGAAATATTTTAATATTTGAGGATGATGATTTTGTCCTAAATAGCTGCTGACTTGTATTCTGTCCAGTGTGGAGATATAGTTTAAGCAATGAATTGAACATTATACTGGATGTTCAGTTAATACAAAGGTTGGTTTCTGTGTGTAGTAAGCTGCTTGGTTTGTGTTTGTGAATTCTGCAGGTACTTCATTCAAAATTGGTCACAAACTCAGATGCTGGTGTGCAATTGCCAACCATCAAATCAGTAATTCTCTATGAAGGTTCAATTACTAAATTTGGTTCCAGGTTACGCGATTTGATATTGGCACTTGTTTAGAGGTACTTCTTGAGCCATTATACATTCTACTATTGCTGACTTCTTTGATATGATCTGCCGAAATGTAAGATCCATCTGTTTTTCTCATAATTACTTATCTATAAATTATGTATGGTTTGATTAATGTTGAATTTGGAATGTGTTTATTACTAAGTAATCAAGTTTGCTATATTTAACATGGGTAGAATATTTCAAATTGCACCATGTGAGTTGTGTTGTGTGGATTCAAAATTTGGACTCATCCATTGATAACCTATCGGCAAGTGCACCGAATCATTCAAGGAGTAAAACACGGTGAGTGAGTATTGTCCCACGAGAATTGAGTTTACCAGAATTCACCAGTTCAATTCTTAATTAGAATATTGTAAATTTTTTTATAACAAAGAATGCTAAACATAAGAACAAAAAAACAAGAAATTAATGTAGTTAGGGGTCAGATTTCACTTGACTCTTCCAATGAAATCTTAATTTTTAGTTAACCAAGTTCTAATACCTCACTTGATGGTTGAATTTCCAATTTGATCAATAACTAATCCTTAGCTTATTAATCCTCCTCTATGTTCTTAAAATTCCCTAATTCCTTAGATCAATTTCAATAAGTAAAAGGGCATACAATAGGCAAAATGAAATTCTCAATAACCACACTATCAACATCATCTATTTCTAGATATATATCAATAATGGTGTTCATCACATGAGCCAGCACACATGTGAATCTCCCAATCCAATACATGAACCCTAAATCAAGGTATGAGTTTCCATTTTATACAAATCATGAAACCAGTGATAATCACTCAAATGTGGAAAAAGAAACTTGAATCAAGCAAAGAAACAAAGATAATATCATCCAAGTCAAGTTACATCATCACCTCAACAAAAACGTTTAACTACACATGATAGAAAAGAAAACAAAATAGAAAAATAAAGAGAAGAGTGCATCAGAAACCCAAGATTTGGAGTGATGATTTCTCAATCTCTCCTCCTCTAATTGTTCCTTGTCTCCTCTCTGGAGTTGGAGAGTGTTTTTTCCTACTTATAACCTAAAAACTCTTGAAAAAGACCGTGTCTTGGTGTTTAAAACGTGAAGATATCAATAGATTGTGCCGCGGGTGTTGGGATGCCAGGATTGGGCGTTGGGACGCCCGAAATCTGCTGACAACATCAATTTGTGGGGACTTGTGGGCGTTGTGACGCTGGGTTTGGGCGTTATGATGCCAAAACACATTTGACGATTTTTTCCTATAAGCGCTAGATTGGCACCGGACGCCAAGTTCTGAACCTTCACTCCCTTTTTGTGAATTTCTTATAAGCCTCTAAATAAAATGATAAATTATATTAAAATCAAGATAAGTTCTAAAATATACTAAACTAACTGCAAAACATGTTAAAACTCTTAAAACTCCAACAAAAGACAATCATCAAAGGTTAATTTGGATGCTTAAAACACTTTAAATATCAACAAATTGATGGAACATCATCCATCAACTCATTGTCACCATCCACCAATGAAGCACAAACACTGACACTGACACACCAAACTTATAAAATAACAGGACTTTAAGATGAAAAATTCAGAGTTTATAATATCATATATATTTATATATGAATTCAAGATTTACAGTAATTTCAAATATTTATGGATGTCAAACTACCAACTGCTCATGCAGTATTATTGAGACCTGTAATTTATAAATCTGCATTGCATTTAGCTGAATCAACTAATATGAATTGTTGATACAATTTAGGTGATTGAACACATGGATGAAGATCAAGCGTGTCTATTTGGGGATGTGGCATTGAGTTATTTCTGTCCAAGGATTCTTATTTACGCCAAATTTTGAATACAATGTAGTGCTCCAGAGGTCCAATCTGACAGCACAAGAGCCAGAAGATGAATCAGATGAGAAAACCCTGTTACAGTCATGTAAGTTTCGCAACCATGACCACAAATTTGAGTGGACAAGAGAACAGTTCGGACAATGGGCATCTGACTTGGCTGCACGACACAATTACAGTGTGGGGTTCAGTGGGGTTGGTGGTTCTGCTGATGTTGAACCTGGCTTTGCTTCTCAGATTGCTGTCTTTAAAAGGGAATGGAGACTTCAAGATGAGATGCTGAAGGATGCTGATTTAGAACACCATTATAATCTAATATGGGAATGGGACAGTGAGAACAAATAATTTTTTGGCAAAAAGCATAGTTGTACAGTTCTTTTAGGTACTCAGAGGGGCTTTTTTGAAGAAGAGAAGCAAAATAGAATGATTTCTCGGAAAAAAACAGGGTTAGGAAGGACATACAAGCTTTGATCATTTTTTTTTTTTGGTGACGAATCATTAATGAAGTCTGAAATTGATTGTAAGGAAAAGATATGTTTTGAGATCGTCTAGGGAATGGATAATGAAAAGTTAAGGTCTGACCTTACGGATTTAAGGAAGTTTAAGAATAATAATATAAATTCTTATATAGATAATGACCTGGCTTTGATTTTTCATTTTTTCAGCCGTGAAAGCAAGAGGCTGTGTTTCTCATTCTTCAACGCAAATGGTGCGTTGGCAATGATACAAGGAGATATGCAGCTAACTTATCATCTTATACAATCTATGATAGCGATGGACTCATGAAAGTTTCGCTGGACTCAAGAAAGTTTGTGCTGTTGATTTTTTAAACTTGATTTTGATAAACTGTTGATTTGATTTTGGATGCATTGATAATATTAAAAAAGAACTTAATTTAAATGTATTGTTAATTATTAGAAAATTGTTCATACAAACATTTAATCATATATATAAATAAAAAATTTGACTTAACTATTCACTCTAATCTTAAAAGGTTTACAAAGAAAAACATAAATGCAAATAATTAGACGATAATGTAATTTCATTTCAAAAAGCCTATATAATCTTAAATTTAATAAAAAAAATTGTGTTATATATTTAAATTTTAAAATATTTTTTTAAAAAAATAAGATAAATATTTAAATTGCCAAAAAATATTAAGAGATAAATAGCCTTCAAAGTTTGAAAGTTAAATTATTCACATTTAAAGGAGGAGACAAATTGATCCTTCAAAACTACATGGAATGATTTGTCCCATTTTCTAAAATGTGAAGGAGTAATTTGTTATTTAGTTTTAAAAAAATGAGGAAAATTTTGGTATGCTTCGAACCCGGGTGCACATCTTAAAGAGTTAAATACTATTCCCATCTCAGCCACGCCTCTTGTGCAGGAAAAAATATAATTAAAAAAAAAATCATGAACTTAAATACCAAATTTTGTTTTTCAGTTGGGAGGAGCCGGAGAAGAGAAACAGTCAGGCCCAAATCACCCAAGGGCCAGAACCACATTTGGGCTGACCAGTGCTACAACGCGATTTAACCCGCAACGGCAACGGCAACGGCAACGGCGCGTGAGAAAACAACGCGAGGCAGGTTCCAATTGTAACCGAAGTAAATATAACTAAGCCGTCTCTCACTGTAGCTGCCTCCCTCAGCCACAAGTAACACTACACTCAACTAAGTAGTAACTGAGTATCCGTTAACTTTAATCGGATGACGACGATGAAGTCCTATAGATTATCGGAGCTGAGTGATTCAGAGCTTCAGAGCCTTAAGGCTCGCCCTCGCATCGATTTCTCTTCCGTTTTCGCCGTCGTCAACCCCATTGTTGACGACGTCCGCAATAGAGGCGATGCCGCTGTTAGACAGTCAGTTCGCGACTTCTTCATCCTTTATACTTTTCCCTCTCTCTCTATGAGTGTTTCTGCATCAAAACTTGAACCTTGTTTCTCCTTTTTATTTCTTTGGTAGTTATACTATGAAGTTTGAGAAGGCTGAACTGGGTAAGATAGTTGAAACTGTGTCGGAGCTGCCTGATCCAGTGGTTTGTTGTTTATTTGTTTATATTTCGGTTGAGATTTTTGAAATTCTGCAACTTGAATGAGTGAGTCAACGCATGCTGTTTATTGTTTATTATTGGTGTGTTAATTTGTGCACTGCAGCTTGATGCAGGTGTCAAGGAAGCATTTGATGTGGCCTACAGCAATATATATGCATTCCATGCTGCTCAGAAGGCACCTGAAACACTTGTTGAGAACATAAAGTAAGCTTGCTTACTTGTGTGATAGGATCTTATGCTAAAACACATTCATGTTTCATAATTTCATTAACTGGATCTTAAACAGTTTTTTTTTATCCGTATAGATATGTTTTATGGTTGGCTTTTGTGAAACTTGGTCTTGCAGCTTTATTTAGGAGAAGTTAGATAAACCTAGAAAGATCATATAAATCCATGGAAGATTATTTCTGGTTGTGATCATATGTGCATAGCTGTCCTTGATTAGTTTCTTTCTTCTATCTTTGGATTTTCATAATTTTTTATGTTTATGTCAAGTCATTTCATTTCATCATCATGCATGCCTATGTGTTTGTTCGTTCCTGGGTGTTACACCAATATTTAAGTGAGTCTTTTGAGTTTTCTGAAAATGTCAGGGAGTCCACTGCAAGCGAGTTGCAAGAAGTATTAATTCTGTGGGTCTTTATGTTCCAGGCGGAACTGCTGTATTACCTTCAACAGCTCTGATGCTTGCAGTTGTAAGTTGAATTGATATTTCATTAGCTCTTGGTATTGTTCACCATCCTATAACTGCATCATGATTGTTGATGTTCATTTTTCAGATTTAGCTGACGTTAACTTGCTTTTAATATCAGCCTGCACAGATTGCTGGATGTAAAACTGTTGTTCTTGCAACTCCTTCAGCTCAGGATGGCACTATATGCAAGGTACTTTCGCATATTGTGTAAGAAATACAAATGTCAAGCTATTTTTTTTGTTTCCCTTTTCCTCTTTCTTTTAAACTAATGTCTTCCTGCAGGAGGTACTGTATTGTGCAAAGAAAGCTGGGGTGACTCACATTCTCAAAGCTGGAGGAGCTCAGGTTTGTAAGCATGATAATATAACCCTTGTCGTATCTAGTTCTGTAATTCGAGTCTGATATCCTTGTATGTAGCTGTATGTTTATGTATTTGTATTATAATATTTATATTTATGAATGAAACAATGATTAACATGACATTCTTCTCCATTGTAGGCCATATCTGCTATGGCTTGGGAACAGAAACATGTCCCAAGGTGGATATTCTCATTATTATCTCATTTGTTTTATTGGATTTTCCATTCAAATTATTGAATGTAGTTAAGACTGAGCTTTATTCCTCACTTATTATTACATACGAAATTTTGTGTGGATTTGATTTGTTTATTTATTATTGTTTATCGTATTCTGTGTCAGTGCAAATTCATGATTAGATATGGCAAAAGTCTCATACGGCTCCTGAACTTCTCAGCCCCTCTGGATAGGTTGAATGTCTTGTGTTTGCTTAATTTGTGGTTAGTTGTCTGAATACACAAGTACTGACTGAGTAATTTGCTCATATTGGATATGTATAGGATATATTGAATGTAATATGTAACATAGAACATGGTGATAAAACATTATTTGACGTGCAACCTTTTGTTTTCTGACAAAGTTCTTCAATTTTTTGCATAAATTTTTTAATCGTAAATTTATGATGCTGCTTTTGGAGGTTGAGAAATTTTTGGCCCTGGAAACCAGTATGTCACCGCTGCAAAAATGATACTACAAGTGAGTTTTCAATCTGTATCTATACTGCATTTCAAACTTCAGATCTTGTAGTTTTTCCTGCTGTGTTACTGTTCAAAATGCTCTGCAGAACAGTGAAGCCATGGTTGCAATTGACATGCCAGCTGGTCCCTCTGAAGTTTTGGTCATTGCTGACAAGCATGCAATTCCTCGTCATGTAGCTGCTGATTTACTTTCCCAGGTCTAATGAGCTTTAAATGCTTCTATTTGTATTTCTAAATGTTATTTACTATGTTTACATTCCTGTTGTAATCCATATAATTATACACTATTCTAAAGGCTTCTACTTTTACATTATGATGTTAACTATTCCTACGCCTTGTTAGGGACTTAGCCAGTGACAATTGGGCTTTATTGTAATTACTGAAATAAGAATTGAGGGAAGGAAAAATGAGTGGCTCTTGTGTAACTAATTGTGCTGAGCTGGCACGGAAAAAGAGAGAATGTGAGGAATTGGAGGGAAATTTTGTTATAGAGAGGAGAGACTATAAAGGAGGGGAGGTATCATGGGGGGCTACTGAGAAGGTCAAATTGGGTTGAGAGAGTTTTAGAGTCTCTTATACTATGAGTCATTTTACATTTTTTTGTTTGTTCATAATACACACATAATACACCCTCATCTTCTATAGTGGATTGTTTTAGCATTTCAATCTTTCTATCTTGTATGGCTACATTCTTATCAAATGGTATTAGAGCTCCTAATCTTGAAAGCCTTGTGCCAGAAACCATGCGAGTTGCGCTGCCAGCGTGGAGTTAGAGTCAGAAGAAGAGGATGAAGAGAAGATAAAGATGGAGTAGAATCTGAAGAAAATTAAAATCTAGTAAGAGGAAGATCCCACCAGCATCATCATTGACTATCTATATGGGAGGGTGATGAAGATCGATGGTGGATGAGAAGAAGGAGATCCTCCATGGACGATTGGCCTCTTGATGTTTGCGTGTTCTTTGAAAGCATGCAGCATAAAGGAGAGGAAAAGGGAGACAGTGAAGATGCACATGAATCTGAGGAAGAAATGGAGCTGGAGGTAGCAAACGAAGAGGAACAGTTGAAGGAGGCCACACCAATGCAGATTTCACAGTGCAACAATTGAAAAAAGTGAAGGGAAGATCGAATTAGTGCGTGAAGCTCTGGGAGTGACACTAGCTTCGAAGGAAGAGGCTCAAGTCGGAGAGGACGTGCGATGGAGTCCTGCATGTGAGCAGCGATGGGGAGACGACTCAAGTCGCGAAAAGCTATGTACTCAGGAACAATTGGCCAAACTCGCGCTGCAGAGCTATCGATGCCGCCTGAACCACCAGATCTGAGGCAACGAGTTCAGCGAGGAAGCAAAGAAGTTTCAAGGGAGGCGGCTAAGCTTCCATCGCTTGAAAGGCAAGATCCCAAGGCCAAGCCAACCATGATGAAGGAATCGCGGAGACAGCGATCGCGACTGCCTCCGACGCGAACCAAGATGAAAACGCACCGCTAGGCACAGACATGGTTCACGTGAAAGGGAGAGGTGGGGAATGGCGGTGGGTAGCCCATTCAGAAGTTGGATGAGAGACTAGACCTATTGGGCCAGGCCCAATTTCAATGGGAACAAAAGGTGGAATTCTCTAAATGGCTAGTGGCCCAGATGAATAAGGATACTGAACAAATGAAGGCTGAAAAGGAAGTGGACAAGATGACAATTCAAAGGTTGAGTCACTTGCTAAACCCAATGGGCCAAGTCTAAAATGTTGCAAATGTTCAGGTTGAGGGCTTTTACGGAATGAGAAGGTGGGGAACAAAACGCTAAGTAAGTCGCACGGCATATGGGTCCTCGAGAATCGCTCCACTCCCACCACCGGAATCGCCAGATCCAAAGGCCGTAGCCGGGAAGAGCACACCGGCAACAGTGCTGCCAAGGAGGTTAGGGAGGAGCATTTTGCATGTTAGGCTTGAGGGGCCAGCTGTGGAGACAGCTAGTCGAACAAACACTGCTGCTAAACCCATTGGAACCAGCACAACGTACGGTGGCCATCGAAACACCTCCGGGGAGGAACTGGTAGTCGTGGTAGCCACAACCCCAAGTCTTCCCAGCTGCAATGGGGAAGAAGGGAGGCTCCAGAAGTTAGGCCAAGTTCGAATGTATGAGGAGAGGGAAAAGGAGGCCAAGGTAGATAGTGAACTACAACAGGCACATTGGAGCTTATTTTCTAAGATATTGGGCCAAGCCCAAATTAGTAAGGTTATTTTCAATGAGCATAGTGAATTTGAGGGATTTTATTCACATGTCTTGGCGGGAAAGTTCCATAGGGTTTTGCTGGAAATTTGCTTCCATTTGTTGAGTCAACTTTTCCATTAGAACTGGGTATCACTTAGTGCAGGAGACAAGTGTTTGGACAATGATTGAGTATTCCCATTTTTCCTGGTCATTTAGATGCTGATGTAATAGATAGTTTGCAGCATGAAACTTCTGCTGGTGTATATGGAAGCCATTTTCCTGCATCGACAACAGTTGCTAGGCGTACTAAAAGTGGTAACCACCTTCTTTTCATTATGAGCCTAACTAAATCCATTCATGACCTAATGAGCTCTAGCAAACAATTGTGGATTGCCCTGTCATCAAATTGTTCAGACATATGATCAGGCCAAGGATTAATAATATGACTGCACCTACAATTGAAGAGTCTTTTAGTAGTGCTAGCGGATATTCCATAATCTTCCATGATTTCATTTCTGTTCAGGCTGGGATTACCTTCATCACAAGAGAGTGTATTCTTTTTCAAGTTATGGGATCCAAGAGGAAGTCTTTTTTCAGCACTATGTTTTTTCCTTCGGCACATCACCTTGAGGACAAGGTGATTCTTTTAGGGGGAGTATTGTTAGGGACCGAGCCAGTGACAATTGGGCTTGATTGTAATTACTGAAATGAGAATTGAGGGAGGAAGAATGAGTGACTCTTATATAACTAATTGTGTTGAGCTAGCACAGAGAGAGAGAGAATGTGAGGAATTAGAGAGAAATTCTGTTATATATGGAGAGGAGAGATTATAAAGGAGGGAGGTATCATGAGGGGTTACCGAGAAGGTCAGAATTGGGCTGTGAGAGTTTCAAAGTCTCTAATACTCTGAGTCGTTTTATATTTTTTGTTTGTTCATAATACACACTCATCTTCTGTAGTGGATTGTTTTAGCATTTCAATATGTTTCTGTCTTGTATGGCTATGTTCTTATCACACCCATTTTAGGATGAATCAAAGTAGACAAAAGTTAAAGGTGCTAGGGGCTTTTGTTGCATAGAGGTGAGAGGCACTAGAAAGTGCGAGCTTGACTCAAGAAAGGCATTAATAAAAAGAATTGAAGAAATTTTTTTGCATTAATTTTCCATTTAAGTTTATTACTCAAGCATTACATCCATATTAAAATAGAACAGTAAAATCTACCAAGACTTCTACCTTTAAAGCATGGTAATAAGTTTTGATATCAAACTCTAGAGATTGAAGTTGCCAGCTACAGTAGGTAGTTGTGGCAGCCCTAAAAGTTAAAATTCTTAACCAGAGAGATAAATGGCCCAATGTTGGCTATTATACTTTTGGCAGAACTTGTTGTGTAGGTCTTTTACTGGGTTATCTACATTAACTTTGACTTTTTAAGCATAATATAGTCTTCACAATCATAATTACAAACTGATAATATTTTGGCTTTCTGATACACTGATGAGGTGTTTGCAACTAATTTACAATTTCCAGGCTGAGCATGGCCCTGATAGTCAGGTTGTTCTTGTGATTGCTGGTGAAGGTGTGGATCTGAATGGTATAGTGGAGGAACTCAGCAAGCAGTGCCGTAGTCTTCCAAGAGGAGAGTTTGCTGCTAAGGCCCTCACCCACAGTTTTATTGTGCATGCACGTGATGTGCTCAGGTCAGTCCTGTGTCCAAGTTCTGTTAGGCTTGTGTGCGTGGATTTATACATGTGCAGATTACACATAACCATTTATGCTCAGCCCTGTTTACTTAACAGGGTACGAAGGCATACTACGAGTGTATGTTGTATTAAATAGGGATTATCCCTTGATATGTCACGATCCATAACTTTGTTTAAAAGAATTAACAATTTGGCCTCAATTACTTAATTATTTTCCACGGCTTTACATTGTTCACTCAAGTTAGCTAAGTTTCAATTCATCAATATCTTCAGAACATGTTCATTGGAGTTTCAGAACTAAAAGTTGTTTTTGCACCTTACAGGCAGTCAATTTCTCAAACCTATATGCACCAGAGCATCTAATTGTCAATGTGAAAGATGCAGATAAGTGGGAGGGTTTTATTCAGAATGCAGGTGACTTGTTTCTTCTCCTTTGTTGCTCTCTTTTCTATCATGTAGGAGGGTTGGGTGTGGGCCTTTAGCTTGGTATATATACTTCATGCCAGCAAAATCTTAGATTTCAGGTTGATTGTCTTTGCAGGTTCTGTTTTTTGGGGCCGTGGTCACCAGAGAGTGTTGGTGACTATGCAAGTGGGACAAACCATGTCCTTCCTACTTATGGATATGCAAGGATGTATGGTGGTGTGTCATTGGACTCTTTCCTGAAGTACATTACAGTACAGTCTCTCACAGAGGAAGGCTTGAGAAAATTAGGGCCTTATGTAGCAACCATGGCTGAAGTTGAAGGTCTAGATGCCCACAAGAGAGCAGTTACCCTAAGGCTTGAGGACATAGAAGCCGGGAAGGTTTCAACTTGAGATGATTACCTGAACACATGCTATCTGTTCCAAGCCCGAAGATCATAATTTATGGTTAATCTACAGACGATCTCGATAAAATTACTTATGGTTATGTAGCATTAGTTTCTAAACACTTGCCATTTTGAAGTCATGTAACAATAAATGGTTTTTGGTCGTTTCAATTTTCGATGAAAATTTGGTTTTTCCCAATAACAGTATTCGTCTATAGGGCAATGCCATATAATGGCTGAAGCTTTGGTGATTGTTGTCTAACAATAATGGAGTTCCACTTGCAATTTGTGTTGGCTTCAGTGTAAGCGTTTCTTAAAACCTTTTACCAAGGGGCCTCAGAATTTGACTTGTACTCAAATGACCTCAAGTACCAAGGATAAACAATGATACTGTAGCAACAATATACTGGAGAATTTTCATACGCTTTTTAAGGGGATAAATTTTCATCTTCGAGGAGAATTTCAGCTTTCAGATTTTCAAAAGACATTTCCTCGAGTCTAAGAAATTTAAAGCAATGCATACCAGAATAAAGAAATTTTAAGCAATATTCAGGAGGATACAAAGGAGGAAACAAAGACCAAATATGCATATGATATGGAGGATGCAGGAGCACGTCAGCTAGAACGTAACGACTATGCATGATATATCATCGTAGCTTCCTAGAGATTTGGCTTCTTTGACTAACTTTTTAGCTGCTTTCCGAGCATCATCAACATCTCTGATACAGTCACAAGCCTCCTGTTTTGCCATCACCTGCAACACACAAGTCAAACATTTATCTGTTAGCATTAACAACTGATAAAAAATGTCAAATTATTCCTCCCCCCTTACATTTATGCCTCTGCATCATCCGTATCTTTCTTTGGAATTCAATCTTTGTGGAACTTATTTAATAGGAATGGAGATATTCTTTACATTCTCTACCTCAGCACAGGTTTTAGTTATTAGAAACTACATGCAATATTCTTCCCATACCTTCCACAGGCCATCACTTGCCAAAATGATGAACTCGGTGTCCTCATCAATCTTCCGAATCATCACATCAGGCTCAGCAGTAATGTGCTCCTTCAGTTTTTCATCTCCGAAAGCTCGTGTCATTGCTAATTGGCCATCCATTCTTGGTACACATCCTAAGTCCACAAATGCAAAGAACAAAATAACAAAATGGAGAAGAAATAACATTGCATAAACCTATAGGTTGGACGTTATATAACCATAAAAGAAGTGTGTAACGAATTAAGGATGGACACATTACCTGGTTTCTTGGACACAAAACCTCCTCTGCTCTCAACAAGATCTCTCTCTGTTCATGATCCACAGTTATCTGTTTTGGAATGCCATTTCTGCATGATATTGCTCTAGAATCACCAACATTGGCTACCAGTAGCTTTACCCCATCTATTAGTATTGTGGCAACAGCTGTTGATCCTCCGCGAATCAGCTACGTTTCTAGGATCTCATCATCTGTAGCCTTACATGCTCTCTTAACAGCATACACTGGATTTCCTGAGAAATCAGACTATCCATGCCAATGCCATGCATGATCAACAAATCAAGTATTAGCGAGTAAAATAACAAATTAAACTTAAATACTCCAATTACTAAAGGATACATATACCTGTCTCAGTATATTTTCAAAGAGATGGATTTGCAAGTATTTTGCAACATCACAACCTGAATGACCATCAAATATTGCATACAGTCCCAAGTCATAGCCACTGAGCTTCCTGTATTGAGCAAAAATGTAGTCCTCCATTCCATGGTTCATCTTTCCTTCGGTCAAATGACATCCATGGCTGAAATGTCGAGTGGAAGGCTTGTTGTTTTCATCTGCATCTTTTGTAAGCAGACCTTCATGAAGTTCCTCCTATAACAAGAATGAAAATATTGCTGTCGAAAATACCATGAAGTGTAAGCCCCAAGGTTCCCTTTGCAACTTGTAGATCTGTTAGCAATAACACATATCAATGACAAGATTTCCCTGGAGGAAAATTCATGGGTGAATGGATACCTCTTTAGCTGTTTGACCTTCATTTCCTAGGAAGTATTCTAAATCCTCTTGATGATCATCAACTGCATTGCCATCTCCTTCTGCTTTGTCTTCATCAGGGTCGTCATCAACATCATTATTATCATCATCCTCACTATTTTTTTCTTCTTCTACAGTAAGGTCGTCTTCTGGCTGCTGAAAAAAGCAAGGCAAGTCTTTGCATTATGAGGAAGGTGCACTACCAAAGAAATTAATCAAGCTGGATACTTCAGCAATTAACTATGTATACACAAAAATAGCTACCAGAATCAGATGTTCATTATATTGTAATGATGCGCACATATATATAGCAAGAATGAAAGAGAGAGAAAATAACCTTTCTTTCAAGAGAGTCCACATAGGTTCCCATCCTTGATCTCCTCTTCTAACATAAAGGGCAATAAATTAAATCGTTAATCCATACAGGACCGGAAATCACAAGTATATGCACCAATAGTTCTCTCCTCACAGTAGTGTTTGTTAACTGTCGCTAGCTGGACCATACTGATTTTTGGAATGGCAATATAAATTTATTCAAGTTCTTTACAATAAGACATGCTAGCAAACAGCTACTGAATGCTGATAAATTCCATTGCCATGTGGAAGCTATAGGCCTTTCGTGGACCAGCCTAGCAACACACACATAATTATATATGAATGCACTTGTTACTCCTAAGGACACACAATGCAAGTTTGATCCATATAATTATATACCTTAAACGCAGCAGCATTGCCTTCAGTTATCAAGGTAGACTTTCTTTTCTGCAAGTTATAGTGGGTCTGATAGCAAATTTAAGTGTAATGTAAGTGAGAAAAAATGTGAAGATGAGATGCAAACATCAACCCCATATTATTTTTGGAGTTATTCAGGATCCTGCAGAGAGTCATCACATGATCTCAAGAATATAGTTACGCAGATTACTTTCACAAGAACTACTGATGAAGCAAATAGAATCTTATACATATTAAATAATCGGCATGTACATATAAGTCATCCTTGCCAAGCAAAATGGTAATGAACTTAGATGAGGTGTGTGTCACACACTCACTAATCCACTTTGTCGAAGCAGTGTACCTTCATCATATTTGATTTGATAGGTGACCTTCTCTGGGCTGAGTTCGGAACTTGTTTACCAAATGAGAACAAACATGGGGTTTGAATCTTTGAGACTTGGAAAAGAAAAGGAAGCTAAGTGAATTATTATAAATGTAAGGAAAGATTGTAGCGGTTATGTTATTTATGTGCTAAAGTGCAAATGTCGGGTAAGTACTGCTGAGTAAGGAATCAGAAATCTGTGTTTGGAAGCCAATGGCAGCCAATAAATTGTACACCAAACATTATTTTACTAGTATAAGTGCACATATCAAATGGTTACCACTTATTAACCAACCACAAGGAGTGTCTATTCTGCAGCCACGTACACCAAACATTACTCATACTAGTAATGTTCATGAAACACGACCCACATTACTTTATGTCGAAGAATTCTCTTTCTAGTATGA
This sequence comes from Dalbergia oliveri, assembly GCA_030441495.1. NCBI lineage: Eukaryota > Viridiplantae > Streptophyta > Magnoliopsida > Fabales > Fabaceae > Dalbergia > Dalbergia oliveri. The sequence goes on along the minus strand of JAMLFY010000002.1, from coordinate 41,631,051 downwards.
GAAAAAGAGATTATCCATTTCACAGTTGGGAAATACTATCAATGTCAGGACATTGATATGAGTGCACTTCATCCTCAAACTATTCAAATAGTTATACTAGAGCTTTTGTAAACGACAAATAGTAATTTAGTCTGAGGTATGGTGATTTTTTTTTTTTTCTAGATGAAACTATTGGTGCCGAGAATTTGACTAATCCAATCTCATCTAATTGAAGGCCTCTTCAAGGGAATAGAGGTCTCCGACAAGGATATATATATTCCATTTTTAGAACTCGAATAACGAAATAATTTTATGAATACCTACTTGATTAAAAGAATAAACATTATATTATTCAAATGATTTTATGATAAAATTCATTATTTTCTGAGTGGGAGGACTCCGAAAGTTATTAATTTCTTAGAATTATTTATTTTATTTGAGAATAACAAATATCCTGTATCCTTTTTTGGGCTCAATTGAGTTCATGCTGCAACCGATTACAATAATGTAATGTGTATCCTGTGGTTGACACATTGACTGAAATTATGTTCAATTAATATTGTATGGCAAATGATAATGAGATTTCAGATACGTAGCTTCAAAAGTGTCTTTATCAACCCTCGGCGCCACTATCAATCGCCAGAGCCATTTTCATTGAATGGTGTTCGTTTTCCACAAGGTTGACCAAATTATTGTTGTTACATAACTTTCAATGAAGACAGAGAGAGAAAAATAAATTGTAGTAACAATCATAAAAATACTTGAGTAGGCATGCTGTATGCACATTGCACACATAACAGAAAACATAGACCCCGCATTTATAGTTGGAGGAGAATATGAATATTGCAAACTCCAAAGTCTCTACTGCCTCATAGATCGCTGATTTCGCTTGCACTAAATTATCTGTCAGTGATCCTAAACGCTTTCAAGCTTGCAAGTTGAAAACAAAGATAAAGAAAAAAGAAAAAAAGAAAAGAAAAGAAAGAGTTAGTAATGCATGATGACTTTTCAAAGACTTATCCGTGACATGCAACATAGCCATTGAATAATTAACATTAAAAACAGCATTAAGATAGGCAAGCAGAATAAATGAGCAAATAAAATAAAAGGAAAAGAGGAATCAATCAGTGATCTATCTGCACTCACTTCAAGATTCGGGACATGAGCTATTTTAGGCCAGTCAGGGCCTGTGTTTCGTTTGCATCTCTCAACTAGCTGAGGGCATCCAAATATCTTTAAGTTCTGAAGGCTATGAAGCTGATTCATATTCTGGGGTAGTGTCAGGTTTGGACAATCAGCAATGAGAAGGGTCTCGAGTGATGTTAGACTTGGCAACCATTCTGGAAATGCTGTTAAGTTCTCACATTGTGAAAGACCCAAGTATCTCAAAGTCTTGGCACATCTTCTGAGCCAGCCAGGTGATGCTGCTAATTTTGGCAATTGGTTGATTGAGAATTGTTCAAGTCTCAAGGAGTAGTCTTCTTTTTCTTGTTCTCCTTCTTCATCCTCAAAACAAACCACCTCTATGCAAGCCTCAACACTCAGCCTCTTTAAAGCAGTCAAGAGCCTCAAATCACGTGGAAGGAAAGCTAAACTTTCACAATTCCACAAAATAAGAATTTGTAGAAACTTAAATGATTCAAAACCTATGAAAGACAAATCATTCACTTGTGTGGTAACCCACAAAATCCTTAGGCTGACAAGGTCCCTCAAGTTTTTTGGTATGTACTTAAGTGCTTCACATCTACATAGATTCAAAACCTCCAAGTTCTGGAGCTTGCAAATGGAATCTGGAGTTCTCCAACCTCTGGCAATAGCTTAGATTAAGGTATCTCAAATGCTTCATCTTGTTGAAACAATCAGGCAAGAACTGTAGATTTGAGCCTTGTATATTCAACACCTTGAGGTACCTGAATTCTTAGATGTCCATTTTAGAAATGGCCGAGTGATTTCACTTGCACTTTGAGCAGCATGCCAGAATCCAATGGTTTGGACCTTGTTTAACATTTTTCCAAAAGCAGGAATTCCTTCAACACTCTTGAGAATGATAAATGCTGCACCTTTTCTCTAACATTGGTTGAATTGAACTTCACCACAGCCCTTTCATTTTGCATGGTAGACACAGCAAGGTCGTTAATAAGATCATGCATCTTGAAATAAGATATGCCTAGATGCTTAAGTTCTTCGAAAATAAGGCCATCAACTACCACTTGATCTTCAGGAACACCTTCAAAGAAAGATCTTGAGACCAACTCCTGAATGTAGAACTCCCCAAGATCTTCTGGCTCTTCATCTTCATTTTTGGTATGTAGTAGTCCATGTGCCATCCAAAATGATATCAGCTCCAGATTAGTGTACTCATAGCCCTTAGGAAAAACTGCACAATAAGAGAAACACCTTTTCAGTTCAGAGTCCAAGTGATCATAGCTCAGTTTTAGTGCAGCCAAAACCCCATCATCTTGTTGGTCCATTTTCCAGATTTCACTGTCTCTAATTTTCTTCCACACACTTTCTTGACGTTTTGAGTGAAGCAGGCACCCCAAACTTACCACTGCTAGGGGCAACCCTTTGCACTTCCTGACAATCTCCTTCCCAATTTCTACAAGCCTAGGGTGCTGGTTCTCCTCTCCTGCAGGAAATGCACACTTGAGAAACAGTTTCAGACAATCTTCCTCAGGTAGATATCTCAAGTTGTGTTTATAAGCTTTCCCCATTATGGAAGCAACCCTGTCACTACGGGTGGTCACTATAATTTTGCTACCAATTCTGTTATTTTCATCATCATGCATGCCTATCAACAGATTTCTCAGTTCACGCCATCCTCTATAATCTTCATTCCAAACGTCATCAAGAACAAGCAGGAATTTCTTCCCCTCTAATCCCTCACGCAATCGACTTTGTAGCCACTCGAAACTATAGTTGTGATGAGCATCTACATCTATTCCATTCATAGCTTTAAGAATCTCCAATGCCAACCTCTTGACATCAAAATCATCAGACACAAACACCCACATCCGCAATTCGAATTGCTCTATCACCCTCTCATCATTGTACACTAATTGAGCAAGTGTGGTCTTCCCCAACCCTCCAATTCCAACAATTGGAATAACATCAATCATCTCGTGATCATCACCACCATCTGATGATGGTGAAACCATCAATGACCCGATGATCTTCTCTTTCTCCTGATCTCTACCAATCACATTAGAAGGCCTAACATAAGAATGAGTCTCTCTCCAAGCCAACCTCTGATAAGTGGCACATTGTTACTGCTATACTCATGATGAATCTCAGAGACCAAACTTCATCCCAAGAGATGCTAAGGTATCTATCTTTTCCTTGATGTCTAAAACGAGAGAATATCTACCTGTATTTGCATTGTATCTAGTTGATTTTGTTAGCACCTAATTTGCGGATATCAATATCTTTATTCACTATTTTAGGCAAGTAGATATCTTAATATTAGGATAATTGGGTACACCAAATTGGGCACCGATTTAGCCAATTTGGGCACCTATTTAGCTCCAATCTTGTATATATGTAGCTGTGTGGTAATGGAAACGAGACCGATTCTTGTTTTTTATATGGTATTAGAGCTGCCTGAACTCTGATATTCATACACACAAGGGCTGAAAAATGGCATGAGTCGGAAGACACATGAGGAAGAGAATAAGAAAATTCAAGGCAATGAGAGCAAGAGAACTCTATCACCATATGAGCTAAGTTCAGGTGACAGCCCTGGAAATGTGATTACGAGGTCCGCGAGGCGACAACTATGAGGAATGGGCCAAAGCCATGAAAATCTCCCTAAGGGCTCGAAGAAAGTGGGGGTTCGTGGATGGAAGTCACAAGGAACCCCTGAAAGATGCACCAGATCAGGAAGATTGGTGGACTGTTCAATCCATGATTGTTTCTTGGATCTTGAACACCATCGAGCCAAGTTTGCGTTCCACTGTGGCATATGCAGAAAATGCGAAAGATATGTGGGAAGAGATCAAAGAACATTTCTCATGATAAACGGCCAAAAATTCAGCAACTGAAGGCAGAATTGGCAGAGTGCAAACAACAAGGAATGACCATGGTTGCATACTATGGAAAGCTAAAAGTCCTGTGGACGAGTTAGCCAACTATGAGCAAATTCCAAGCTGTACGTGTGGAGGGTGCAAGTGTAACATTGCATCTCAGCTTGAGAAGCGAAGAGAAGAAGAAAAGGTCCATCAATTCCTAATGGGTCTAGAGGACGTGACTTACGGGACAACTCGTTCAAATGTCTTGGCAACAGACCCTTTGCCCCCACTAAACCGGGTCTACGCCACCATGGTGCAAGAAGAAAGAATGAAATTAATTGCCAAATCAAAAGAAGGGAGAGGAATGGTTGTGGGGCTCGCTTTCCAAACAGGATACAAGCCAAAAGGACGAGGTGATGGGAAAAATATGTCAATGGTATGTGCCAAATGTGGCAAACCTGGACACGATGAAAAGGGTGTTTTCAGATCATAGGATATCCGGATTGGTGGGTGAACGGCCACGAAATGAAGGGGAAACATGGAAGAAGTCAACCCAAGATAAGAGGAAGCCGAGAAGAAGTGCCACGGTTCGTGCCAATGTGACAGGCGTGACAGAGAGCCATGCTCGTAGGAAGAGAAATGGAAGGAGTGAAGAGTGGGGCTAGCAACGACAGTGGCATGACATTCCAAAAATTGAACTCTCGAAAAGCATTGAAAATGAAAAGATGACGGGTAAGAATGTTTGTGACTTGTGGATCATAGATAGTGGTGCCTCTAATCATATAACAGGAACAATGAGAAATTTCAACAAGGAACGTGCAATAGAAGGTTGTCCAGTGGGTTGCCAAATGGTGAACATGTACTGGCAAATAAGGAAGGAGATGTTATTCTTGATGGAGGACTCAAATTAAAAAATGTGTTATATGTGCCAAAATTAAAATGCAATTTGATATCAGTCTCACAATTGACAGAAGAGCAGGTTTGGTATTGTTCACTAACAAGTTTTGTGTAATGCAGGACCTCACTTCGAAGATGTTGATTGGAGTGGTGAGCAGAAAGACGGGCTTTATTTGTATCATGGTGTGGGTGAGATGCAAGCCTTTCACATTAGGACAAAAACAACTCGAGCTTTGGCACAAGAGAATGGGACATCCGTCCTTTAAAGTGGTTCATGCTTCTGAATTCTAGTAGTAATTGTAAACGTGAGTGCTTCAATAAATTGTGCGAAGTATGTGAAAGATCAAAACAAACAAGAGAAAATTTTCCTTTGAGTGATTCTTGAGCCTCAAATATTTTTGATTTAATTCATTGTGATTTGTGGGGACCCTATAGAACCCCATCAACTTGTGGTGCATCCTATTTCCTCACTTTAGTTGATGATTATTCTCGGCTGTGTGGATATATTTGTTGAAAGAAAAGAAAGAAGTGGCATGCACAATGATTAATTTTTTCTCCCTAATTGAATGCCAATACGACAAAAGAATTAAAATGGTACGTAGTGACAATGGGAGAGAATTCATGTGCTTGAAACAATATTTTATGCAACGTGGAATCCTTCATCAAACATCATGTACGGGGACTCCTCAGACGGAATGGAAGAGTGGAGAGGAAGCATAGGCATATTTTAAATGTTGCACGAGCATTACGTTTTCAAGGAAAACTCCCTCTTCACTTCTAGGGAGAATGCATTTTGACTGCGGGTATTTAATCAATCTAAGACCATCATCAGTTCTCAATGGAAAGACTCCTTATGAAATGATACATGGGGAGCCACCATCCTATTGTCACTTGTGGGTGGTTGGTTCCTTGTGTTATGCTTACAATCAAAATCGACGAGGAGATAAGTTTGATAGTAGAAGTCGAAAATGTGTCTTTATTGGTTACCCATATGGACAAAAAGGATGGAAGCTTTTTGACTTAGAAAAAGGTGTTGCTTTTGTCTCACGTGATGTTAAGTTTGTGGAAGAAGAATTCCCCTTTGCCACTAAGGCCAACGAAGAAGACACACCAATTCCAAAGTATGGGCCCATGAAGAAATTGTTGACACTATAATTGAAAAAGCAATAATTAGTGATGGTGGGCCACAAGACAATCACATGGAGGGACACAATAATGCATCTGAAACTCTGAACTGCATTCTCCAGGTAGCACCAACCACGATGAAAGGGGGGTCCTACCAACCCAAATGATGCGACCTTGGTGATCGAAAATGTGACAGAAACCACCGCTTCCTTCTATTCCTGGCACTCCTCTTGGCAAAGGGCATCGTGTTAAGCAACCCTTAGTCAAGCTCAAAGACTATGTCACTCATACCATGATACACCGCAACTCGTCAGCCTGCCTCCTTCCATCGCTTCTTCAGGTGTGTCCTATCCTTTGGAAAACTATGTATCTTTTGACAAACTTTCTTCCCGTCACGCACTTTCCTTGCCGCTATACATGCAGGTGAACCTATGCATTTCTCTGAGGCTGTCAAAGATGCTCGTGAGAGAGGCAATGGCATGTGAAGTGAAGGCTCTTCAAGACAACGGCACTTGGGAGCTTGTAACATTACCTCCTGGGAAGAAAGCTCTCGGCTGCAAATGGATTTATAAACTTAAATATCACTCGGATGGAAGTCTTGAGCGGTTTAAGGCACGGTTAGTCATTCTTGGGAATCATCAAGTTGAAGGACTAGACTACAACGAGACTTTTGCTCCTGGAGTCAAGATGGTCACCATCTGCATGGATTGGCTGCGGCTTAAAAGACTGGGAACTTCATCAAATGGATGTACACAATGCTTTCCTCCATGGGGATCTTGAAGAGGAAGTATACATGAAATTGCCTCTCAATTCCAAGTGTCACAACTGGGAGCAGTGTGCAAGCTTCGTAAGTCACTTTATGGCTTACGGCAAGCTCCTCGCTTGGTTTGCAAAACTTTCTGCCGCTCTTGTTCATTACGGTTTTCAACAATCTTACTCAGACTACTCATTGTTCAACCTCTGCAAGGGAGTGTGCAACTTGTGGTGTTGGTTTATGTAGATGATCTGGTGATTGGAGGTAATAGTACCGCTACTATTCAGCATTTTAAAAACTACCTCCATCGTTGTTTTCACATGAAGGATTTGGGCGCCTCAAATACTTTCTGGAGTGGAAGTTGCTCGCTCCCCTCTGGTATCTACTTGTGCCAAAGAAAATATGCTCTGGATATTATCGCGGAATCTTGGGTTATTGAGCGAAACCTGCCCCTACTCCATTAGAAGAAAATCATCGGTTGGCATTAGCAGATGGCCCACTGCTTTCTGATCCTGGGCAATACCGTCGCCTTGTTGGACGCCTCATTTATCTTTGTTTCACACGGCCTGACTGTCCAGTGTTCATATTTATCTTAGTTATGCTCCACGGGAACCATTGGCACGCTGCCGCGCGTGGTTCGCTACTTGAAAGGGCACCCCAAGGGTGTCCTGCGCCACGATAGTGACCTTTGTCTCTACGGGTGGTGTGACTCAGATTGGGTAAGTTGCCCTCTAACCCGCAAGTCTCTTCCTGGATGGTTCATTCATCTTGGCCAATCCCATTTTTAGAAGACCAAGAAACAATCCATTGTCTCCAAATCCTCTGCCGAAGCTGAATATCGCTCCATGGCCAACACCACCTGAGTTAAAATGGCTAAAGGACATTCTCTCTAGCCTTGGCATCTCCCATAATGTACCTATTCGCCTCCGTTGTGACAGCCAAGCTACACTCCATATAGCCAAGAACCCCGTCTTCCATGAACACACAAAGCACATTGAAGTTGATTGCCATTTTGTTCGGGATGAAATAGTTCAAGGACGTCTCAGCCCCTCTTATGTTCCTTCACACACCCAACTCGCTGACCTTTTCACGAAGGCTCTTGGTACTCGACAGTTCAATTATCTATTAGGCAAGTTGGGCATTCATGACTTATATGCACCAACTTGAGGGGGAAAACGAGAGAATATCTACCTGTATTTGCACTGTATCTAGTTGACTTGGTTAGCACCTAATTTGCGGATATCAATATCTTTATTCACTATTTTAGGCAAGTAGATATCTTAATATCAGGATAATTGGGTACACCAAATTGGGCACCGATTTAGCCAATTTGGGCACCGATTTAGCTCCAATCTTGTATATATGTAGCTGTGTGGTAATGGAAACGGAGACCGATTCTTGTTTTTTACAATGTCCTTGATCTTGTGAGCCATCCTAAAACAAAATGCGAGAGGGTTGGAGAGTGAGAAGAAGCGGTGTACCTTTCTGGTGAGGCTTCTTCCTTGTTGGCTCCTGCTGTTCACAACCTGGTTCCTGAGTGCCTCACACTATATCTCATCCAAGATGTCACGTGCTTCAAAGAAAGCATCCTTGAGCTGCTCGAGCCACTCCATTATGCTGCGGCCTCGTGTTTGCTTGCTCCCAGCATCTTCAAGATAGGCACCGATGATTCTGAGGGTGTTTTGGAGGGACCCCACTTCATCCTTCAGACCCCATAACAGGCAGAACTCTTTGCAAGCAGCGCTGTCTAGCCTGTTCACGATATTGGTCAGCAACGTAGAAACTAAGACATCCATGATCACTGGCGCTGAGAAGAAGAAGATAAAAACAAGAGACAAGATGAATGGAAAGCGGAGGAAATGTTACTAGGATACTAGTACATGGTCGGATGCAAGTAAGATAGGGAGATACACAGTAAATCAAACGGAAAACATGTAAAATATAACTCGGAATATATATATAAAAGTATCGGTAAATTAAAGTATAATACGTATTTAATATAAATACGTTTACTATTTTAAAGTATTTGTGTAGCAAGTGGCCAAGGAAGCCAGTAGTATAAGAAGGATGTTATTAATGAATGAAGATGTGTTAGTACTGCAAGTTTGCAACTAATGACAGCAAAGAAAAATCTGTGTTGACAAATTTAATTCACTTCCTGATTGGTTAGACATTCACTCAATGATTGAATTAGCGAGAGATTATTGTATGCTTAAGAGCAAAGAACCAAGATGATGAGCTTTCTTTCCTTTCCTTTACTGTGCTATGGCGGGCGGTTAAGTGGATCTTATTGGTCGCTGTTGGGACATCATTACATGAGTCACATGACATTAGTTCAAGTGTTGGGGACATTGTTGACATAACAGCCTAGCTGAATGAAAAGCATTTTCACTTATTTTAGTTCAGCCTCATTTTTTATTCTTTTGAACAATCTCGTGGCACACGAGTTGGGATAAGCACGCCTAAAATCTTAAGGACAAAATTGGTTAAATAATTCTGTAAATGCCTATAGTTTAATCTTATTTTATATAAAATAGTTCTACATATACTTATACTCTAATTTTACTTTATACCTTATATTTAGTGAGCTGTAGCTCATATTTGGTCCATTTTATATACAAAGCACTACTTTTGGTCCAAGTGACTAAGAATTTATTGGTATTGAATCCTCCCCATATGCCCATCCTCTTTTCCATTTCTCCAGCTCAATTAGGAACTCGATAAGACAAAAAAAAAGAAATCCCTATGTTTTCAAGAAAACTTCAACAACTAGTTAGTATTGTCAATTTTTCCTCTTCCACTATATGAAAAGAAAAACTCTTACATCCTCAAGGAGGAAGCGGTGGGGTCCCCAAGAAATGAATGGTGACAATGTGCGAAGGGAGGAAGAAAAGATTTGCTCCCGGAGGAGGAAAGAACTTCTCGTATAAAAATTTGTAGTGGGCTTTTAATCTTTTTGTTATTCCTCAACCTCCATCATGGACTCCAGTTTCTTCCTTAGCCCACAACACAAGCCCGAAATATAGAAATAGAACCCACGAGAGCAATACTTTGATTCGAGGGACCAAATTGCAAACACAATCCGCTCATAAATCCACGCCACTCATGTGGCTTCTGAAACATCTGATCTGACGGTTAAAAGGAAAAGTATCAGAGGTGTACCCTAGGTAATAGGGTCCGCCATAAAATCCACTTTCTACGTTTAAACTCCGAAATCTCCCTCAACACAGGAACCATGAATTCATTGGTACCTACCTGGTTTGGTTTGAAGGTAGCAGGCATAGATGGCATGGCTTCTGATAATTATTGGTTCTCTCATTCTCGTATGGTTCCTTTCGCTATGCAAAATCTTCCTCCTCTCCCGCATCCCTTTCGCCAAACACTTCGCGCAAAACGGTAACCTCTTTTTTTTCTTTTAATTAATTGTAACCAGGCCTTGCATTTTAATCCATGTGTCTTCCTTGATTTATTCTGAAGTTTTCTCAAATTTTTTTTTTAATTTTAACTTTCGTTTGCGTGATTTGTTTTCAGGAAGAGGTCTTCGGAAGAGGAATGTGCTGCTGGTTATTGCTCACCCAGATGATGAATCCATGTAAGTAAGCTTTGTAATTGTTGTAATGTTTATTGGTGTTTGGCATCCTTTTACGTTGATCGATTACGTATAGAAATCGGAACTGCAGTTGTTAGGCTATCACCTATCTGATTCTGAACGAAAAATTAAACTGGTGCTCAGATACAAAATACTATATTATTAGCTCGAAATTGGGATACCAGGATAATCTTCAGGATTTTGTTCATTGGGTTGTTGGGGTTAATCCTGAAGAATAAGTGCCAAAAAAAAAAATCCTTTGAAGACTAAATTACTAAACTAAATTCTACAGAAGTATGATCAATTTTTCATCACCCTTAAACTACAATTAATTTTTGTGTATCAACATGACTCTGTTAACTTCTAGGAAATTGCATATTTTTTGTTTTGTTTTGGTGTCAGAGTAGTATTATAATGGAGTATATATTTTTGAATTTCTGGGTTATGATTTATACATTGTCTTGAAATTTTGTTCCATTGCAGGTTCTTTACTCCAACCATTAATTTTCTGACTTCAAGGGGGCATAATGTTCAAATACTCTGCTTACCCATTGGTGATTAACTTTAGACTATCAGTTTTTGTCTTGTAGTTTATAGCGGTTATTGTGTATGTGTTTTTATGTTGACCTTGTTTTTACATATGTCAGTTTATGCTCATATTCCTGTTAATTTAAATTAGTTGTGTTCTTACTTCTTTGCCACCATTTTGCAGTTAATTTGCCTGCAAAGTGGCATCTTTATGAATTATGCAAGTTTAGCTACTGTCTTTGAAAAAGAATTTAATTTTGATTCATTGTAAATTGTCACTTGCCAGTGTAAACTAACTTTTATTATTTATGAATATATTTCCACTTTATGCACATCCAACCCTTGGCACTCATATTTAATGAAAATAGATAATAAATAAAAGCAGTCCAATATTTTTCAATCAGATGACATGTGTGGTATGTCATATTCTAATGTTATGGATCTGACTTTAGCTTGAGCTACATAAGTTAATTCTAGTTATCGGTTTTCACTGTTTGGATAATATGAAAAAAATTTCTTTTTTTTTTCCCTTTTCTTTAATTGTATACAAAGGCCTTCAATCAATTTAAGATTTATTATTGCATATGCAAGCTGGAAATTTATCTTAGAATGTCTGATGTGTGCTTCTGGTAATCACAACACCCAAGCTTTAAGCTTAGGCTGTATGAAAGAAAAGGTTTTCTGTCTAGCCATGCTATGAATTTGATATTATGTTACAATACCTTGGATCATTTTTCATTTTTTTTAAAATTTCTTTATGTAGGTGATGCAGATGGCAAAGGAAATATCAGAAAAAAAGAGCTGTATCAGGCTTGTGTTGCCCTCAAGGTGATTTACAAAATTTCTCAAACTAGTTGTGGTTTGACTGGTTTCAGAGTGATATCAGAGCTTCTCTTTAAACATCAAACATTGCCCCTGTTTTGAAATAATTAATTTTTTTTTCCTTTGATGAGTAGATCATTTAGTTGTCATAGTTTTCCAATCATTATACAAAAATTTCTTGGTAAGCCCAGGGAACCTTTCCTCAAGAATGTTCTTTACATAAGCTAAAGATAACAAACACTGTCTAACAATTTCATATGGTTGTTCTTTGCATGACATGAGAATTTTGTACACAGGTTCCAATGCAACAAGTGAAGATTGTCAACCATCCAGATTTGCAGGTTTTTATCCAATAGGTCTCTGGAAGTTATAGAATTAGTATTATGTCAAATATTGTTGTTAATTCCTTATATTGTCATTGTTTGACCTGTTGTCATACCTAGGATGGTTTTGGTATAGTTTGGAACCATAGCTTAGTGGCGAAGATTATTGAGGAAGAAATAACCAGTCACTGCATTGATATGGTAAGATTGCTCCTCTGTATTATTGTTGTCATTTTTGCTCCTCTGAAGATAGCTTTAGAGTCATAAAGCTAACATTTGTGCCACCTTAAACATTTTTCAGTGAGACCAGTACCTTCTGTTCAAGTTCTCTCTTGTAGAGGCCCCTATTTACCTTTTGTTTTCTCTTTCTCCAGATTATTACTTTTGATAATTATGGTGTCTCAGGTCATTGTAATCATTGTGATGTGCATTATGGAGCGTGGTAAGCTGATCTATTATTATACTGCTATCGATCAATATTAAATACCTAGAGCTGAAAAAAATCTGCAGATATAGCATCTTTACAGTTTGACATTTATTTTATATGATATAATGTTAAAATAAAGTAACAATAAATTAGAGCTGTACTCATGCTCATTGTTTTCACCCTTAACCTTGCTCTGTAAATTAGTCATCATGGTAGAAGCTGCACTCATGCTCATTGTTTCCACCCTTTACCTTGCTATGTGTAATGATACATATTTTCAGCCATGTGCTGTTATTTTGTGCTTTACAAGAGCAGCTTAGTTTGCTCACTTGGAACACTTCATACTGAAACAACCATGAACATCCTTTCTAAATCCTATCAATTTCTTTGGTAGATTTATTTGATTTTTTTTTTTGGTCTGGAAAGCTCATGTTGAGCTGCTTTACTGGGGTTCAGGTCATTACAAACTTATTAAAATACAATATTGACCATGCGTGCTTCATAGAGGGTGAGCCTTGGCATAATGGTAAGGCTGCTGCCCTGTAACTTGAGAAACAACCTCTCTACAAAATGGGAGTAAGATTGCTATATCTACCCTCCATAGATCCCACCAAGTGGAAGTCTGTGCACCGGGCCACCCTTTTAACTGACCATGCATGCTTCCTGTAGTGATTGTTTAAACTTCGCCATAAACTTTTTGTTTATCATGGCATGCTGATTACTATGTTATCGTTGTTGATTATTTTATAGTTATCTTAGTCCTTTTCTGTGTAATTTCTAGCCCATTGTCAAGAAAATGAGGGGTGGTGGGAGATAAGTTACTGACATGATAGATGATTTACCTTTCTAAAACTAATTCTGTTTGCTAGTCACGTGTCATTCTGCAATTTTTATTCTGCTATATGTTTGACATCAAAATTTTTTAATGTTGTAAGCAGCAAGCTACTGCATGATACTTCACAGAGAGATATCGATGTTTGGGAGCTTGTATGTATTGCTTTCTAAATTCACTTATCTTATTTGACCATTTCTTTATTAAACTTGTTTTGACATACTCTTCTGTGTGTCTTCTGATTCTTAGGTTAGCACCAACATATTACGGAAGTACAGTGGTCCTGTTGATATCTGGTTGTCCGTGATTTGGGCTATGCTTTACTCAAGGGAAAAATACAATGCTTGGCAAACGAACATCCACGTAGGAGCTTTCTTGCTATGTCCCAACACTCAAGCCAGTGGGTGTGGTATACCTGCTTTTCCTTATTTCAAAGATAAACTTCACCTTGAAATTTGCAAATGTTTGATTGGATTTTCTTCATTTTGGTGCTTCTCTTCCCCTTTTAATTTCATCCTTCCTCTTGATTGTCAATCTTCCCATCCATTTACACATGCATCTATATGATAGATATTTGGACATTTCTATTGACGTTGTCTCAAGAAGCATTGCCCACCATCACATCATTTTCTCCAACCAAAAATTAATTCCATTTGTGCAGGTTCCGCAAGCTTTTTGTAAGTTTGTCGAGTTATACCTATGTGAACACACTTAGAAAGATCAAGTGAAGTTGCAGCGTCGAAGGAGTTATGTTGCTTGTGAGATCTTTTTCATACTGTATGTCTGGCATCTACATGAGTGTGTATCAAACTTTCCTCTAGGTTCAAACCATGCATTCCTACAGTTTTCACATCGTCTTGGCATGCTTCAACAGGATCATTGCTAATTTTCTTCATATTATTCTAGATGCGTATATACATCAACAACAGTACTCATAGTTCCTCTCAGGTTTTGCTTTGTTAGTTTACAATAATTTGCATTGAAGTAGCACACTAAATGTTCTTTACGACTGATATAATAGCAAATGGCTACGATCATACTTCATGATTTCTTTTTCTTCTTTTTTTTTGTGAACTACTTTGTGATTTCTTTATATCAATCTTGAACCACCCATAAGCTAATACTTGTAAATGTTCTGTAATTATATTTGGTGGACTTTTAATCATGTCATCATAAGTATGTAATATCTTGAGCAATTTTACATACATGGACTTAAATAACAGCTCTTATTTAGTAGGACTGCTTAATGTTGCTGTCGAAATCTTGAGCAATTGAGACCAAAATCTTTGACATTTTGATAAGATATTCTCTTGCTGGAGGTAATCAAAACTTTTGACTGAAAATGTAAGAAAAAAATATTTAAATTAGAAAAGTTATAGAGGCCAAAATTTAAGTAGGTGGAAAATATATGGACTCAATTATTTAAACAAATAGGACTGAAAATTACAAACTGATTCAATGTCTATTAAAACTTAGATTCCATGTGCTTGTCACTCACTGGTTTTCAGAAACATGACCCTTGACTTTGATTAGTGATGCAACAACATCTGTCATATTCATCCGTTCTTCAGGTAAATCTACACAACAATTCAAGGCCAATCTCAAGACAGATGAAGTAGATGCTATTATGTCATCAACGTGATGCTCTTCATCCCGTAACAAATTGGAATCCACAACTCTTGTAATTGCATGGGGTAATGATTCACTGATCCAACCTCTCATGCTCATTCCAGCAACAAACATCTCATCTGTTGGCTTCCTTCTTGTGAATGTTTCCATCAACATTATGCCAAAACTGTATACATCTCCTTTTGTGGAGATAATCCCTTTGGCTCCAAACTCTGCAAGCCAGGTATATATGACACAAAGTATTATACACATGCAAATTCAAACCTAGGTTTGCTTTATATGATAAAGACTTCAGGAAAAGCTAGGAGGCATACTAAGAGATTAGGCATACATGACCCATAGAAGCCAATAAAATAGGAAACAAAATGCTAAGATACTATCATCAGTCCAATGGAAAGTTAATATCCAAATTAATGAAAATTCCAACAGAACAATTTAAATTAGTGCACCTCAGTTTAATTGTGATTTTAAATTAAAAGCACTTTCACAATGAGGTCAGTGAGTGATGTTCAATGTATGTGCATCCTAATCAAAGTTATAATCAAAATAACCAAAGTTTAAAAGGAAAAATTACATGCTGACATAGCATTACTACCTGGTGCAATATAGCCAATTGTAGCCATGGTCTTGGTATATTCTTGGGATTGTCCTTCATCTAAAGTTTGGCAATGCCAAAATCACTAACATGGGCTACCATGTCTTCATCCAATAGGACATTACTAGGCTTTACATCACAATGAATGACTTTTGGCAAAGACCCATGATGCAGGTAATCCAATGCAGATGCAACATCTATCATTATATTAAGCCTTTGCAAGAAGTCCAAGCAATGGTTATGAGAATACAACCATCTCTCAAGGCTTCCATTAGGCATGAACTCCATTACTAAAAGCTTATAATCCAGACTTGAACAACAAGTGATGATCTTGATGAGATTTCGATGACGCAAATTACACATTGCTTCACATTCTGCACTAAAGCTCTTTGATCCTAGTTCCAAGTCCAAATTAAATGACTTGATTGCAACTATCATGCCATTTGAAAGTATACCTTTGAACACAGAGCCAAAATTGCCCTTACCAAGTAAATTACTTTCATCAAATCCATTGGTTGCTTGTGAAAGTTCATAATATGAGATCATTTTTGTTGTTGGTAATGGTGATAAACCTCCTTCATTGGGGCCACCATCATTCTTTTGTTGACGCTTTATTAGCAGGAATACACATAAAGCAACCAAAATGATTGACACCACTATAGGCAATATGCATTTGAGGAAAAATATTTTTATATTTGACCTTTGCTTCTTTACTTCATTGCATGGTGGGACTTGTAGTCGGGCATTTCCACAAAGTGCTTTGTTGAACATGAAAGATTGAGCAGTGAAATTTCTAAAAGGTCCGCCATTGGGAATCTCTCCTTCTAACCTGTTATGAGAAAGATTGATAAACTTCAGATAATGAAGTGATTCCAAGGATTTTGGAATCATACCGAACAAATAGTTTTGGGATAAGTCCAATGATATCAAACTTATCAAACTGCCAAGTGAATCAGGAATATCCCCTAGCAATTTATTTTGGGCTAAGTTGAGAGTTTGCAAATTTTGCAATCCTGTAATGGCTCTAGGAATGTTTCCTGAAATCCTATTCTTTGACAGATCAAAATATGTAACAGCTCTTAAGCTCCCTATTTCAAATGGAAGAGATCCAGTCAAAGCATTGTCGGATAAGTTCACCTCAAGAATGTCTTTGAGGCTCCAAAGAGAAGAGGGCACCCTACTGAGTTTGTTTGAGTTCAGGTAAAGCTTTCTGAGAGAAGTAAGGTTATCAAAGCATGCTGGGATCTCCCCAATAATCAGCTTGTTTTCAGTTATGTACAACTCACTCAGCTTTTTTGTTTCACAAATTTCACCAATGATGGTTCCTTGTAGTTTATTGTTGCCAAGGCTCAAAAATTGAAGAGACTGCAAACCATTAATTGCAGATGGAATTGGTCCACTTAAATCATTCCGGTACAAATCTAGCAGAAACAAATTGCTTAAATTTCCAATTTCCAAAGGAATGTTACCATAGATGCTGCAAGAATATGCAGCGAACTGCTCCAAATTGGACATGTTTCCGATGGATTTGGGAAGCTTTGCGTTGAAGGGATTCCCTGATATGAGAAGAACATTCAAAGAAGTAGGAAAGCTTAATTCATTAGTGGATGCATCAATGGTTAAATTATTGTATTCTACATCAAGCCTCTTAAGACGTCTCAAATTCCCAAGAGCCTTGGGTATAACTCCATTGAATTCATTCATCTTCAAGTCCAAAATGTTAAGCTTAGAATTTTCTAGGCCGAGATGCAATGGAAGAGATCCTGAGAGGGAATTATTTGCTAGAAACAAGAAATTCAGAGATGACAGGTTGAAGATATTTGCGGGAATAGATCCACTTAAAAGGTTATTTGCGAAACTTAATCTTGTAAGTAGAGTAAGATCACCAATCCCCTTGAGTATTGAACCTGAAAAGAACATAGCAATTCGTAGAGGAAGTAAAAATAACATATATTAGTAAACCAACATATATATATATATATATATATGAACCAATGAACCAACAAAAAAAAAATCAATTAGCATCTGTGGTACGTTAATGAAAAAAAAAAGACATTTAAGCTACAAAGCAATTTAGGTGTTATGTTAAAGAAAATTCAATAGACAAAATCATTTAAGATGGGCATTTAGATAGATGGAAAGAGTTGAACACCTGTGAAAGAGTTGTCCCCAAGCCTAATTCTCTGAGCATAGTACAATTGCCAATAGATTTTGGAATGCTTCCCACAAATTGGTTATTATCTAGATACAACTGTTCTAGCAAAGGGAGCTGATGAAACATCTCTTCTGTGAAGCTGCCATTCAACTTGTTTCCTTCAAGGCTGACTGATCTTAATGAAGATATGTTAAAAAAAGATGACGGAATTTCTCCTGGAAACAACACAAGCTATATAATATAAACAATATTTGCATTGAGCCGCAAAAACATAACTCTAGAATAACAACCTGAATCAAACTAGAATTCTTGCAGAAATTAGTTTGTATTTAGTACTTCTTTCTCTCTTGTTGGAGAAATTGACTGAATTGAAAGTTTGTAAGGTTGACTTTTTTTTTTTTTGGGTGCGTCGATAGCATTGCAATTTTCATTTGTGATTTCATGCAAATTATCTAGTGAGGTGGCATACGAAAGAAATATATATACAACCAGGTGCACTAGATAAAATACAAATAATCAACTCAACTAAGTTAAGAATGTTCATCGCAAACCCTGTCACTAATCTAGCTAAATAATTCACACCTGATCTATCAAAAATAGCCATTAATTAGTTGTGATACCTTCCTTTTATTTTCAAAACCTACACGTCTCTTCCCTCAAATATAACTCCATTCCCTAAGAGATGAAAATATTATACTCTCCCGCTTTATTTCTAAAACTCATACTCACCTTCCCTCAAAAATTAAAATGGGCTATACTTTAATTTATTTAAAAAAAATTTCATTAAAGACCTATTTCCCATGTTTATTATTTTATTTTTGACCAAAATACCCTTTTTAATAGTTATACATATTACAATTTTTAATAAAGCAAAATATATGTGTGCCTTATAATAATAAATACAATACTGATATATATATATATAATTTAATTTAATTTTTAAAAGTGTTACTATATTAAGAAAATAAATTACTAATACCAAGTATGATTTATAATAATTATTTTTTAAAAAATTGTATATTTTCAACTTTTAATTATAATATTAATGCACTTTTTTATAATAAAATCATAAGTTTTTTTCTTACTACTTTCTTTGTGACTTATCTTTATATTCAATACTAACAACTAATTTTTCATTTTTATGTATATTACTATTCTAATTCAATAGCCAAAAAATATGCAATGTGAAATTTTAAGAATAATTATTATAAATTATTGTTACAATAAGTTGTCCATTCTTTTAGTATAGTAAAAATTTAAAAATGAAATTATATATATATATATATATATATATATATATATATATATATATATATTAACGGTTGTCTACAAAATAAAATGTATTTGGCATATAATTATTTGTAAAGACTATTATGGTAACAAATAAAATAATAAATATGAAAAAATAAAGAAGGTCATGTTTGTGATACACATGGCCAAGTATAGGCACCACACACCAATTTACCTAATGGTTTAGATACGAGATGTATGTAGACATCAATTACTTCTGTATACACCCAAAAATCTCTTACTTTTTTCTTCTGACCATCCACCTCTAAAGGTGTAAACAGTGGCTTGGTTAAGCCTACTTAATTAAATAGGTCTGACTTGCATTTTTAATAGGTAGCCTAAACTTGGCCTATCATCTTACACATGCTTTTTTAATGACCTTAATCTGACCTTTTGGAAAACTTAACCTGGCTTAAAAGCTTATTTAGAGGCCTACATGATTATAATTTTTTTAATTTTAAAAACTAAAATGCTTACTTTTTAAATAAGTTAAAGGATTTTTAAATAAGTCCAAAAAATGTATTTTTGAATTGACAAAAAGGCTTATTATATAAGTTAAAAAAACATTTTTAAATAGTTTAAAATATTTCTATTATCATTAAATTTTTTTAATAATAATATTAATAATAACAATATAAATAAGTCAACCTAGTAGGCCTAATAAACTATTTTCAAAGCCTAAAGCCTAGCTATTTAGCTAAAAAGAATTTTTGAAAAATCTAAGTCTAACTTATTTATTAAATAGACTAAACCAAATTAGATAAATTATAAATTAGATCAAAGACTCCTGACAAGCTACCTGAATTACTACCACTCCTATCCACCTCCTACACCTCCCCGTCATCCATATTCACATCTTGGGATAGGTGCCAGAGTGTCCTCACTCCCACTACTCACCACCGTCCTTTCAAAGGCTTCATGTATGTGAACCACAAGTATGTGAACTATGATATATCAAATTTAATTAACTCTGATCCTTAATAAGTGAGTTTTCTTTGTTATGTTTGTTTTTTTTAAGGGGGAACACCCTTTGATTTCTCAAATTTTTTATTAGAATATTTAGTCTCTCAAAAAATAAATTGAACTATGATGCCTTAAGATTGAAAATAATAGACATATTAGTCTTTCCATTAATTTTTTATTTATGGATTTACACATGTAGTACAATACAATAATGACGTACTATTAAAAATTATAATTAAATGTAAGCAAAATGATGTTATTTTGGAACATATTGTACTAATTTTAGTGTATAAAATTACACAAAATGCATTATTTATGACTTGTTAGGAAGATTTAAATGACTCATTTTATATAATTTCAGCCACCAAAATGAGTCATCTTAAACTTCATTTTACTAATGACACACATGTCCCTTAGGTAGCGTTTGGTTAGTGATAGAGATAGAAATATGGAGACAGGAGAGACACAAACCCTGTTGGTAGTGAAGATAGGAACAGGAACAGAAAATACAAAATTTCTGGACCTCCAAAATAGGAACAAGATACGAAGGTAGAAATTTAATTTTTTTTAATAATACCCCTATATATATTTATTATTTATGTCTAAATCTCCACTTTCATTGTCCCTATATTTCCTTTCCCCTATCAAATGCTACCTTAATGGCGCGTTAATAGGTTATGTGTGCAATTCTAGTAGTGTTTAAATGATCAAATATATATAAAAGGATTAATATATAATATTATTAAATTTTTGAGGGATGAAGAGTTTAGTCTCAAAAGGGTAAATTATCTTGAGGGACTATTGAGGATATTTACTTTGTTTTTGAACAACTGTGTCTTTGGGTCATGTTATTTGTCCACAATCATACGACCTATTTTTTTGACATAGAACCAAATCAACAGTCAAAACCACACACCTTTTAATTTTAATTTTTTTATTTAATCATTCTCTATTCCAAAGAGTGCGTCGAAGAGTGTCGATGGATTTTGAGTGTAAAAAGTATTTCCCGTGTTGTTTTTATCTTCCCTAATATAAGTTGTAATTAATAACAAAAATTAAAGGTCAGAATGTAATCACAAAAATAATTGAGAAATGAAAAGTTGGGATTGAAAGAGATTAGGGGTTAAGGACTAGTGCAATAGGCAGTGAGTGAATGTGAGTAGGAGTGAAGAACTAAGGAATCGAATCACATTCAAAATTAACTACACGTGACGACTAACGACTTTCGGGACCAAACGGAGGAGATGAAAGCCCGTTAGATTATGTGGACCCGCGAAGGCATGGAACTAAGGCATGCCTCTCTTTCTCTGTGTGTTCTTGTTGCTGAAGCTCTAAAATGACTTGATGCAAAATAACAGCGCGTAAGGCTATGATTGTGAGTTTGGATTTTAGATGGAAAAGGAAGAACAAGGGAAGAAAAGACTTTTAATATAATTTTATACTACAAGTCCTCCCTCTCCTTCCTTCTCCTCCAAAATTCAAACTCACAAACATATCCTAAAGGACTGCAAGAGAAGTGGCGTTGAGTGATAGTCTAATGGACACATGGTGGAGGCTGTGGTCGGGAGTAGAAAACAACAAAATTTTAGGGTTTAGCTAGATGTGATTAGTGTATAGATACACTTCACATCTAAACCGCTAGATAAGTTGTTGTGTGGTATACCATATTTGGCCAAGTGTATGACAGAAAGAATTAAAAAAAAAATAAAAATAGATTAAAATATAAACAGGAGTACGATAAAGTAATCTCTTAAAGGAAGGGAGCATAGTTTTAAGAATCGACACTGTACGAGTTGGACCAGAATTGGCGAATGGCCATAGACCGATTCGATTGATTAATTGAACCAATTAAGCAATTGACTCCAAACTGGTCAACACTCGTATTTGAACCAGCTTGGTTCCATCCATCGAACTGAGCAGTAGACCTGCAAGTGACCCACAAGTGAACCGACCAACAAGGTTTTTTTATAAATTGTTCATAAAAATCTCTCGCTAGGATTCAAACTTAGGTCACAAGGGTGAGTGAGCGCTTGCTTTACCCCTAGGCTAGCCTCAAGGTTGTGTTATTAAGCTTCATTATTTATGTATATTACTTACTTAATCACACTAAATTGTATTCCTATATGTGAATTTAATTTAACCCTGGTTAACCCTTTAACCAATGGTTCACTAGTTGAACCAACGACTCAATGATCCAGTGCCTTGGCCAAGTCGATTTGTTTTTGAAAACAATGGAAGGGAGTGTATTTTGGATGGAAATCTTCTATCCTCTAATGATGTCCCCTTCTTTGTCCCCAATCGTTCATTCTCATGTGAAAAGAAAGAATTAAAACAGATTTAAAAATTTATAAGTTATTAAATATATACAATACTTGCCTTTCACATGTCAATAAATAATTGAAATGAAAGGAAGAGGGACATCATTTGAAAACATAAGATTTTCTTCCATGTATTTTACTTTGAACTAAGCTACACTTTGAGAGTAAGGGAGTGTAGGTTTTGAAAATAGAGAGGATGATAGTTTAATATGAGTATCTCTCGAGAGAGGGAGGGAATATATATATATATATATAAATAAATTATTTTAAGTAAAATTATACCACTTAAAATCATTGTATAATTTTATTTATTTTTTTGTTGATCCATCAAACAAACTGTTGAATTATAATTACCTAGCTATTATAAAGATTATTTGTGTCAAATTTCATAAAATTAAAATTGAACATCAATAAGTATATAATCATGTAATTCTTATTCTTGTTCATTTAAAAAATATGTGTTATGTTAATTTTGATTTTAAAAACTATGTTAAATTATTTTAAAATTTTATAGGTATGATGTACGTGACAAAAAAATTTATAGGCACAATTTTAGATCATACAAATGGGCTAGTGTAAGGCATCAACAATCAAGCTTAAACGAAGATGTCAGGAACACCATACCTTCCAAGTTGTCTTCATTAAGATATAAGTTGGCAAGCATGGTTAAGTTTCCAATATCATGTGGTACGTTTCCTCGGCTGAATCTATTATCTGATAAGTCTACTTCAATCAACTCTTTGCACTGATGCCAACCAGATGGCATTTCACCAGAAATCTGGTTTAAAGCAAAATAAAGCAATTGGAT
Source organism: Dalbergia oliveri (assembly GCA_030441495.1). Lineage (NCBI taxonomy): Eukaryota > Viridiplantae > Streptophyta > Magnoliopsida > Fabales > Fabaceae > Dalbergia > Dalbergia oliveri. The sequence goes on along the minus strand of JAMLFY010000002.1, from coordinate 41,608,010 downwards.
TTTTGGAAGTCCACGACATATGTTTGATGGAAGACTGCCAGATAAATTAGTTGATTGGAGGTCAATCTGTTCTAGCATTGAATTATTGAAGATTGTTGATGGTATGGAACCACCAAGCGTATTCATTCCGAGATAAATTATTCTTAGCTGTGGAAGTTCACCAATCTCCCTTGGAATGCCTCCTTCAATTCACAAAACAGTCAATGACAAGACTAATGAAATATTATTGCACAAGAGAAATGCTTTAATTTGTGCTATATTATTGCAAGGCCGAAACTTTTTCGTACTTTTATTTATTTTTTCAAGCGCCTCAATTGATGTTTGAATAGTTAACGAAACATTTATAAGATAAACTAATAGACAGTTATTAGATAAACTAATCAAGATGTGTAGTAAAAATAAAATTATTTATGTATGTGCCTCTTCAACTGATTAAAATCATTCGTAAAGGCATTACCTGATAGAGAGTTATAAGATAACCAGATTGTTTCCAGTGAAGAGAGGTTAGAGATCGTTCGAGGAATAGCCCCCGAAAGACTGTTTGCAGAGATAGACAAAAGCCTCAAGTGGGTCATTTTGCCAACTTCAGGTGGAATGGATCCTTCAATTTCATTGTTGCGCCAAAGCAAGGTCTCTAGCATTGTCAGATTGGATAGAGACTTTGGAATTGAACCACCAAAGCTATTATTTTCAAGGTTCAAGTATCGGAGTGAAGATAAGCCTCCTATCCATGCTGGAACATTTCCCCTAAACTCATTGTAGCTCAAGTTTAGTGACTTCAATCTACGAAGCTGGACTAATTCTTCTGGCAACTGACCGTGGAAACTGTTTCCACCAAGGTCAAGTGTAATGAGGAAGGAGAGGTTCCCCAGATGGAAGGGTATGGTGCCACTAAGACCCATGTCACCAAGATTCAAGGTCCTCACCCTGCCATGTCGAGCATCACAAGTGACACCAACCCAGTTGCACACAGAAGAGTTGGAAGGCCAATTATGAGTGAGGAAATGATGAGGGTCTCCAATGATGGAAGATTTGAGAGCAACGAGTGCTTGCTTATCTGTGGTGATGTTGGTAATTCTGCTTAGAGCTAACAGAGCCATGAAGCAGTGCAATGAGAGAGTGAAAACCCAGAAGCGAAGTGAAGTTTTTCCTCCATGTTTCAAGGTAGGAAAAATGAATCTCAGGACAGACCAAATTATATTGAACGGTAGAGTGTCTTAGTCTATCCAGGTTCGAAGCTTCTTTTAATTCTTTGCCTCCATGTTTTAAGGTGCGCAGGAAATGAATCTCAGGACAGACCAAATTATATTGAAGGAGACAGTGTCTTAATCAATCCACTCAAGTCAATGGTCTTCTCTGCCTTTCTAGCTTCTTTTATTTGTACGTATAGGAATTGCCGTGGGGAATACGGCATGGGCAAATTCAAAGTCCACGGCTTTGAGTAAAGTATAATATTTTTTAATTATTATTCAAAATTGACCTAAGACAAAGAAGGATTTTATTTTAGTAGTAGTAGTAGTAATAATAATAATAATAATTACGTGGTTATTATATAGTTTAAATATACAAAATTATTAGACTAAATTAATGCGATTTATTGAAAAACATTAATGTAAACTTATGGACATATAAAAAAATCATTAAATGCATTACAAATTTATGCGAGCTGTCGTGACTCACAATAAATTAAAAATTTATAAAGTGCCAAGTTGCACAAAAAATGTAGGAGATGGCACAATAGGTCGTTTCACAAGGAAGTGTTCTAATTGATTCAAGAGATTTGAGGGTTTTAGAAATTGTAGCAACTAAATTAAATTAAGAAATTATAATAAGAAAATTATATGAGAAAATTACCTGCACAAGAGTCCTTCAGATAAAGAATTGTTCAATCATCGGTTCAAAGATAAATTCACGATAGTGGTTACTTTCATTAGTTATGTTATCACACAACAATGATGCAATTTACTTAGCAGTTATACAATCGCACTTCCACTAAGGGTTTGGCTAACATATGAACTATAATCCACCTTCGTGATTCTATGAACCTATGCCAGTTTGATTACCAATTACAGCAACCTACTTCCTATCGGAGTTAATTTCAATCCCTGAACCAATTGGATGTAATTAAATCAATCGACTCAATACCCCAATGGTATCTAGATTTTGCACGCAAACAAATGCACAATCAAACAACTCTTAAAAATACAATTATAAAAATCTTAATTGATATCAAAAGAGAAAGTAAACAGGAAGAAAAACCAACCATGAATTGCAATTAAAATTGGGAACCTCAAGAACAATCTCAATCTTCAGTGATCCTTGCACACGGAGAGAGATTACTCCTCCATAAGGGAGTTTCACAACTGTTATTGAAAAAAGCTGCAAATTGCAATCCCAAACGGGAGCCAAACAAAATTGGGAACTCCCAAAACCTAAAGAGAGAGAGAGAGAGTAAACTTAGTATGATAGTATGATAGTCTTTTAAACCCTAAAAAATAAAGCTAAAATTGGGTCCGTACGTGAAAATCGCATCCGCGAAGCTAGCCGCCTGCATATGACCGCCTGGGCGGTCCATGACCGCCTGGGCGGTCTCCAGGATGAATTTTGGTGACTTCACTCCTGTTTCATCGCCCGGCGGTCTTTGACTGCCTGGCGTATCCAGTAACTTCCAAGCCCATTTGGGGGCCAAAACATTCGAATTAGCTTTTCGGCCTAGAAATAGAAATTGTAGCTCTTTGAATAAGCTTTCTGACGCCACCAAAATCATCTTAATTGGACATCTGTAGCTCCAGATATTGCGAAAATACTAACTAGAGGTCAAGTTGGACGCATCAAAATCTCAGCTGTTTCCTGAGTTCTTCTACTCTAATGTACTAACCTAAGTCCCTATTATCAAACAACACTCCCACAAAGAGGTTAAAAGCACAAAGCACTTCCAATAAATGATCATGCATCAAAAACAATGTTTATAGCTATAAAATTAACCAATGATGCATATTGAGGACAAATTGCAAATTCACTAATTTAACATCAATTGAGTACAATTCAAATGCAAAATATCTAGAGTTAGGACAAAGAATGAGTGCATAAATGCAACTCATCAAAATGGAAAAGAGAAACTATTTATATTGGAAAAATTAAATAAAAGCCAAATATGAGTTATAAACAAAGCTAAAATAAGGAGTTAGAGAACCAAAAAAGAAAGAGAAATATTAGGTTTGATACCCAATTCAAATCTTGGGTTTTAAGACCCTTAGCTTGCCTAAATGACTTTTATTTTTTGTCAAAATTTAATTTTGTAAACTAGTAATTAAAGAAATAAAATTCATAAAATGAATCTTTATCCTTATAAAATACAATTCTTTCTTTGAGGTAGTATTTGGTATCTCCTGGTTAGTTAAAAAGAGATAGATAGCAAAGACAGGAAAGATAGAGACAAAAAAAAATACTGTCTCTTATCATATTTGGTTGTGGAGTACAAGATATGATAATTGTCTCTGTATTTTATTTGAAAATGCGGGAACAATACAACAAATACCACTACAAGAAAACGCGAGTTTTCCTATTTTACCGACAAAATTCTTCCATCGATGTTTCCAACAAATTTATTGATGGAAAATGAGAAATAGGAGTAGAAAAGATTTTTTTGGGCGTTAGTCATTACCAATGGATTTTTCCGTAGAAATCCGTCAGGAAATTTGGCGCCGCCAAGAAAGGAAAATGGTGCGCGAGTTACGACGGATTTTTCCTTTAAATTTCTGAAATTAATATGATCGACGGAAAAATCTGACCGAAAAATCCGTCGAGAACGATTATAAAATTAATATTATGAAAGAAAATTTACGACGGAAAAATCCGTCGGTAAAATTTAATTTTAGAAATTATAGTTTATTATGAAAAATAATTACCGAGAATTTTCCGTCTGAAATGGTTAAACAAATTTTTTGGGAAAATGAAAAACCAGCGCTATATTAGTTGATTACAAGTGGATTTATTCCGTTGAAAATTCAAAAATCCTTGGTAACCATTTTATTTATTACATAAACATCTCGACACACACACATTCTCTCTCCTCTATTCCCGCTGCCGTCACGCCCACGACTCGTCGCGTCACCGCATCGCCACACGTATCGCGCGCCCACCGTCTCACCGTGTCCTCGCGCCCACCACGTCACCGTGTTTGCCCGCTCACACTCACCTCACACGCCCACGCCTCGCCTCGCAAGCGCGCGGCGCTGGCCGGCCCTGCACATGCCCCGCTAGCTCCGCTCGGCCGTCCCACACACCTCCACTCGTGCCGGCCTCGCAAACACCGACTCGGTCCCTCATCGCCAGCCCCGCCCTGCCGATCCCCTGACTCCATAAGAACTGAGCCTCCGTCCGAGCCCCACCTTACGGCCTCCTCTTCGCATCTCTCTCTTTGCCCTGGGTGCTATCCCCACCATCCCGAGATGTCTTCTCCCATTCCCTTTCCATTCTCAAGGTAATAATCCATAATCCATTCTCCATTATTTTCATAGCGTTGTAACAAAAATGGAAGGAAAGTAACAATGAACACTTTTTCTTTGTATAGAAAACACATGCTCTTTTGAAATGAATAGTTTAAGTAGTCAGTGATTTCATTTTATTTGTTTTGAAGTTATTAATCTAAGTAATTGATTTTGTTACAGAATGTGGAATTCGGTTGAAGTATTTATTTGGCGAAGGATATTATTCTTTTGTCTCTTTCAAGGTAAGTAATTGTTTCTTCTCCTTATTTAATTACATTATTGTAGGATAGAGACTTATGATTTCTAAGATAGAGTTGTAGGAAATTGGGATTGCATGACTGGGGAAGGGCGTAGAGGTCCTTGCGAACTTGTTTGCATTGTTTGCTGTGAGATTAATTGTGTATGCGAGATTGTAGGATATGTATGTTGTGATGTTATAAGGGGTGCGCTCTAGAACAATTTTAGGATCTTTAAATGTTTGTTTGATTGTATTGTGAATTTTAATTTGACTTGGATTGATATATGTAGTCATGAAATCAATTTCTTGGATGTCTTTATTTAAGGGGAGGTGCTGCTGATTTTTCTTTTAAATTTAAAGAGTTGAATATTAATTTAAGAGAAGGTTCTGCGAAATTTTGTTAAGTTGAAGAGTACAATCTATTTACTTAAAAGACTCTTATTTTCAAAAGATGGTCTATTGAAAGATATTTATAATTAAATAAGATTTTAATTTTTTAAAACTTTAAATGATTTTGTTAGGTTAAATTACACGTTCAAGAAGCATGATTCCGCAAAGAGACTATGGATGTATGAGAGGTGCACCCCAGTTTAGGGGAATCAAACCTGAATTTTATGCTAGAGTTGAACAATTTATAAGGGTGGCTTATCAAACAGGACAATTTATGAATGAGCAGAAAGTTAGGTGTTCTTGTGCTAGGTGCAAAAGTAGGAAATATTTTGATATGGACACCATTAGGTATCACTTGTATAAGGATGGTTTTATGGTGGATTATTGGCTTTGGACTATGCATGGGAAAGTTGCCACACAAAATTTTGAACATGCTAGTGTTGAAAATACATATGTTAGAGGTAGTTCAAGTAGAGTTGATATTGGTGAGCATGTCATGGGAAATATTAATTGGGAGGATAACTCTAGATGATATGAGGAAATGATTTATGATGCGCTGGTCCTCAAGTTCATGAGATTATGAACCTTTTGTTGAGGCTCCTAATGCCGAGGCTGAGAAATTTTCTCTATATTGGAGGCTGGAAAGGCCCCACTTTGGGAAAGGTGTGTACACTCAGAGTTGTCTCTAGGTTAGAATGTTAGCTATAAAGTCATAAGCTAACCAAAGTCAAAATTCGTTGACCATGGGCAACATTGATGAGTGAGATTAGTTCACAACCTAGTTCTGTTCCAAAGGATTTCTATCAAGCCAAGAAATTAGCTTCAAAACTGAGGTTGAAATCAGAAAAAATAGATTATTGTTTGAAGGTATGCATGTTGTACTACAAAGATGATGCATGCGTAACCCAATGTAAATTTTGTGAAAGCCCTAGGTTCAAATAAAAAAGATCTGAAATGAAAGATATAAGGATGTTCCCTATAAAAGAATGCACTATTTGCCCCTAATTCCAAGGTTAAAGAGGTTGTATGCTTTAATGAGTTCAGCACCTCACATGAGATGACACTTTGAGAATAAGAGAAACGATGGTGTCATGATCCACCCTTCCCATGGTGAAGCCTAAATGCTTTGACCAAACTTATCCTGATTTTGCTGGATCCTAGGAATGTTAGGTTGGGGCTTTGTGCAGATGGATTTACTCTTAATAATCGAGATTAGCAAACCCTATTCCTGCGGCTTGTGGTTGTTACACCTTACAATCTCCCTCCTTAAATGTGCATGAAAGATCCTTACATGTTTCTAATTTGTATAATCCCTTGTCCCAATAATCCGAAAACCAAGATTGATATTTATCTCCTACCATTGATTGATGAGCTTAAAGAGTTGTGGTATTCAAACGTACAAACTTATGATATTTACACAAAACAAAATTTCTTACTGAGGCATCATTGATGTGGACTATCAATGATTTTCCGCATATGGAATGTTGTTAGGTTGGATGACGCAGGAAAATTGGCATGTCCCATTTATATGGAGAATACAAAAGCGTTCACATTGAAACATGGTCGAAAAACTCGGTTTAACTGCCATTTGAGGTTTTTGGATCTTGATAATGAAATTAGGGGTAAGAAGGATGCATTTAAAAAGAAGACCTTGAACGTGATAAGCCTCCTATAAGGGTAAGTGGTAACCGGTTTGACAGAGAGTTAAAGCCTTTCCAAAGATAACCAAACTGAATAAATCCATATGATTTTCAGGATATGGGATAGATCATAATTGGACCAAACAAAGCATATTTTGGGAGCTTCTTATTGGGGGATAATCTAGTTTATACTATTGATGTAATGCATGTAAAAAAATGCGTGTGATAACATCATAAACACTGTGATGGAAATCATAAGACTAAGGACAATGTGAAAGCAAGGAAAGATTTGGTAGATTATTGCAAGAGACCTGAGTTGAGTTTACAAAAGTTGCCAGAATGGCTTGTGTGTAAGCTAAAGGCGAGTTACACACTAACCTCTGTAGAAAGATTTGTGTGTAGGTGGATGCAAGAGTTGAGGATGCCTGATGGTTATGCCTCAAATTTGGATAGATGCGCCAATGTTGCACAAGGACAATTTTTTGGCATGAAGAGTCATGACTGCCATGTATTCAGGAGTGTTTACTTTCTATTGCATTCATGGATTTTTTCGTCGGAATCAAGAAGAATCCATCGATAATGTGAAAGGTGACGAATTTCTTAGTGATTTTTTCAGCTTGTTACCAATGGATTTTTTATGAAAAAATCCGTAGATAATTCCGTTAAAATTTTCGATGGATTTTTCCGTCGATAGTTATTTTCGACTATGTTATTATTCGGTAAAAATCCGTCTGAAATGAACTTTTCTATCGTAATTCTTAAAATCCGTGAAAATAATAGTTTTTCTAGTAGTGTACATGATAAAAGACATTATGTGCCCAACTAGACATTTAGACCACCCCTGCCAGTTGGCTACACATTGAAAAATAATAAATATATATAGGATATTATTGGAATAAAAATATTAAATTTCATGTATTCGTATCATGTCCACATTGTCCTCACTTTTTGAAGACAAAAATTTTATGTATTTTATTCTAGGACAAAAAATTTATCCCTTATTTTTATCTCCACCACCAATCATCTTTCTATCTCTCCACCACCTATCCCTGCTATCAAACACTATTGAGAGATAATATTATTACATTTTTATCCTCTCTATTTTTAAAATATATATTTATACCTAAATGGTTAAAATTTAATAAAAAAAAATACATTTAATCCTCTTAACTTTAAATCATGTATCGATTACCTTATTATCACCACAAGTCTCTATCCTTAACCTCAGGGGCGTGTGGAGGGTTAATTTTATATTCCTGAATGCTAAACCTAGAAATATTATTTCCAAGAACGATATTTAAAAGCGTTTCTAGAAGTACTAGTTGTTATAAAATATGCATGGAATTGACATTCTTATGTTTGGTTGTTATTTATATTCCAGGAATGTTGTATAATATTCCCAAAATATCCCTCATAATTTTAATACCAAAATAAATAATTTCAACTTAAAAATTAACTATTTTAACTACAAGTTAATAATTATAACTCCATAATTAACTATTCTAATTAATAATTAACAATTTCAACTAAAGCATTAATTATTTAAACTAAAAATTAACTATTTTAACTAAAAAATTAACTATTTTAACTAAAAATTAATTATTGTTATATTCTAATTAAAAATTAACAATTTTAACTCAAAAATTAACTATTTAAACAAAAAATAAACAATTTTAACTTAAAATTGACCATTTAAACAAAAAATTTAACTATTTTTAACTCAAAAATTAACTATTCTAATAAAAAAAATTAACAATTTTAACTGTTAATTAACTATTTTAACTAAAAATTAATAATTTTAACTAAAAAATTAACATTAAACACATTAAACCCAAGACTTGACACAAAATTTGCACGTAAATATAACCCATCATAACCAAATTATATAAAATTTGCTCAAATTAAATTCAAATTTTATTTAACAACACTAGGAATATTACCATCTAAATTACATAACAAAATAGCCACACCAATTCAAACATAGTGACCATAAGTACGGTATACTTCTATCTATTTATCCATAATCAAAGGAGCCATTCCATCAGTGATTGGCCAGCTTCAACCATTGAAGTGGATGGATTTTGCACTTAACCAGTTTTCAGGAAGCATTCCACCAACAATTTCCAACCTCACATACTACATAGATGGGATAGCCCTATACTACATAGAATGCATTTGCATTCTCCATTGCATATGCCACTTTCTCAAAATTTTCATTGCACAGCTTAGATCTTCTCAAAGTGACATTGAAATTGGTGTCATGTCTCTCTATGTTGCAGCTTGGACTTGTAGAGAATAACATCTTGAATTATGACTTTGACCTGGTACCATCAGACCCAAGTAATGCCAACACAAACAATACCACCTTGTTCTCTTATGACACAGATGATAAGTCCAAAAGAAGCAGTAATCCCGAGGCAGGAATATCAATTCAACAAGAACAAGAGGTAAATGTTAGAAAATAAGTACTTAAGTAATAAAACAATGAAAGTAATGGGTTCAATATGATCACAAACTCATGAGCTTGTGGGCCGTAGTGAAGTTCAATCAACATTGAGCTTTCATTGCAAATTTCTACCTTTCAGAGTATAGAATTTGATGTTTGGCACGGTTATTACTATCCATGTTGCCTTCAAATGAAAAGGAGATATAGAGACTGCATTATAAATTTTGATGACTTGTTCATGGGGCTATGAATGAATCTATGATCTGAGTCTGAGCTAACTATGAATAAGCATGTAATGTAGTAAGTAATACTAGTATTGTGGAATTTGACCTGATGCCACAGCCAAGTCAGTCTCAGTGACTATTGCTCATCTCATCTCATCTCATCACTGACCCACTTAGCTAACCTCTGTCTCTCCTCTCTTATCCCAACTCCCTAACTCACTGTCTCCTCTCTACATATTCTTCTTCCTCACTCACAACCCCAACTCATTCTCCTCCATATTATATTATACTAATTGTGAAATCTTTCGAGTGAGAGAGAGAGAGAAAGATGGGTCCGGGCCTAGGAAGCCATGAGCATGGCCTGTTCCATGCAATGGAGCATGGGGACATTGAAACTGTGGCAACTCTGCTTCATACACACCCTTAATCATGCTCATTCCAATCAATAAATTCAAAATTATCATCCAATATATCTACAAGAGCAAATAACATGGAATGAGAACCATTAAAGAAGAAGATAGTACGAAGAATGAAAATAAGAAAAGTATAATTGTGGGGAAGGCAAAAAAAAAGGTAAAAAACCAAGGAATTTTGTCCTTACCAAGAGGTAGCCACTAACTATTTAGATCATTGAAGCAACTCTGCAGAATACATCACATAGCAACAACAGAAAAATTAAGGAATCATTAGCAGCATTAACACAATAGGACCAACAATGCAATGCTAATCATCCATGAAGCAAGAAATGTCAAACATTGCAAAAGAGCTTAATTAATGAAACCAAGTTACATGTGGCAAACAAGATTTACATTTTATCTCTAAATTAGCAAGAGCTGGAGCAAGTAAGCTGCAACACATAGCAAAAGAAAAAATAAGCAGAAAAACAATAACATATGAATACTTGCTAAGAGGATGCACAATTGAGTTGTGTTACTATGAAAAAGTGTTGCTATAGATTAGAAGCTCATCACTTAGTTATACAAGCTATCCATTTCAAGTTTAAATGATTAAAGCAATGCTTGATTAGAATGAAAATCAATGCCTGAAGCACAAAATCCAAACAGCTTACAATCAAAATCAACGCCTGAAGCCAAAAGACAATAAAACAAGTCAATTTTTGGAATCAATTCACAGCTCTTCATAGTGAAAAACACTAAAATAGAAGCCAGAAAACTACAAAACCAGTCAATAATTCAATCCACGAACAGAAAAATACTGAAATGGGCGTTGGAATCGACATCAATCGTTTAATTCAATTTACAGAGGTAACAACAATAACAAACCTACCCCAAACTACACACACACCAATTCAAGAAAATCCAAAACAAACGAGAATTTCAAATCCAAAGAGAGTCTTTGGATCCTTGGAAATCGGAAAGTCCTAAGAGCAGCTCAAAGCGCTTCAAAGCAAGTGTTAAACGAACAGATCTGAGATTCACGAAGAGCACTGAACAATACACTATGCGAGATTCGAAGAGCAAAAGACAAAAAGTAGAACAGCGATGGTTTGGGTTAGGGTTTCATTTTTAGAACAAGAAGTCGAGAGCGGCAACGAATTGAAGCAATGGCAAAAACTGATGGCAGCAGTGGCAGCGAACAAAAAACAAAGAGAGGAACAGAAAGAAGCATACCTCCTTGCTGCGGCAGCGGTGGCAATGTTGCGGAGGCAGCGGCGGAGATCACACGGTGGCGGAGTCAAAGTGGAAGAGAAGGTTGAAGAAGAAGGGAGAGATTAATCTTTAGGAGTTGAAGTGGTAAATCGTATGATTTCTCTGTAAGAGAGCTTTTTCAGGATTTGAAATCCCGACTTTACAAAAAAAAATTTACCCAAAACTCAATCTATTTCCGTTTAACTAGTCTCATAAGATATTGTAAAAGAATACTATTACTTATTTTTAGTCAAAAACTACTTTATATCTTATAATTAATGCTTTTATTGAAAAGTGATGTAAATACATATGAATTATCCACTTTGAAAAGAAAAAAATTTCCGAAATTCCCTTCAACTTTACTTGATAAACACCTTGGTCAGGTTAATTTAGGACTATTAATTTTTGTTATGATGTTTTACAAGTTATGCAAGCAAATTATTCTATTTTTATTAATAGACGTTTGTTTTTGGAAAAAAAGTATAAAAGGTATGTGCTAGCTAAAATGTCTTTGTTATGAAATATTTGATTATGTGTCTATATCTTTAGTTGATTCTATAATAATTTGATATGATATTATATTATACATTTTTTGATTAACCCTTTGTACGTAGTATAGAGCATAATCTTTGAACCTATCAATATCACGGTTACATCTTTCTTGTTCATTGTGAAAATAATGATAGGTAGTAACATTTCATTTGTAAGTTAAGGGTCTATTTAATTTCAGTTTTTAAAATTTTATAAAGGAAATATTGTAAATAAAAATTAAAAATTAAAATTTATAATTTTTAAAATTTTTAGTATTTTCTTAATAAAATTTAAAAAATTAAAAATAAAAATTAGAATCGAAATTAAACGATGTTTTACTTTTTTCCACTATTCCTTTCGGATGCTTCTTACCACGAAAGTTATTGGATGCATCTCATTTATTTATTTATTTTTGTTAAAAAAAAAACTTGTTTTGTTATTTTTTGGTCAGAAAAAAAAAGTAAAATAAAAAATGAAAAACGTGTTTGAACTTAGGCAGGAAGCTGCCACGGTGGACGCAAGACTTGTGTGGGAGTGAACCAAAAACCACCCTAAAACCTTCTCTCTGCCCTGTTTGTTGTACGCTATGCTGCTTCCGCTTCTCATATAAAGTAGCGATTCCAAGTTCCAATCCCTCCCTCTCATTCTTTGGAATTCCTTCCTTCTGACACACGCTATACTCCTGAAACCCCAAACCCCATTCCCCATTGTCCCTCACTCCTCACTCCACTCAGCTGAAGAGAACCCTCTCAAGGTGCCCATCGCTCCCTTTCCCTTTTTTTTTTTATTTTTTCTAAATATCTAAAAATGTGGTTATCTATTCTTCGTTGAGCTTTCTACTTTCTCAACGCGCTTATGAATTATGATTCCTTCTTCTCCTCATCCGCTTTGATCTTTCGTTGTTGCTCTCTCTCTCTCACTCGAATCGTTTGTGTTTAATGTTGCATGCTTGCTACGATCATCAGTCATCACTCACTCACGGGAATTCCGAATGTCAAACAACTTGTTCAAAACGCTTCCCCATCATGCGTTTTGACAATTCGCCCTTTCAACCTAATCGCTGCAAAAATAACTTCTTTTTGTTATCGTTTTCTGAAAAATGAAAAAAAAAAGGATAATCTGGTTCCAGTTTTGATACCTGTGTTATAGCGAACTGTTAGTTTGTTACTTGTGTTATTTATACAGCTAGGAGTTAGTTAGTTAGTTAGTTAGCTTGGATAATCCTCATAAGTTGTTAAGTCTCGTGTATATAAACAAACACTTGGCCTGTACGGAAGAGCTTAGATCTCATTATTGCAATTTCATCAGTATTGAAATTTGAAAGTTCATTCTCTCTTCTTGAGTTCTTGGGTTCTTGCTCCTGTGTCTTGCCTTGATCCCATTTTCACAACCTGTACGGCTGTTGTTGCTTTTTGTTGGTTATGATCATAATTGGCCACATAATGGAACTAGTCAATTTCTTTTTTTTTCTTCTTGTTTTTAGTTGTTATCACAAAATACGTGGATTACCATAGCTCTTTTGTGCATTAAGCAACAGAAAATGATTTGCCTTTTGGTTACAAATTCTGTTTGTTAGCTTTTAGCTTTTTGTTTTTTTCCCCTCTTTTTATTGCACATGGTAGATTTCTAGAATTGGATTCATTATCATCGCTAAAGGTTTTATTTTATTTTATTTTTTTTCCGTACTTCTAAATCAGGGTTTTGAGTGTGATCTTTGGTTTAGTGGCGAGGTTTTTGCCTTGCAACTTGGAAATGACGGGTTCTGGAAATAGCTTTTTTATTTGTGGGTGAGGCTGGTTATGCCTATTCTCCCTAAACTTCATTGGTTGGGAGCTTCATGCATTGAATTACTCTTTTACTTGTAAATGAGCATTTGATTTTTCTTTCAAATACTGATTAAAATTATAAATAGAAAAAAAGGTTCTAATCTGATGCATTTTGTTCATTCTTCACTTGAATGTTTTACTTTACCTCCCAGAAAATTGGAAAGCTTACAAATGTGTCGTTTGTTCTGTACAATTTAGATTTTATGCTAGTTACAATTACAGTAGTTTATTTTGACCTGATGATACCAAATTTCAAGGATAGGCGATGCTCTGATCTTTCTCATGGAAACCAAAGTGCTTCCTGCTGTTGTGCCTAAAAAGGCAACCCTTACACCTAAGGCTATAATACACCAAAACTTTGGCGACAAGGCTCGTTACGTGATAGAGGAAGTGAAGGAGTATCGTCAAACTGAATGTCCTGGATTAAATATCCCACACAATGGACCCTGCCTTTGTCGTTGCATTTTGCAGCTTCCAGAACTTTCTGTTGTATCAGAGACCTTTAGGAAAAAGAAGGATGCAGAACAATCTGCAGCGGAGATGGCTATAGAGAAGGTATCACTTAGTTTCAATCAGTGTGCAAACTATTGAATTTCTTTTTCTTATTGTGCTTCTTAATTCTTCTTTCAATTAGATCTGTCTATGTTTGTCATGATAGGCACTTCCCGTACTTTTTCATTAATCACAGTTATTTTAAATCTAGCTTTGCCTCATCTCCCTTGCTGCTGAATTTCTTTATTCTTTATAAGCTAGCAGGAAGAGGTAGAACCTGTGAATTACTTATTCTGTAACATTTGGTTTTGATGGTTTTTTTAAGTTTTGTTTTGATGATAATAGTGGCCCAAGTGGGAATTGGGAAGGGTGTTTCCCCCCCCCTCTCTTCTTTCCCCTATATTTGCAAAATGTCAATGCCAAGCAGTTTGAGATTGCCTTGTCAGATTTTGATATATGGGCTATTGTATTAAAAATGAATTTTTTCCCACTGGATTTTCAAGTCTTGGATTCTTCGCATGGATTTTTTTTTCACTTTATTTTCGTCCAATGCCTTGTATCAGAGATTTAGAGGTATTTCTAATGTGGGCATGATTGTTTCTTATCCTGAGTCATTGTTTCAAATGACATATATTCTCTTAAAAAATATTATGGATAGGAAATGGATCTTTTCCTAATACTGATTCTGTAGCTACAATTTATTTTATATATATGCTTTGTATTTAGATAGTATTTTTCTTATAAATTCTTATTGCTTCAGAGGAATAGGCTTTAATATCTGCTATTTTAAGTGTTTAGCTTTGTACTGAAGGATTACAGCATTTTAACTTTCACAATATTAATTGCTCTACTGCAGCTTGGCATCCGTCCTGGGACTGTTAATCCTACTCCACAGGAAGCATGGGAAAGTTTAGTTGCTCGAATCGACCACTTATTTTCAGACAAAGTAGGTGACCTACTTGGATTGTTAAGCATGTACATGAAGTGATGCTTATTTTCAATTATGAAAAATAAATACGTCAAGATCACTGCAGTTCCTTTTTGTAATAAAATTTTTTATGGGATTTATTTGGATAACCACAGAATCTCCAAGTGATTTTTTCCCCACCAATTGGCCATCCATATGATTTTTTTTCTTTCAAATTATTTGCTTGTATTTAGAGGTTCCAGTTTCTATAGATTTCAAGTTGTTGAATATTTGTTGGAGTGAACTGCTAGGAATATTATGTTATTGCTTTATGTATTCATGTTATATGACGGTTAAAACCTTATTTTTGTAACTGTAAAATGGTGGAAGTTTAAATAAAATGTTATATACTTTTGGCCCCTGATTACCAAATTATTTAGCAGCAAGCAAACAATTCTTTTAGGCTGGATTTTATCTCTGAAAGTTTTTGGAAATTTCTTGTTAGAAAGATTAAATTCTATGAATTCTCTCTTTCTAGTTTCTACTTCACTTGTGGTTAATTTTTTCTCCTCATTTAGTTTAGTTTTAGCAAGATTTTTACAACTATCTTGCTTGGCCATCATGCTTAATAATTGGTAAAAAGATAATTTAATTTGGTTGACATCATGTTATTCGAATCATCTGCTAGTGAATTTTATTTCAATCTGATGCCATTTTTCCTTGCCATTTGACACTTCTACAGTTTCTTTCATCTCTTCACCCACTCAGTGGTCACATTGGAGCAACTTTGCAGAGGAAAGGTGATCTTTCTGGATCACTTCCTGTTTCTGTCATTGCTGTCTATGATGCAAAGCTTTGTAACTTGTGTAAATTTATTGATCCTGAGGTGGAGTCAAATCCATTTCTGGTTATTTCATACATCGTAAAGGCCGCTGCAAAGTTATCTGGGCCTCTTGCTACTTCTGAGCAGCATCTCTGGATTAGAAGGCAGAGTCCATATGCAGAAGATATTATAGAGTCATTAATGAAGCAAGATGATTCACAAGAACGCATTCAGGTTACTGCCATACGGATTCCTAGTTCAGTGGAAAAATCTGTTGAGGAAGTAACTCTTCATATTTCTTTGCAAGAGTACTACCTTGATATCATTGCAAGTGAACTTGGTTTTGAAGATGCCGCCAATGTTCTGATTTCAAGGTAAAATGGAGTTATGGAAAGTTTCTTAGTTTAGATGATTGCTTTAATGCTTTGTAATATATTCTTGACTTGGCAGGAATGTAGGTAAAGCTTCATCTGAGACAAGGCTGTTCTTTACTGCTCCAAAATCTTGTATATTGGATCCAACTTCTAAATTGCTGAATGGAAAAGAAACCCGTTGTTTTGAGGGACCACTGAATGTAAGGGCAAGTTACTTGTCCGGGCAAGATATAATTGGTGATGCAATATTAGCATCTGTTGGATATACGTGGAAATCTAGAGATCTTTTCTATGAAGATGTAACAGTTCGGTCATATTACAGGTCTCTTTATATTTACATGTTTATTGAATTACTTATTGTATAATGGTCAAACTTTTATCAATTAGGTTAAACTTACACGTGATAATTGATGAAAAAGAAATTTTTATCATGTCATGCACTTTTTTCTGTGTCACATTGGCCAACTGAAGTATTTTTTATGTTCATAGGATAAACCTTAAATATCATATTTGGTTCTTTGATTGCAGTGAGAAAATTTCCTCTTTACTCCTTTATCATATGTTAGAAATAATGTCCGTGCAAGGATTGCTATATATCCTAGCATAATGTTCAAATGGCAATAATTCTGTCTTCCTTTAACTGGTCTTTCCATTCTGAAAAACTTACTGCACTGTCAATCCGTCTAATTAATAACATCTCTAGGTGCTCAATACATATTCTTGTTTCCCTTTTGTGGATTAATGTGTGGCTGGCTTATCCTGCATGGCAATGATGATATCCATCAAGTTCGTTGTTAAATATTGACACAGTCTAATTTTGTCCCATGAATTCTGCAGTTTCAAATCTTCTCTGATAAAAAGCAATTGTCGACTTCATTGTGAAAAATTATACAACTTTACATCATTTAATGATTGGTTATTTGCCTATACAGGATGGTTGTAGGGAAGACCCCAGGTGGGATTTATAAATTGTCCAGAGAGGCTATGTTTGCAGCTGAGTTACCTTCAAGGTTCACGACAAGAGCAAATTGGAGGGGTTCCCTTCCCAGGGATATACTTTGTATGTTTTGCCGTCAGCACCGTCTGTCTGAACCTCTTTTCTCCATTTTAAGTTCTCCTTTCAAAGAACTATCTGAACCTTACAGATCATGTATGAAGGTTGCAGACCTGGGCACAGATGTGATTGAATGTGTCAATGGGGCCCCTACAACGGCAAGTCCAAAGCAATCAGATTCTGAGATGTTTAAATGTGAAGTAAAATTGCTTTCAAGGTGTGAGGAATTGATAATTAAGTGTTCCCCAAAGGATTGTTTTAAGAAGCAGAATGATGCTATTCAGAATGCTTCATTGAAACTTTTATTATGGCTGAACAACAATTTTGAGAATAAAGTTCTTCCCTTTGAGCCACTTTATGAGACTGCTAAAATCTTTGACATCCAGATTTATTCAGAAAACTTTTTCAGAGAGATTTCAGCATATCAATCAATTCAAAATAGTCAGCTTAATCAATCAATTTGTATGAATTCATCATGTACCATACCGGTAAATGGAGTGTCCTCATTAAAGATTGAAGGTCCAGACTCAGGTGTCTGTCCATGCAATGGATCTTTTCCTTCTATTAGTTATTCAGTTTCTTTGGTTGTGGAAGGTGAGAATATTAAAGAAGTTGTTGAAGTTAGTAATGAGTTTGAGTTTGAGGTGGGAGTTGGTGCTGTGATTTCCCATGTGGAGGAGGTTGTGATGCAGATGTCTGTTGGTCAGTCTGCCTATTTCACTACAAACCTACTCGATCCTGATTTGATTTTTGCTTCAGCTGGTGATTCAGTCAAAATGATGTCCTTGTTATCTTCGAGTGAGTTACTTTCTCTTGTGAACCACACACAAACAGATGCACACATGTTCATTGATCACCCTGTGGCTAAATTTCTGATCATATTCTTATTTATCAGGAGCCTGCTGCATAGAATATGAAATAAAGTTGACCAAGGTAGCAGAGCCTCTGGAGGAAAGGATGGAACAGGCTCTTTTCAACCCTTCACTTTCAAAGCAACGTGTGGAATTCGCAGTTCAACACATTATAGAATCCCATGCTACAACTTTGGTATAAAAATCTCCTCTCTTCTATTTTCTTTTGTTAACCTAATCTGTGAATTTGATGGTCCCTCACATCACAGATTGATTTTGGATGTGGATCTGGAAGCTTGTTGGAAGCATTGTTAAACTATCAAACTTCTCTGGAGAAAATTGTTGGTGTTGATATTTCACAGAAGGGTCTTACCCGTGCTGCAAAGGTCACAAGCACATCCGTATATTAAAGTTTTTATTTTTAATTTTTTAAATAGATTACCTTTGTTTTAGCTTATTTTAAGATGTACAAGAAATGGATGGGTTTTGTTGTTCAAAAGGTATGGTACCGGGGAACCTTGTCTTCACATGATCACATATCCTAAAGTAATAAAATAAACAAAAATGTTGATATAGACTTGAGTTTATGGTAAATCCTACATGTGGCATGATCTCAACAAGTACTTTTATTATATTTATATATTTTTTAACTTTAAATTATGCTTTGAATGGTTGATATGTTATCATGTGTAGGGTTTACTGTAAACCCAAGACTATAGTATCATTGTGCTAAAATAAAATATGTCAAAGTGGTGAATGTTATTGTTTTGAGTCCACAACTCTGCAGAATTTGAGAAGGCTGTTATTATGTTCATTATGTAATATGTTGGTTATATCTGTTCATTGAAAGTAGTTAGCAATCTGTTTTTATGCTCATAATTGTGTCCATGACTCTTGAAAATACCATAGTTACTTGTCATATCATTTGATCATTTTACGTAGAATACAATTGGACATTCCTGTTGTTAGATGGAAATATTTTAATATTTGAGGATGATGATTTTGTCCTAAATAGCTGCTGACTTGTATTCTGTCCAGTATGGAGATATAGTTTAAGCAATGAATTGAACATACTGGATGTTCAGTTAATACAAAGGTTGGTTTCTGTGTGTAGTAAGCTGCTTGGTTTGTGTTTGTGAATTCTGCAGGTACTTCATTCAAAATTGGTCACAAACTCAGATGCTGGTGTGCAATTGCCAACCATCAAATCAGTAATTCTCTATGAAGGTTCAATTACTAAATTTGGTTCCAGGTTACGCGGATTTGATATTGGCACTTGTTTAGAGGTACTTCTTGAGCTATTATACATTCTACTATTGCTGACTTCTTTGATATGATGTGCCGAAATGTAAGATCTATCTGTTTTTCTCATAATTACTTATCTATAAGTTATGTATGGTTTGATTAATGTTGAATTTGGAATGTGTTTATTACTAAGTAATCAAGTTTGCTATATTTAACATGGGTAGAATATTTCAAATTGCACCATGTGAGTTGTGTTGTGTGGATTCAAAATTTGGACTCATCCATTGATAACTAATCGGCAAGTGCACCGAATCATTCAAGGAGTAAAACACGGTGAGTGAGTATTGTCCCACGAGGATTGAGTTTACCAAGTAACAGTTCACAGTTCAATTCCTAATTAGAATATTGTAAATTTTTTTATAACAAAGAATGCTAAACATAAGAACAAAAAAAGAAAAAATTAATGTAGTTAGGGGTCAGATTTCACTTGACTCTTCCAATGAAATCTTAGTTTTTAGTTAACCAAGTTCTAATACCTCACTTGATGGTTGAATTTCCAATTTGATCAATAACTAATCCTTAGCTTATTAATCCTCCTCTATCTTCTTGAAATTCCCTAATTCCTTAGATCAATTTCAATAAGTAAAAGGGCATACAATAGGCAAAATGAAATTCTCAACAACCACACTATCAACATCATTTATTCCTAGATAGATATCAATAATGGTGTTCATCACATGAGCTAGCACACATGTGAATCTCCCAATCCAATACATGAACCCTAAATCAAGGTATGAGTTTCCATTTCATACAAATCATGAAACCAGTGATAATCACTCAAATGTGGAAAAAGAAACTTGAATCAAGCAAAGAAACAAAGATAACATCATCCAAGTCAAGTTACATCATCACCCCAGCAAAAACGTTTAACTACACATGATAGTAAAGAAAACAAAATAGAAAAATAAAGAGAAGAGTGCATCGGAAACCCAAGATTTGGAGTGATGATTCCTCAATCTCTCCTCCTCTAATTGTTCTTTGTCTCCTCTCTGGAGTTGGAGAGTGTTTTTTCCTAATTATAACCTAAAAACTCCTCAAAAAGACCGTGTCTTGGTGTTTAAAACGTGAAGATATCAAACAAATCGCGCCGCGGGCGTTGGATGCCAGGATTGGGCGTTGGGACGCTCGAATCAGCTGACGGCATCAATTTGTGGGGACTTGTGGGCGTTGTGACGTGGGTTTGGGCGTTATGATGCCAAAACACATTTGATGATTTTTTCCTGTAGGCGCTAGACTGGCTCTGGGACGCTAATTTCTGAACCTTCACTTCCTTTTTGTGACTTTCTTATAAACCTCTAAATAAAATGACAAATTATACTAAAATCAAGATAAGTTTTAAAATATACTAAACTAACCGCAAAACATGTTAAAACTCTTAAAACTCCAACAAAAGACAATCATCAAAGGTTAATTTGGATGCTTAAAACGCTTTAAATATCAACAAATTGATGGAACATCATCCATCAACTCATTGTCACCATCCACTTATGAAGCACAAACACTGACATGAGACACCTAACTTATAAAATAACAGGACTATTAAGATGAAAAATTCAGAGTTTATAATATCATGTATATTTATATATGAATTCAAGATTTACAGTAATTTCAAATATTTATAGATGTCAAACTACCAACTGCTCATGCAGTATTATTGAGACCTGTAATTTATAAATCTGCATTGCATTTAGCTGAATCAACTAATATGAATTGTTGATACAATTTAGGTGATTGAACACATGGATGAAGATCAAGCGTGTCTATTTGGGGATGTGGCATTGAGGTATTTCTGTCCAAGGATTCTTATTGTTTCTACGCCAAATTTTGAATACAATGTAGTGCTCCAGAGGTCCAATCTGACAGCTCAAGAGCCAGAAGATGAATCAGATGAGAAAACCCTGTTACAGTCATGTAAGTTTCGCAACCATGACCACAAATTTGAGTGGACAAGAGAACAGTTCGGACAATGGGCATCTGACTTGGCTGCACGACACAATTACAGTGTGGGGTTCAGTGGGGTTGGTGGTTCTGCTGATGTTGAACCTGGCTTTGCTTCTCAGATTGCTGTCTTTAAAAGGGAATGGAGACTTCAAGATGAGATGCTGAAGGATGCTGATTTAGAACACCATTATAATCTAATATGGGAATGGGACAGTGAGAACAAACAATTTTTTGGCAAAAAGCATAGTTGTACAGTTCTTTTAGGTACTCAGGGGGCTTTTTTGAAGAAGAGAAGCAAAATAGAATGATTTCTCGGAGAAAAAGCAGGGTTAGGAAGGACATACAAGCTTGGATTTTTTTTTTTTTCTGGTGACGAATCATTAATGAAGTCTGAAATTGATTGTAAGGAAAAGATGTCTTGAGATCGTCTAGGGAATGGATAATGAAAAGTTAAGGTCTGACCTTACGGATCTAAGGAAGTTTAAGAATAATAATATAAATTCTTATATGGATAATGACCTGGCTTTGATTTTTCATTTTTTCAGCCGTGAAAGCAAGAGGCTGTGTTTCTCCATTCTTCAACGCAAATTGTGCGTTGGCAATGATGCAAGGAGATGTGCAGCTTCTTTATACAATCTATGACAGAGATGGACTCATGAAAGTTTCGCTGGACTCAAGAAAGTTTGTACTGTTGATTTTTTAAACTTGATTTTGATAAACTGTTGATTTGATTTTGGATGCGTTGATAATATTAAAGAAGAACTTAATTTAAATGTATTATTAATTATTAGAAAATTGTCATACAAACATTTAATCATATATATAAATAAAAAATTTGACTTAACTATTCACTCTAATCTTAAAAGGTTTACAAAGAAAAACATAAATACATATAATTGGACGATAATGTAATTTTATTTTAAAAAGCCTATATAATCTTAAATTTAATAAAAAAATTGCTGTTATATATTTAAATTTTAAAATATTTTTTTTATAAAAAATAAGATAAATACTCAAATTGGTCCTTAAAAAATATTAAGAGATAAATTAGCCTTCAGAGTTTGAAAGTCAAAATTAGTTCACATTTCAAAGGAGGAACAAATTGATCCTTCAAAATTATATGGAATGATTCTCCCATTTTCTGAAATATGAAGGAGTAATTTGTTGTTTAGTTAAAAAAAAATGAAGAAAATTTTGGTATGCTTCGAACCCGGGTGCACATCTTAAAGAGGCAAATACTATTGCCATCTCAGCCACGCCTCCTGTGCAGGAAAAAAATAATAATAAAAAAAATCATGAACTTAAATACCAAATTTTGTTTCAGTTGGGAGGAGCCGGAGAGAGAAACAGTCAGGCCCAAATCACCCAAGGGCCAGAACCACATTTGGGCCGACCAGTGCTACAACGCGATTTAACCCACGCCGCGGCGGCGGCGGCGGCGGCAACGGCAACGGCGCGTGAGAAAACAACGCGAGGCAGGTTCCAATTGTAACCGAAGTAAATATAACTAAGCCGTCTCTCACTGTAGCTGCCTCCCTCAGCCACAAGTAACACTACACTCAACTAAGTAGTAACTGAGTATCCGTTAACTTTAATCGGATGACGACGATGAAGTCCTATAGATTATCGGAGCTGAGTGATTCAGAGCTTCAGAGCCTTAAGGCTCGCCCTCGCATCGATTTCTCTTCCGTTTTCGCCGTCGTCAACCCCATTGTTGACGACGTCCGCAATAGAGGCGATGCCGCTGTTAAACAGTCAGTTCGCGACTTCTTCATCCTTTATACTTTTCCTCTCTCTCTCTCTATGAGTGTTTCTGCATCAAAACTTGAACCTTGTTTCTCCTTTTTATTTCTTTGGTAGATATACTTTGAAGTTTGAGAAGGCTGAACTGGATAAGATAGTTGAAACTGTGTCGGAGCTGCCTGATCCAGTGGTTTGTTGTTTATTTGTTTATATTTCGGTTGAGATTTTTGAAATTCTGCAACTTGAATGAGTGAGTCAACGCATGCTGTTTATTGTTTATTATTGGTGTGTTAATTTGTGCACTGCAGCTTGATGCAGGTGTCAAGGAAGCATTTGATGTGGCCTACAGCAATATATATGCATTCCATGCTGCTCAGAAGGCACCTGAAACAGTTGTTGAGAACATGAAAGTAAGTATGCCACTCCAATGCTCTTATTATTATTCTTGCTTCTGCGTTGGGATTTGTTAACATATTTGATCGTTACTTGTGTGATAGGATCTTATTCTAAAACACATTCATGTTTCATTAACTGGATTCTAAACAGTAATTTTTTTTTTTCTGTATAGATATGTTTTATGGTTGGCTTTTGTGAAACTTGGTCTTGCAGCTTTATTTAGGAAGAGTTAAATAGACCTAGAAAGATCATATAAATCCATGGAAGATTATTTCTGGTTGTGATCATATGTGCATAGCTGTCCTTGATTAGTTTCTTTCTTCTATCTTTTGGATTTTCATAATTTTTTATGTTTATGTCAAGTCATTTCATTTCGTCATCATGCATGCCTATGTGTTTGTTCGTTCTTGGGGTGTTACACCAATATTTTAGTTAAGTGAGTCTTTTGAGTTTTCTGAAAATGTCAGGGTGTCCACTGCAAGCGAGTTGCAAGAAGTATTAATTCTGTGGGTCTTTATGTTCCAGGCGGAACTGCTGTATTACCTTCAACAGCTCTGATGCTTTCAGTTGTAAGTTGAATTGATATTCCATTAGCTCTTGGTATTGTTCACCATCCTATAACTGCATCATGATTGTTGATGTTCATTTTTCAGATTTAGCTGACATTAACTTGCTTTTAATATCAGCCTGCACAGATTGCTGGATGTAAAACTGTTGTTCTTGCAACTCCTCCAGCTCAGGATGGCACTATATGCAAGGTACTTTCGCATATTGTGTAAGAAATACAAATGTCAAGCTAGTTTTTTTTTTTTTCCTTTTTCCTCTTTCTTTTAAACTAATGTCTTCCTGCAGGAGGTACTGTATTGTGCAAAGAAAGCTGGGGTGACTCACATTCTCAAAGCTGGAGGAGCTCAGGTTTGTAAGCATGATAATATAACCCTTGTCGTATCTAGTTCTGTAATTCGAGTCTGATATCCTTGTGTGTAGCTGTATGTTTATGTATTTGTATTTTAATATTTATATTTATGAATGAAACAATGATTAACATGACATTCTTCTCCATTGTAGGCCATATCTGCTATGGCTTGGGAACAGAAACTTGTCCCAAGGTGGATATTCTCATTATTATATCATTTGTTTTATTGGATTTTCCATTCAAATTATTGAATGTAGTAATTAGATTGAGCTTTATTCCTCACTTATTATTACATACGTAATTTTGTGTGTATTTGATTTGTTTATTTATGTATTGTTTATCGTATTCTGTGTCAGTGCAAATTCATGATTAGATATGGCAAAAGTCTCATACGGCTCCTGAACTTCTCAGCCCCTCTGGATAGGTTGAATGTCTTGTGTATGCTTAATTTGTGGTTAGTTGTCTGAATACACAAGTACTGACTGAGTAATTTGCTCATATTGGAGATGTATAGGATATATGGAATGTAATATGTAACATAGAACATGGTGATAAAACATTATTTGACGTGCAACCTTTTGTTTTCTGACAAAGTTCTTCAATTTTTTGCATAAATTTTTTAATCGTAAATTTGTGATGCTGCTTTTGTAGGTTGAGAAAATTTTTGGCCCAGGAAACCAGTATGTCACAGCTGCAAAAATGATACTACAAGTGAGTTTTCAATCTGTATCTATACCGCATTTCAAACTTCAGATCTTGTAGTTTTTCCTGCTTTGTGTTACTGTTCAAAATGCTCTGCAGAACAGTGAAGCCATGGTTGCAATTGACATGCCAGCTGGTCCCTCTGAAGTTTTGGTCATTGCTGACAAGCATGCAATTCCTCGTCATGTAGCTGCTGATTTACTTTCCCAGGTCTAATGAGCTTTAAATGCTTCTATTTGTATTTCTAAATGTTATTTACATTCATAGTGGTAGTTGATTATCTTTCCTTTTCATCCTCTTAGAAATGGTACCTCTATCCTGTTGTAATCCATATAATTATACACTATTCTAAAGGCTTCTACTTTTACATTATGTTGTTAACTATTCCTACGCCTTGTTAGGGACTAGCCAGTGACAATTGGGCTTTATTGTAATTACTGAAATAAGAATTGAGGGAAGGAAAAATGAGTGACTCTTGTGTAACTAATTGTGCTGAGCTGGCACGGAGAAAGAGAGAATGTGAGGAATTGGAGGGAAATTTTGTTATGTGTAGAGGGAGAGACTATAAAGGAGGGGAGGTATCAAGAGGGGGGTACCGAGAAGGTAAATTAGGCTGGAGAGTTTCAGAGTCTCTCTAATATGAGTCATTTTACATTTCCTATTTGTTCATAATACACACTCATCTTCTATAGTGGATTGTTTTAGCATTTCAATCGTTTCTATCTTTGTATGGCTACATTCTTATCAAATGGTATTAGAGCTCCCAATCTTGAAAGCCCTGTGCCAGAAACCATGCGAGTTGCCGCCTAGCGTGGAGTTAGAGTCAAGAAGATGATGAGAAGATAAAGATGTAGAATCTGAAGAAAATTAAAATCTAGTAAGAGGAAGATCCCACCAGCATCTTCATTGACTATTTATGGGAGGGTGATGAAGATCGATGGTGGATGAGAAGAAGGAGATCCTCCATGGACGATTGGCCTCTTGATGTTTGCGTGTTCTTTGAAAGCATGCAGCATAAGGAGAGGAAAAGGGAGACAGTGAAGATGCACATGAATCTGAGGAAGAAATGGAGCTTGGAGGTAGCAAACGAAGAGGAATAGTTGAAGGAGGCCACACCAAAGAAGGATTTCACAGTGACAACAATTGAAAAGAGTGAAGGGAAGATCGAATTAGTGGTGAAGCTCTGGAGTGACACTAGCTTCGAAGGAAGAGGCAAGGCAGAGAGGACGTGCGATGGAGTCCTGCATGTGAGCAGCGAGAGGGAGACGATCTCCAAGCCGCCGAAAAGCTATGTACTCAGGACAATTGGCCAAACTTGCGCCGCAAGAATCCATGCCGCCTGAACCAGGATTTGGAGGCAACGAGTTCAGCGAGGAAGCAACGGAAGTTTCAAGGGCGGCTGAAGCTTCCATCGCTTGAAAGGCAAGATCCCAAGGCCAAGCCAATGATGGAGGAATCGCGGCTACCTCTGATAGCGAACCAAGATGAAACGCACGTAGGCATAGACATGGTTCATGTGAAGAGGAGAGGTGGAGGGAAAGTATGGCGGTGGGTAGACCATTCCAAAGTTGGATGAGAGACTAGACCTATTGGGCCAAGCCCAATTTCAATGGGAACAAAAGGTGGAATTTCTAAATGGCTAGTGGCCCAAATGAATAAGGCTACTGAACAAATGAAGGCTGAAAAGGAAGTGGACAAGATGACAATTCAAAGGTTGAGTCACTTGCTAAACCCAATGGGCCAAGCCCAAAATGTTGCAAATGTTCAGGTTGAGGGCTTTACGGAATGAGAAAGGTGGGGAACAAACACCAAGTTGCATGGTGTATGGGTCCTCGAGAATCGCTCCACTCCCACCATCGGAATTGAGCAGATGCCCCATGCATGGCCGTAAGCCGTTGAAGAGACGGCACGAAGAGCACATTTGGCAACAATGTTGCAAAGGAGGTTAGGGAGGAGCATTTTGCATGTTAGGCTTGAGGGGCCAGCTGTGGAGACAGCTAGTCGAACAAACACTGCTGCTAAACCCATTGGAACCAGCACAACGTACAGCAGCCATCGAAACGCCTTCAGGGAGGAACTGGTAGTCGTGGTAGCCACAACCCCAAGTTTTCCCAGCTGCAATGGGGAAGAAGGGAGGCTCCAGAAGTTGGGCCAAATTCGAATGTATGAAGAGAGGGAAAAGGAGGCCAAGGTAGATAGTGAACTACAACAGGCACATTGGAGCTTATTTTCTAAGATATTGGGCCAAGCCCAAATTAGTAAGGTTATTTTCAATGAGCATAGTGGATTTGAGGGATTTTATCCACATGCCTTGGCAGAGAAAGTTCCATAGGGTTTTGCTGGAAATTTGCTTCCATTTGTTGAGTCAACTTTTCCATTAGAACTGGGTATCACTTAGTGCAGGAGACAAGTGTTTGGACAATGATTGAGTATTCCCATTTTTGCTGGTGATTTAGATGCTGATGTAATAGATAGTTTGCAGCATGAAACTTCTGCTGGTGTATATGGAAGCCATTTTCCTGCATCGACAACAGTTGCTAGGCATACTAAAAGTGGTAACCACCTTCTTTTCATTATGAGCCTAACTAAATCCATTCATGACCTAATGAGCTCTAGCAAACAACTGTGGATTGCCCTGTCATCAAATTGTTCAGACATATGATCAGGCCAAGGATTAATAATATGACTGCACCTACAATTGAAGAGTCTTTTAGTAGTGCTAGCGGATATTCCATAATCTTCCATGATTTCATTTTTGTTTAGGCTGGGATTACCTTCATCACAAGAGAGTGTATTCTTTTTCAAGTTATGGGATCCAAGAGGAAGTCTTCTTTAGCACTATGTTTTTTCCTTTTGCACATCACCTTGAGGACAAGGTGATTCTTTTTGGGGGAGTATTGTTAGGGACCGAGCCAGTGACAATTGGGCTTTATTGTAATTACTGAAATGAGAATTGAGGGAGGAAAAATGAGTGACTCTTATATAACTAATTGTGCTGAGCTAGCACAGAGAGAGAGAATGTGAGGAATTGGAGAGAAATTCTGTTATATATAGAGAGGAGAGATTATAAAGAAGGGAGGTATCATGAGGGGTTACCGAGAAGGTCAGAATTGCTTTGGGAGAGTTTCAGAGTCTCTAATACTTTGAGTCGTTTTATATTTTTTATTTGTTCATAATACACACTCATCTTCTGTAGTGGATTGTTTTAGCATTTCAATATGTTTCTGTCTTGTATGGCTATGTTCTTATCACACCCATTTTAGGATGAATCAAAGTAGTCAAAAGTTAAAGGTGCTAGGGGCTTTTGTTGCATAGAGGTGAGAGGCACTAAAAAGTGCGAGGTTGACTCAAGAAAGGCATTAATAAAAAGAATTGAAGAAATTTTTTTGCATTAATTTTCCATTCAAGTTTATTACTCAAGCATTACATCCATATTAAAATAGAACAGTAAAATCTACCAAGACTTCTACCTGTAAAGCATGGTAATAAGTTGATATCAAACTCTAGAGATTGAAGTTGCCAGCTACAGTAGGTAGTTGTGGCAGCCCTAAAAGTTAAAATTCTTAACCAGAGAGATAAATGGCCCAATGTTGGCTATTATACTTTTGGCAGAACTTGTTGTATAGGTCTTTTACTGGGTTATCTACATTAACTTTGACTTTTTAAGCATAATATAGTCTTCACAATCATAATTACAAACTGATAATATTTTGGCTTTCTGATACACTGATGAGGTGTTTGCAACTAATTTACAATTTCCAGGCTGAGCATGGCCCTGATAGTCAGGTTGTTCTTGTGATTGCTGGTGAAGGTGTGGATCTGAATGGTATAGTGGAGGAACTCAGCAAGCAGTGCCGTAGTCTTCCAAGAGGAGAGTTTGCTGCTAAGGCCCTCACCCACAGTTTTATTGTGCATGCACGTGATGTGCTCGAGGTCAGTCCTGTGTCCAAGTTCTGTTAGGCTTGTGTGCGTGGATTTATAGATGTGCAGATTACACATAACCATATATGCTCAGCCCTGTTTACTTAACAGGGTACGAAGGCATACTACGAGTGTATGTTGTATTAAATAGGGATTATCCCTTGATATGTCATGATCCATAACTTTGTTTGAAAGAATTAACAATTTGGCCTCAATTAATTATTTTCCACGGCTTTACATTTTTCACTCAAGTTAGCTAAGTTTCAATTCATCAATATCTTCAGAACATGTTCATTGGAGTTTCAGAACTAAAAGTTGTTTTTGCACCTTGCAGGCAGTCAATTTCTCAAACCTATATGCACCAGAGCATCTGATTGTCAATGTGAAAGATGCAGATAAGTGGGAGGGTTTATTCAGAATGCAGGTGACTTGTTTCTTCTCCTTTGTTGCTCTCTTTTCTATCATGTAGGAGGGTTGGGTATGGGCCTTTATAGCTTGGCATATATACTTCATGCCAGCAAAATCTTAGATTTCAGGTTGATTGTCTTTGCAGGTTCTGTTTTTTGGGGCCGTGGTCACCAGAGAGTGTTGGTGACTATGCAAGTGGGACAAACCATGTCCTTCCTACTTATGGATATGCAAGGATGTATGGTGGTGTGTCATTGGACTCTTTCCTGAAGTACATTACAGTACAGTCTCTCACAGAGGAAGGCTTGAGAAAATTAGGGCCTTATGTAGCAACCATGGCTGAAGTTGAAGGTCTAGATGCCCACAAGAGAGCAGTTACCCTAAGGCTTGAGGACATAGAAGCCGGGAAGGTTTCAACTTGAGATGATTACCTGAACACATGCTATCTGTTCCAAGCCCGAAGATCATAATTTATGGTTAATCTACAGACGATCTCGATAAAATTACTTATGGTTATGTAGCATTAGTTCCTAAACACTTGCCATTTTGAAGTCATGTAACAATAAATGGTTTTTGGTCGTTTCAATTTTTGATGAAAATTTGGTTTTTCCCATATTCGTCTATAGGGCAATGCCATATAATGGCTGAAGCTTTGGTGATTGTTGTCTAACAATAATGGAGTTCCACTTGCAATTTGTGTTGGCTTCAGTGTAAGCGTTTCTTAAAACCTTTTACCAAGGGGCCTCAGAATTTGACTTGTACTCAAATGACCTCAAGTACCAAGGATAAACAATGATACTGTAGCAACAATATACTGGAGAATTTTCATACGCTTTTTAAGGGGTAAATTTTCATCTTCGAGGAGAATTTCAGCTTTCAGATTTTCAAAAGACATTTCCTCGAGTCTAAGAAATTTAAAGCAATGCATACCAGAATAAAGAAATTTTAAGCAATATTCAGGAGGATACAAAGGAGGAAACAAAGACCAAATATGCATATGATATGGAGGATGCAGGAGCACGTCAGCTAGAACTTAACGACTATGCATGATATATCATCGTAGCTTCCTAGAGATTTGGCTTCTTTGACTAACTTTTTAGCTGCTTTCCGAGCATCATCAACATCTCTGATACAGTCACAAGCCTCCTGTTTTGCCATCACCTGCAACACACAAGTCAAACATTTATCTGTTAGCATTAACAACTGATAAAAAATGTCAAATTATTCCTCCCCCCTTACATTTATGCCTCTGCATCATCCGTATCTTTCTTTGGAATTCAATCTTTGTGGAACTTATTTAATAGGAATGGAGATATCTTTACATTCTCTACCTCAGCACAGGTTTTAGTTATTAGAAACTACATGCAATATTCTTCCCATACCTTCCACAGGCCATCACTTGCCAAAATGATGAACTCGGTGTCCTCATCAATCTTCCGAATCATCACATCAGGCTCAGCAGTAATGTGCTCCTTCAGTTTTTCATCTCCGAAAGCTCGTGTCATTGCTAATTGGCCATCCATTCTTGGTACACATCCTAAGTCCACAAATGCAAAGAACAAAATAACAAAATGGAGAAGAAATAACATTGCATAAACCTATAGGTTGGACGTTATATAACCATAAAAGAAGTGTGTAACGAATTAAGGATGGACACATTACCTGGTTTCTTGGACACAAAACCTCCTCTGCTCTCAACAAGATCTCTCTCTCTCTCGTTCATGATCCACAGTTATCTGTTTTGGAATGCCATTTCTGCATGATATTGCTCTAGAATCACCAACATTGGCTACCAGTAGCTTTACCCCATCTATTAGTATTGTGGCAACAGCTGTTGATCCTCCGCGCGAATCAGCTACGTTTTCTAGGATCTCATCATCTGTAGCCTTACATGCTCTCTAACAGCATACACTGGATTTCCTGAGAAATCAGACTATCCATGCCAATGCCATGCATGATCAACAAATCAAGTATTAGCGAGTAAAATAACAAATTAAACTTAAATACTCCAATTACTAAAGGATACATATACCTGTCTCAGTATATTTTCAAAGAGATGGATTTGCAAGTATTTTGCAACTCACAACCTGAATGACCATCAAATATTGCATACAGTCCCAAGTCATAGCCACTGAGCTTCCTGTATTGAGCAAAAATGTAGTCCTCCATTCCATGGTTCATCTTTCCTTCGGTCAAATGACATCCATGGCTGAAATGTCGAGTGGAAGGCTTGTTGTTTTCATCTGCATCTTTTGTAAGCAGATCTTCATGAAGTTCCTCCTATAACAAGAATGAAAATATTGCTGTCGAAAATACCATGAAGTGTAAGCCCCAAGGTTCCCTTTGCAACTTGTAGATCTGTTAGCAATAACACAAATCAATGACAAGATTTCCCTGGAGGAAAATTCTTGGGTGAATGGATACCTCTTTAGCTGTTTGACCTTCATTTCCTAGGAAGTATTCTAAATCCTCTTGATGATCATCAACTGCATCGCCATCTCCTTCTGCTTTGTCTTCATCAGGGTCGTCATCAACATCATTATTATCATCATCCTCACTATTTTTTTCTTCTTCTACAGTAAGGTCGTCTTCTGGCTGCTCAAAAAAGCAAGGCAAGTCTTTGCATTATGAGGAAGGTGCACTACCAAAGAAATTAATCAAGCTGGATACTTCAGCAATTAACTATGTATACACAAAAATAGCTACCAGAATCAGATGTTCATTATATTGTAATGATGCGCACATATATATAGCAAGAATGAAAGAGAGAGAAAATAACCTTTCTTTCAAGAGAGTCCACATAGGTTCCCATCCTTGATCTCCTCTTCTAACATAAAGGGCAATAAATTAAATCGTTAATCCATACAGGACCGGAAATCACAAGTATATGCACCAATAGTTCTCTCTCACAGTAGTGTTTGTTAACTGTCGCTAGCTGGACCATACTGATTTTTGGAATGGCAATATAAATTTATTCAAGTTCTTTACAATAAGACATGCTAGCAAACAGCTACTGAATGCTGATAAATTCCATTGCCATGTGGAAGCTATAGGCCTTTCGTGGACCAGCCTAGCAACACACACATAATTATATATGAATGCACTTGTTACTCCTAAGGACACACAATGCAAGTTTGATCCATATAATTATATACCTTAAATGCAGCAGCATTGCCTTCAGTTATCAAGGTAGACTTTCTTTTCTGCAAGTTATAGTGGGTCTGATAGCAAATTTAAGTGTAATGTAAGTGAGAAAAAATGTGAAGATGAGATGCAAACATCAACCCCATATTATTTTTGGAGTTATTCAGGATCCTGCAGAGTCATCACATGATCTCAAGAATATAGTTACGCAGATTACTTTCACAAGAACTACTGATGAAGCAAATAGAATCTTATACATATTAAATAATCGGCATGTACATATAAGTCATCCTTGCCAAGCAAAATGGTAATGAACTTAGATGAGGTGTGTGTCACACACTCACTAATCCACTTTGTCAAAGCAGTGTACCTTCATCATATTTGATTTGATAGGTGACTTTCTCTGGGCTGAGTTCAGAACTTGTTTACCAAATGAGAACAAACATGGGGTTTGAATCTTTGAGACTTGAAAAAGAAAAGGAAGCTAAGTGAATTATTATAAATGTAAGGAAAGATTGTAGCGGTTATGTTATTTATGTGCTAAAGTGCAAATGTCGGGTAAGTACTGCTGAGTAAGGAATCAGAAATCTGTGTTTGGAAGCCAATGGCACGTGGCTGTACAATAGACACTCCTTGTGGTTGGTTAATAAGTGGTAACCATTTGATATGTGCACTTATACCAGTAAAATAATGTTTATTGTACAATTTACGTACACCAAACATTACTCATACTAGTAATGTTCATGAAACACGACCCAAATTACTTTATGTCGAAGAATTCTCTTTCCAGTATGAGAAAAAGAGATTATCCATTTCACAGTTGGGAAATACTATCAATGTCAGGACATTGATATGAGTGCACTTCATCCTCAAACTATTCAAATAGTTATACTAGAGCTTTTGAAAACGACAAATAGTAATTTAGTCTGAGGTATGGTGATTTTTTTTTTTTTCTAGATGAAACTATTGGTGCTAAGCTTCATTGTCGAGAATTTGACTAATCCAATCTCATCTAATTGAAGGCCTCTTCAAGGGAAATACAAGGATATATATATATATATTTCCATTTTTAGAACTCGAATAACGAAATAATTTTATGAATACCTACTTGATTAAAAGAATAAACATTATATTATTCAAATGATTTTATGATAAAATTCATTATTTTCTGAGTGGGAGGACTCCGAAAGTTATTAATTTCTTAGAATTATTTATTTTATTTTAGAATAACAAATATCCTGTATCCTTTTTTGGGCTCAATTGAGTTCATGCTGCAACCGATTACAATAATGTGTATCCTGTGGTTGACACATTGACTGAAATTATGTTCAATTAATATTGTATGGCAAATGATAATGAGATTTCAGATTCGTAGCTTCAAAAGTGTCTTTATCAACCCTCGGCGCCACTATCAATCGCCAGAGCCATTTTCATTGAATGGTGTTCGTTTTCTACAAGGTTGACCAAATTATTGTTGTTACATAACTTTCAATGAAGACAGAGAGAGAAATAAATTGTAGTATCAATCATAAAAATACTTGAGTAGGCATGCTGTATGCACATTGCACACATAACAGAAAACATAGACCCCGCATTTATAGTTGGAGGAGAATATGAATATTGCAAACTCCAAAGTCTCTACTGCCTCATAGATCGCTGATTTCGCTTGCACTAAATTATCTGTCAGTGATCCTAAACGCTTTCAAGCTTGCAAGTTGAAAACAAAGATAAAGAAAAAAGAAAAAAGAAAAGAAAAGAAAGAGTTAGTAATGCATGATGACTTTTCAAAGACTTATCCGTGACATGCAACATAGCCATTGAATAATTAACATTAAAAACAGCATTAAGATAGGCAAGCAGAATAAATGAGCAAATAAAATAAAAGGAAAAGAGGAATCAATCAGTGATCTATCTGCACTCACTTCAAGATTCGGGACATGAGCTATTTTAGGCCAGTCAGGGCCTGTGTTTCGTTTGCATCTCTCAACTAGCTGAGGGCATCCAAATATCTTTAAGTTCTGAAGGCTATGAAGCTGATTCATATTCTGGGGTAGTGTCAGGTTTGGACAATCAGCAATGAGAAGGGTCTCGAGTGATGTTAGACTTGGCAACCATTCTGGAAATGCTGTTAAGTTCTCACATTGTGAAAGACCCAAGTATCTCAAAGTCTTGGCACATCTTCTGAGCCAGCCAGGTAATGCTGCTAATTTTGGCAATTGGTTGATTGAGAATTGTTCAAGTCTCAAGGAGTAGTCTTCTTTTTCTTGTTCTCCTTCTTCATCCTCAAAACAAACCACCTCTATGCAAGCCTCAACACTCAGCCTCTTTAAAGCAGTCAAGAGCCTCAAATCACGTGGAAGGAAAGCTAAACTTTCACAATTCCACAAAATAAGAATTTGTAGAAACTTAAATGATTCAAAACCTATGAAAGACAAATCATTCACTTGTGTGGTGACCCACAAAATCCTTAGGCTGACAAGGTCCCTCAAGTTTTTTGGTATGTACTTAAGTGCTTCACATCTACATAGATTCAAAACCTCCAAGTTCTGGAGCTTGCAAATGGAATCTGGGAGTTTCTCCAACCTCTGGCAATAGCTTAGATTAAGGTATCTCAAATGCTTCATCTTGTTGAAACAATCAGGCAAGAACTGAAGATTTGAGCCCTGTATATTCAACACCTTGAGGTACCTGAATTCTTAGATATCCATTTAAGAAATGGCTGAGTGATTTCACTTGCGCTTTGAGCAGCATGCCAGAATCCAATGGTTTGGACCTTGTTTAACATTTTTCCAAAAGCAGGTACTCCTTCAACACTCTCTGAGAATGATAAATGCTGCACCTTTTCTCTAACATTGGTTGAATTGAACTTCACCACAGCCCTTTCATTTTGCATGGTAGACACAGCAAGGTCGTTAATAAGATCATGCATCTTGAAATAAGATATGCCTAGATGCTTAAGTTCTTCGAAAATAAGGCCATCAACTACCACTTGATCTTCAGGAACACCTTCAAAGAAAGATCTTGAGACCAACTCCTGAATATAGAACTCCCCAAGATCTTCTGGCTCTTCATCTTCATTTTTGGTATGTAGTAGTCCATGTGCCATCCAAAATGATATCAGCTCCAGATTAGTGTACTCATAGCCCTTAGGAAAAACTGCACAATAAGAGAAACACCTTTTCAGTTCAGAGTCCAAGTGATTATAGCTCAGTTTTAGTGCAGCCAAAACCCCATCATCTTGTTGGTCCATTTTCCAGATTTCACTGTCTCTAATTTTCTTCCACACACTTTCTTGACGTTTTGAGTGAAGCAGGCACCCCAAACTTACCACTGCTAGCGGCAACCCTTTGCACTTCCTAACAATCTCCTTCCCAATTTCTACAAGCCTAGGGTACTGGTTCTCCTCTCCTGCAGGAAATGCACACTTGAGAAACAGTTTCAGACAATCTTCCTCAGGTAAATATCTCAAGTTGTGTTTATAAGCTTTCCCCATTATGGAAGCAACCCTGTCACTACGGGTGGTCACTATAATTTTGCTACCAATTCTGTTATTTTCATCATCATGCATGCCTATCAACAGCTTTCTCAGTTCACGCCATCCTCTATAATCTTCATTCCAAACGTCAAGCAGGAATTTCTTCCCTCTAATCCCTCACGCAATCGACTTTGTAGCCGCTCGAAACTATAGTTGTGATGAGCATCTACATCTATTCCATTCATAGCTTTAAGAATCTCCAATGCCAACCTCTTGACATCAAAATCATCAGACACAAACACCCACATCCGCAATTCGAATTGCTCTATCACCCTATCATCATTGTACACTAATTGAGCAAGTGTGGTCTTCCCCAACCCTCCAATTCCAACAATTGGAATAACATCAATCATCTCATGATCATCACCACCATCTGATGATGGTGAAACCATCAATGACCCGATGATCTTCTCTTTCTCCTGATCTCTACCAATCACATCAGAAGGCCTAACATAAGAATGAGTCTCCCTCCAAGCCAACCTCTGATGAAGTGGCACATTGTTACTGCTATACTCATGATGAATCTCCAGAGACCAAACTTCATCCCAAGAGAAGCTAAGGCATCTATCTTTTCCTTGATGTCCTTGATCTTGTGAGCCATCCTAAAACGAAATGCGAGAGGGTTGGAGAGTGAGAAGAAGCGGTGTACCTTTCTGGTGAGGCTTCTTCCTTGTTGGCTCCTGCTGTTCACAACCTGGTTCCTGAGTGCCTCACACTGTATCTCATCCAAGATGTCACGTGCTTCAAAGAAAGCATCCTTGAGCTGCTCGAGCCACTCCATTATGCTGCGGCCTCGTGTTTGCTTGCTCTCAGCGTCTTCAAGATAGGCACCGATGATTCTGAGAGTGTTTTGGAGGGACCCCACTTCATCATTCAGACCCCATAACAGGCAGAACTCTTTGCAAGCAGCGCTGTCTAGCCTGTTCACGATATTGGTCAGCAACGTAGAAACTAAGACATCCATGGTCACTGGCGCTGAGAAGAAGAAGAAGAAGAAGAAGAAGATAAAAACAAGAGACAAGATGAATGGAAAGCGGAGGAAATGTTACTAGGATACTAGTACATGGTTGGATGCGAGAAAGACAGGCAGATACACAATAAATCAAACTGAAAACATGTAAAATATAACTCGAAGTATATAAAAGTATCGGTAAATTAAAGTATAATACGTATTTAGTATAGATACGTTTACTATTTTAAAGTATTTGCGTAGCAAGTGGCCAAGGAAGTAAGTAGTACAAGAAGAATGTTATTAATGAATGAAGATGTGTTAGTACTGCAAGTTTGCAGC
This sequence comes from Dalbergia oliveri, assembly GCA_030441495.1. Classification (NCBI taxonomy): domain Eukaryota; kingdom Viridiplantae; phylum Streptophyta; class Magnoliopsida; order Fabales; family Fabaceae; genus Dalbergia; species Dalbergia oliveri. The sequence goes on along the minus strand of JAMLFY010000002.1, from coordinate 41,570,773 downwards.
TAATGACAGCAAAGAAAAATCTGTGTTGACAAATTTAATTCACTTCCTGATTGGTTAGACATTCACTCAATGATTGAATTAGCGAGAGATTATTGTATGCTTAAAACCAAAGAACCAAGATGATGAGCTTTCTTTCCTTTCCTTTACTGTGCTATGGCGGCCGGTTAAGTGGATCTTATTGGTCGCTGTTGGGACATCATTACATCACATGAGTCACATGACATTAGTTCAAGTGTTGGGGACACTGTTGACATAACAGCCTAGCTGAATGAAAAGCATTTTCACTTATTTTAGTTCAGCCTCATTTTTTTATTCTTTTGAACAGTCTCGTGACACACAAGTTGGGATAAGCACGCCCAAAATATTAAGGACAAAATTGGTTAAATAATTCTGTAAATGCCTATAGTTTAATTGTTTTATATAAAATAGTTCTGCATATACTTATACTTTAATTTTACTTTATGTACCCTATATTTTCAGCCAATGAGCTTTTGCTCATATTTGGCCCACTTTATATACACAACACTATTTTTTTGTCCAAATGATCAAGAGTTTATTGGTATTGAATCAGGAGTTCTATCTCCATATACCCATCATCTTTCCCATTTCACCAGCTCAATTAGGAACTCCTTAAGGAAAAAAAAAATGAAATCCCTATGTTTTCAAGAAAACTCCAAGAATTAGTTAGTATGGCCAATTTTTCCTTATCCAATATATGAAAAGAAAAACTCTTACATCCTCAAGGAGGAAGCGGTGGGGTCCCCAATAAATGAACGGTGACAATGTGTGAGGGAGGAAGAAAAGATTTACTCCCGGAGGAGGATAGAAGTTCTCATATGAAAATTGGTAGTGGGCTTTTAATCTTTTTATTGTTCCTCAACCTCCATCATGGACTCGAGTTTCTTCCTCAGCCCACAACACAAGCCCGAAATATAGAAATAGAACCCACGAGAGCAATACTTTGATTCGAGGGACCAAATTGCAAACAAAATCCGCTCATAAATCCCCGCCACTCATGTGGCTTCTGAAACATCTGATCTGACGGTTAAAAGGAAAAGGATCAGAGGTGTACCCCAGGTAATGGGCTCCGCCATAAAATCCACTCTCTATGTTTAAACTCCGAAATCTCCCTCAACACAGGAACCATGAATTCATTGGTACCTACCTGGTTTGGTTTGAAGGTAGGAAGCATAGATGGCATGGCTTCTGATAATTATTGGTTCTCTCATTCTCGTATGGATCCTTTCTCTATGCAAAATCTTCCTCCTCTCCCGCATCCCTTTCGCCAAACACTTCGCGCAAAACGGTAACCTCTTTTTTTCTTTTAATTAATTGTAACCAGGCCTTGCATTTTAATCCATGTGTCTTACTTGATTTATTCTTAAGTTTTCTCAATTTTTTTTAAACAGTTTTAACTTTCGTTTGCGTGATTTGTTTTCAGGAAGAGGTCTTCGGAAGAGGAATGTGCTGCTGGTTATTGCTCACCCAGATGATGAATCCATGTAAGTAAGCTTTGTAATTGTTGTGATGTTTATTGGTATTTGGCATCCTTTTACGTTGATCGATTACGTATAGAAATCGGAACTGCAGTTGTTTTAGGCTATCACCTATCTGATTCTGAACGAAAAATTAAACTGGTGCTCAGATACAAAATGCTATATTATTAGCTCGAAATTGGGATACCAGGATAATCTTCAGGATTTTGTTCATTGTGTTGTTGGGGTTAATCCTGAAGAATAAGTGCCAAAAAAAAAAAATCCTTTGAAGACTAAATTACTAAACTAAATTCTACAGAAGTATGATCAATTTTTCATCACCCTTAAACTACAATTCATTTTTATGTGTCAACATGACTCTGTTAACTTCTAGGAAATTGCATATTTTTTTTTTTTTTTTGGTGTCAGAGTAGTATTATAATGGAGTATATATTTTTGAATTTCTGGGTTATGATTTATACATTGTCTTGAAATTTTGTTCCATTGCAGGTTCTTTACCCCAACCATTAATTTTCTGACTTCAAGGGGGCATAATGTTCAAATACTTTGCTTATCCATTGGTGATTAGCTTTAGACTATCAGTTTTTGTCTTGTAGTTTATAGCGGTTATTGTGTATGTATTTTTATGTTGACCTTGTTTTTACATATGTCAGTTTATGCTCATATTCCTGTTAATTTAAATTAGTTGTGTTCTTACTTCTTTGCCACCATTTTGCAGTTAATTTGCCTGCAAAGTGGCATCTTTATGAATTATGCAAGTTCAGCTACTGTCTTTGAAAAAGAATTTAATTTTGATTCATTGTAAATTGTCACTTGCCAGTGTAAACTAAGAAACTTTTATTATTTATGAATATATTTCCACTTTATGCACATCCAACCCTTGGCACTCATATTTAATGAAAATAGATAATAAATAAAAGTAGTCCAATATTTTTCAATCAGATGACATGTGTGGTATGTCATATTCTAATGTTATGGATCTGGCTTTAGCTTGAGCTACATAAGTTAATTCTAGTTATCAGTTTTCACTGTTTGGATAATATGAAATTCTTTTTTATTTTTTCCCCTTTTCTTTAATTGTATACAAAGGCCTTCAATCAATTTAAGATTTATTATTGCATATGCAAGCTGGAAATTTATCGTAGAATGTTTGATGTGTGCTTCTGGTTGTCACAACACCCAAGCTTTAAGCTTAGGCTGTATGAAAGAAAAGGTTTTCTGTCTAGCCATGCTATGAATTTGATATTATGTTACAATACCTTGGATCATTTTTCATTTTTTTTTTAAATTTCTTTATGTAGGTGATGCAGATGGCAAGGGAAATATCAGAAAAAAAGAGCTGTATCAGGCTTGTGTTGCCCTCAAGGTGATTTACAAAATTTCTCAAACTAGTTGTGGTTTGACTGGTTTCAGAGTGATATCAGAGCTTCTCTTTAAACATCAAACATTGCCCCTGTTTTGAAATAATTAATTTTTTTTTCCTTTGATGAGTAGATCATTTAGTTGTCATAGTTTTCCAATCATTATACAAAAATTTCTTGGTAAGCCCAGGGAACCTTTCCTCGAGAATGTTCTTTACATAAGCTAAAGATAACAAACACTGTCTAACAATTTCATATGGTTGTTCTTTGCATGACATGAGAATTTTGTACACAGGTTCCAATGCAACAAGTGAAGATTGTCAACCATCCAGATTTGCAGGTTTTTATCCAATAGGTCTCTGGAAGTTATAGAATTTAGTATTATGTCAAATATTGTTGTTAATTCCTTATATTGTCATTGTTTGACCTGTTGTCATACCTAGGATGGTTTTGGTATAGTTTGGAACCATAGCTTAGTGGCAAAGATTATTGAGGAAGAAATAACCAGTCACTGCATTGATATGGTAAGATTGCTCCTCTGTATTATTGTTGTCATTTTTGCTCCTCTAAAGATAGCTTTAGAGTCATAAAGCTAACATTTGTGCCACCTTAAACATTTTTCGGTGAGACCAGTACCTTCTGTTCAAGTTCTCTCTTGTAGAGGCCCCTATTTACCTTTTGTTTTCTCTTTCTCCAGATTATTACTTTTGATAATTATGGTGTCTCAGGTCATTGTAATCATTGTGATGTGCATTATGGAGCGTGGTAAGCTGAGCTATTATTATACTGCTATCGATCAATATTAAATACCTAGAGCTGAAAAAAATCTGCAGATATAGCATCTTTACAGTTTGAGATTTATTTTATATGATATAATGTTAAAATAAAGTAACAATAAATTAGAGCTGTACTCATGCTCATTGTTTTCACCCTTAACCTTGCTATGTAAATTAGTCATCATGGTAGAAGCTGCACTCATGCTCATTGTTTCCACCCTTTACCTTGCTATGTGTAATGATACATATTTTCAGCCATGTGTTGTTATTTTGTGCTTTACAAGAGCAGCTTAGTTTGCTCACTTGGAACACTTCATACTGAAACAACCATGAACATCCTTTCTAAATCCTATCAATTTCTTTGGTAGATTTATTTGATTTTTTTTTTTTTTTTGGTTTGGAAAGCTCATGTTGAGCTGCTTTACTGGGGTTCAGGTCATTACAAACTTATTAAAATACAATATTGACCATGCATGCTTCTTAAGAGGGTGAGCCTTGACATAATAGTAAGGCTGCTACCCTGTGACTTGAGAAACAACCTCTTTACAAAATGGGGTAAGATTGCTATACCTACGCTCCTAGATCCCACCAAGTGGAAGTCTCGTGCACCGGGCCACCCTTTTAACTGACCATGCATGCTTCCTGTAGTGATTGTTTAAAATAAACATTTTGTTTATCATGGCATGCTGATTACTATGTTATCGTTGTTGATTATTTTACAGTTATCTTAGTCCTTTTCTGTGTAATTTCTAGCCCATTGTCAAGAAAATGAGGGGTGATGGGAGATAAGTTACTGACATGATAGATGATTTACCTTTTTAAAACTAATTCTGTTTACTATTCGCATGTCATTCTCCAATTTTTATTCTGCTATATGTTTGACATCAAAATTTTTTAATGTTGTAAGCAGCAAGCTACTATATGATACTTCACAAAGAGATATCGATGTTTGGGAGCTTGTATGTATTGCTTTCTAAATTCACTTATCTTATTTGACCATTTTTTTATTAAACTTGTTTTGACATACTCTTCTGTGTGTCTTCTGATTCTTAGGTTAGCACCAACATATTACGGAAGTACAGTGGTCCTGTTGATATCTGGTTGTCCATGATTTGGGCCATGCTTCACTCAAGGGGACAAATACAATGCTTGGCAAACGAACATCCACATAGGAGCTTTCTTGCTATGTCCCAACACTCAAGCCAGTGGGTGTGGTATACCTGCTTTTCCTTATTTCAAAGATAAACTTCACCTTGAAATTTGCAAATGTTTGATTGGATTTTCTTCATTTTGGTGCTTCTCTTCCCCTTTTAATTTCATCCTTCCTCTTGATTGTCAATCTTCCCATCCATTTACACATGCATCTATATGATAGATATTTGGACATTTCTATTGACGTTGTCTCAAGAAGCATTGCCCACCATCACATCATTTTCTCCAACCAAAAATTAATTCCATTTGTGCAGGTTCCGCAAGCTTTTTGTAAGTTTGTCGAGTTATACCTATGTGAACACACTTAGAAAGATCAAGTGAAGTTGCAGCGTTGAAGGAGTTATGTTGCTTGTGAGATCTTTTTCATATTGTATGTCTGGCATCTACATGAGCGTGCATCAAACTTTCCTCTAGGTTCAAACCATGCATTCCTACAGTTTTCACATCGTCTTGGCATGCTTCAACAGAATCATTGCTAATTTTCTTCATAGATGCGTATATACATCAACAACAGTACTCATAGTTCCTCTCAGGTTTTGCTTTGTTAGTATACAATAATTTGCATTGAAGTAGCACACTAAATGTTCTTTATGACTGATATAATAGCAAATAGCTACGATCATACTTCGTGATTTCTTTTTCTTTTTTTTCTGGTGAACTACTTTGTGATTTCTTTATATCAATCTTGAACCAACCATAAGCTAATACTTGTAAATGTTCTGTAATTATATCTGGTGGACTTTTAATCATGTCATCATAAGTATGTAATATCTTGAGCAATTTTACATACATGGACTTAAATAACAGCTCTTATTTAGTAGGACTGCTTAATGTTGCTGTCGAAATCTTGAGCAATTGAGACCAAAATCTTTGACATTTTGATAAGATATTCTCTTGCTGGAGGTAATCAAAACTTTTGACTGAAAATGTAAGAAAAAAATTTAAATTAGAGAAGTTATAGAGGCCAAAATTTAAGTAGGTGGAAAATATATGGACTCAATTATTTAAACAAATAAGGACTGAAAATTACAAACTGATTCAATGTCTATTAAAACTTAGATTCCATGTGCTTGTCACTCACCGGTTTTCAGAAACATGACCCTTGACTTTGATTAGTGATGCAACAACATCTGTCATATTCATCCGTTCTTCAGGTAAATCTACACAACAATTCAAGGCCAATCTCAAGACAGATGAAGTAGATGCTATTATGTCATCAACGTGATGCTCTTCATCCCGTAACAAATTGGAATCCACAACTCTTGTAATTGCATGGGGTAATGATTCACTGATCCAACCCTTCATGCTCATTCCAGCAACAAACATCTCATCTGTTGGCTTCCTTCTTGTGAATGTTTCCATCAACATTATCCCAAAACTGTATACATCTCCTTTTGTGGAGATAATCCCTTTGGCTCCAAACTCTGCAAGCCAGGTATATATGACACAAAGTATTATACACATGCAAATTCAAACCTAGGTTTGCTTTATATAATAAAGACTTCCGGAAAAGCTAGGAGGTATACTAAGAGATTAGGCATACATGACCCATAGAAGCCAATAAAATAGGAAACAAAATGCTAAGATACTATCATCAGTCCAATGGAAAGTTAATATCCAAATTAATGACAATTCCAACAGAACAATTTAAATTAGTGCACCTCAGTTTAATTGTGATTTTAAATTAAAAGCACTTTCACGATGAGGTCAGTGAGTGATGTTCAATGTATATGCATCCTAATCAAAGTTATAATCAAAATAACCAAAGTTTATAAGGAAAAATTACATGCTGACATAGCATTACTACCTGGTGCAATATAGCCAATTGTAGCCGTGGTCTTGGTATATTCTTTGGATTGTCCTTCATCTAGAAGTTTGGCAATGCCAAAATCACTAACATGGGCTACCATGTCTTCATCCAATAGGACATTACTAGGCTTTACATCGCAATGAATGACTTTTGGCAAAGACCCATGATGTAGGTAATCCAATGCAGATGCAACATCTATCATTATATTAAGCCTTTGCAAGAAGTCTAAGCAATGGTTATGAGAATACAACCATCTCTCAAGGCTTCCATTAGGCATGAACTCCATTACTAAAAGCTTATAATCTAGACTTGAACAACAAGTGATGATCTTGATGACATTTCAATGACGCAAATTACACATTGCTTCACATTCTGCACTAAAGCTCTTTGATCCTAGTTCCAAGTCCAAATTAAATAACTTGATTGCAACTATCATGCCATTTGAAAGTATACCTTTGAACACACAGCCAAAATTGCCCTTACCAAGTAAATTACTTTCATCAAATCCATTGGTTGCTTGTGAAAGTTCATAATATGAGATCATTTGTGTTGTTGGTAATGGTGATAAACCTCCTTCATTGGGGCCACCATCATTCTTTCTTTGACGCTTTATTAGCAGGAATACACATAAAGCAACCAAAATGATTGACACCACAATAGGCAATATGCATTTCAGGAAAAATATTTTTATATTTGACCTTTGCTTCTTTACTTCATTGCATGGTGGGACTTGTAGTCTGGGCATTTCCACAAAGTGCTTTGTTGAACATGAAAGATTGAGCAGTGAAATTTCTAAAAGGTCCGCCATTGGGAATCTCTCCTTCTAACCTGTTATGAGAAAGATTGATAAACTTCAGATAATGAAGTGATTCCAAGGATTTTGGAATCATACCGAACAAGTAGTTTTGGGATAAGTCCAATGATATCAAACTTATCAAACTGCCAAGTGAATCAGGAATATCCCCTAGCAATTTATTTTGGGCTAAGTTGAGAGTTTGCAAATTTTGCAATCCTGTAATGGCTCTAGGAATGTTTCCTGAAATCCTATTCTTTGACAGATCAAAATATGTAATAGCTCTTAAGCTCCCTATTTCAAATGGAAGAGATCCAGTCAAAGCATTGTCGGATAAGTTCAGCTCAAGAATGTCTTTGAGGCTCCAAAGGGAAGAGGGCACCCCACTGAGTTTGTTTGAGTTCAGGTAAAGCTTTCTGAGAGAAGTAAGGTTATCAAAGCATGCTGGATCTCCCCAATAATCAGCTTGTTTTCAGTTATGTACAACTCACTCAGCTTTTTTGTTTCACAAATTTCACCAATGATGGTTCCTTGTAGTTTGTTGTTGCCAAGACTCAAAAATTGAAGAGACTGCAAACCATTAATTGCAGATGGAATTGGTCCACTTAAATCATTCCGGTACAAATCTAGTAGAAACAAATTGCTTAAATTTCCAATTTCCAAAGGAATGTTACCATAGATGCTGCAAGAATATGCTGCGAACTGCTCCAAATTGGACATGTTTCCGATGGATTTGGGAAGCTTTGCGTGGAAGGGATTCCCTGATATGAGAAGAACATTCAAAGAAGTAGGAAAGCTTAATTCATTAGTGGATGCATCAATGGTTAAATTATTGTATTCTACATCAAGCCTCTTAAGACGTCTCAAATTCCCAAGAGCCTTGGGTATAACTCCATTGAATTCATTCATCTTCAAGTCCAAAATGTTAAGCTTAGAATCATTGAATATGCTACTTGGAATTTTTCCGCTAAGTTTGTTACTAGCCAAGGTTATTTCTTCCAAGTTTTCTAGGCCGATATGCAATGGAAGAGATCCTGAGAGGGAATTATTTGCTAGAAACAAGAAATTCAGAGATGACAAGTTGAAGATATTTGCGGGAATAGATCCACTTAAAAGGTTATATGCGAAACTTAATCTTGTAAGTAGAGTAAGATCACCAATCCCCTTGGGTATTGAACCTGAAAAGAACACAGCAATTCGTAGAGGAAGTTAAAATAACATATATTAGTAAACCAATATATATATATATATATATATATATATATATATATATATATATATATATGAACCAATGAACCAACAAATAAAAAAATCAATTAGCATCTGTGGTACGTTAATGAAAAAAAAAAAAGACATTTAAGCTACAAAGCAATTTAGGTGTTATGTTAAAGAAAATTCAATAGACAAAATCATTTAAGATGGCATTTAGATAGATGGAAAGAGTTGAACACCTGTGAAAGAGTTTTCCCCAAGTCTAATTCTCTGAGCATAGTACAATTGCCAATAGATTTTGGAATGCTTCCCACAAATTGGTTATTATCTAGATACAACTGTTCTAGCAAAGAGAGCTGATGAAACATCTCTTCCGTGAAGCTGCCATTCAACTTGTTTCCTTCAAGGCTGACTGATCTTAATGAAGATATGTTAAAAAAAGATGATGGAATTTCTCCTGGAAACAACACAAGCTATATAATATAAACAATATTTGCATTGAGCCGCAAAAACATAACTCTAGAATAACAACCTGAATCAAACTAGAATTCTTGCAGAAATTAGTTTGTATTTAGTACTTCTTTCTCTCTTGTTGGAGAAATTGACTGAATTGAAAGTTTGTAAGGTTGACTTTTTTTTTTTTTGGGTACGTCGATAGCATTGCAATTTTCATTTGTGATTTCATGCAAATTATCTAGTGAGGTGGCATACGAAAGAAATATATATACAACCAGGTGCACTAGATAAAATACAAATAATCAACTCAACTAACTTAAGAATGTTCATCGCAAACCCTGTCACTAATCTAGCTAAGTAATTCACACGTGATCTATCACAAATAGCCATTAGTTGTGATACCTTCCTTTTATTTTCAAAACCTACACTTCTCTTCCCTCAAATATAACCCCATTCCCTAAGAGATGAAAATATTATACTTTTTTCCCTCTATTTCTAAAACTTATACTCTCCTTCCCTCAAAAATTAAAATGGGCTATACTTTAATTTATTTTAAATTTTTTTTCATTAAAGACCTATTTCCCATGTTTATTATTTTATTTTTGACCAAAATACACTTTTTTAATAGTTATACATATTACATTTTTTAATAAAGTAAAATATATGTGCCTTATAATAATATATACAATACTATATATATATATATATATATATATATATATATATATATTTAATTTAATTTTTAAAAGTGTTACTATATTAAGAAAATAAATTACTAATAGTAAGTATGATTTATAATAATTAATTTTTAAAAAATTGTATATTTTCAACTTTTAATTATAATATTAATGCACTTTTTTATAATAAAATCATAAGTTTTTTTCTTATTACTTTCTTTGTGACTTATCTTTATATTCAATACTAACAACTAATTTTTCATTTTTATGTATATTACTATATATTCTAATTCAATAGCCAAAAAATATGCAATGTGAAATTTTAAGAATAATTATTATAAATTATTGTTACAATTAATTGTCCATTCTTTTAGTATAGTAAAAATTTAAAAAGGAAATTATATATATATATATATATATATATATATATATATATATATATATATAATTATTAGTAAAGACCATTATGGTAAAAAATAAAATAATAAAACATGAAAAAATAAAGAAGGTCATGTTTGTGGTACACATGGCCAAGTATGGGCACCACACATCAATTTACCTAATGGTTTAGATACGGGATGTATGTAGATACCAATTACATATGTATACACCCAAAATCTCTTAATTTCTTCTTCCTGGCCAACCACCTCTAAAGGTGTAAATAGAGTGGGTTAGGCTGGCCTGACTTAATTAAATAGGTCTGACTTGAATTTTTAATAGGGAGCCTAAACTTGGCCTATTATCTTATATAGTTTTTTTAATGTCTTAACTTGATTTTTGGAAAGTTTGACCTGTTAAAAATCTATTTAGAGGTCTTCTTGATTATAATTTTTTGAGTTTAAAAAACTAAAATGCCTATTTTTAAATAAGTTAAAGGATTTTTAAATAAGTCAAAAAATATATTTTTAAATTGACTAAAAGGCTTATTATATAAGTTAAAAAATATTTTTTAAATAGTTTAAAATATTTCTATTATTACTAAATTTTTTTAAATAGTAATATTAATAATAACAATATAAGTAGGTCAAGTTGTTAGGCCTAATAAACTATTTTCAAAACATAAAGTCTAGCTGTTTAGATAAAAAAATTTAAAAATGTAAGTCTAACTTATTTATTAAATAGACTAGACCAAATTAGATAAATTGTAGACTAAATTAAAGACTCTTTACGAGCCATCTGATTCTACTTCCACTCCTCCCCACCTCCTACACCTACCCGGTCATCCATATTCACATCTTGGGATGGGAGGTGCCAGTGTCCTCCCTCCCACTTCTCACCACCGTCCTTTCAAAGGCTTCATGTACGTGAACTACAAGTATGTGAACTATAATATATCAAATTTAATTAACTCTGATCCTCAACATACAGTGTATGTCGAAATAAGTGAGTTTTCTTTATTATGTTTGTTTTTTTTGGAAGAGGGAACACCCTATTTGGTTTCTTAAATTTTTTATCAGATTATTTAGTCCCTCAAAAAATAAATTGAACTATGATCTCTTAAAATTGAAAATAATAAATATATTAGTCTCTCCATTAGTTATCTATTTATGGATTTATACATGTGGCATAATAATAATAACATACCATTAAAAAGTTATAATTAAATGTAAGTAAAATGATGTCATTTTGGATCATATTACATTAACTTTAGTGTATAAAATTACACAAAATGCATTATTCATGATTTGTTAGGAAGATTTAAATGACTTATTTTATATAGTTTCAACCACTAAAATAAGTAATCTTAAACTTCATCCTACTTACAACACTCTTCTCCCTTAACGTCATGTTAATAGGTTATGTGTGCAATTTTATTAGTATATATATATATATATATATATATATATATATATATATATATATATGAAGGGACTAATATTTTAAAGTTTTGAGGGACGAAGAGTTTAGTTTCAACTTTTGGGGATAAATTATCTTGAGGGACTATTGAGGATATTTACTTTGTTTGTTCGAATAACGGTATTCTTTGGGTTATATTATTTGTACAAGTAATGTTATTTGTATTCATACTTTATAGGACACCATCCTAACATACTTTCTTTTACTATTGGATAAGATAAATCTCAAATTAAGTGGGGTTCATTCCCATTCAATAAAAATAATTATATGAATGATGTCTTATAAATAATGAGTAGAAATAATATTTCTATATTTGTACACAATCATACGACTCAGATTTTTGACATACAATCAAATCAACAGTGAAAACCGCATACCTTTTAATTTTAATTTTTTTATTTAATCATTTTCTCGATTCCAAAGAGCCAAAGAGTGCGTCGATGAGTATCTCGATGGATTTTGAGTGTAAAAAGTATTTCCCGTGTTGTTTTTATCTTCCCTAATATAAGTTGTAATTAATACATTTTTAACAAAAATTAAAGGTCAGAATGTAATCGCAAAAAGAATTGAGAAATGAAAAGTTGGGATTGAAAGAGATCAGGAGTTGAGGACTAGTGCACTAGGCAGTGAGTGAATGTGAGCAGGTAGTGAAGAACTAAGGGATTGAATCACATTCAAAATTAATTACACGTGACGACTAACGACTTTCGGGGACCAAACGGAGGAGATGAAGGCCCGTTAGATTATATTGTGGACCCGCGAAGGCATGGAACTAAGACATGCCTCTCTTTCTGGTGTGTTCTTGTTGCTGAGCTCTAAAATGACTTGATGCAAAATAACAGCCTGTCAAAGGACCGCAGCTGAGTGGGCGTTGAGAGATGAAGTCTAATGGACACATGGTGGAGGTTGGTGGTTGGGGAGTAGAAAACAATGAAATTTTAGGGTGTAGCTGGATGTGATAAGTGTACAGATGCACCTCACATCTAATCGCTAGATAAGTTGGTATGTGGTACACCATATTTGGTCAAGTGTACCACAGACACTGCTGAAGAATTAAAAAAATAAAAATAGATTAAAATATAAAAAAGAGTATGATAAAGTAATCTCTTAAAAGAAGGGAGCATAGTTTTAAGAATCAGCCATGGGTTTGGACTGAAATCACGAATGGCGATTTAAAGTTCGATTCATTAATTGGACCGATTAAACAATTAACTCTAAACTAGTCAACAATTTAACCGATCGATTTTATTAAAGCAGAAATTGGAAATTGGTGAACTGCCATTTGAGTTCGATTCATTAATTGGACCAATTAAGCAATTGACTTCAAACAAGTCAACACGGATTTGAATCGACGGTTTTCATCGAACCGAGCAGAAACTGACAAGTGACCCATGAGTGAACCGACCAACAAGGTTTTTTTATAAATTGTTCATAAAAATTTCTTGCTAGGATTCAAACTTAGGTCACAAGGTGAGCCAGCGCTTACTTAACCCCTAGGCTAGCCTCAAGGTTGTGTTATTAAGCTTCATTATTTATATATATTACTTACTTAATCACATTAAACTGTATTTCTATATGTGAATTTAATTTAACCCGTTAACTATTTAACCATAGTTCGCTAGTTGAATCAGCGACTCAATGACCAAGTACCTTGGTCAAGTCGATTATCGATCTGGTTCTGAAAACAATGGAAGGGAGTGTAGTTTGGATGGAAATCTTCTATTCCCTAATGATGTCCACTTCTTTGTCCCTCAATCATTTATTCTCATGTGAAAAGAAAAAACTCAAAACAAATTTAAAAATTTGTAAGTTATCAAATATATAATACTTATCTTTCACATATCAATAAATAATTGGAATGATAGGAAAGGAGGATACCATTTGGAAACATAAGATTTTCATTCATGTATTTTACTTTGAGCTAAGCAACACTTTGAGGGTAAGGGAGTGTAGGTTTTGAAAATAGAGAGGATGATAGTATAATATATATAATCAAATTATATAGGTATAATTTTAAGTAAAGTTATACGACTTAAAACCATTATATATATATATATATATATATATATATATATATTTTGTCAATCCATCAAACAAACTGTTAAATTAGAATTACCTAGCTATTATTATAAAAATTATTTGTGTCAAATTTCTTAAAATTAAAATTGAACATCAATAAAAATCTAATCATATAATTATTATTCTTATTCATTTAAAACATATATATTATGTTAATTTTGATTTTAAAAACTATATCAAATGGTTTTAAATTAATTTAAAATTTTATAGGTACGATGTATGTGACATTAAGTTTTATAGGCACAATTTTAGATCATACAAATGGGCCAGTGTAAGTCATCAAGAATCAAGCTTAAACGAAGATATCAGGAACACCATACCTTCCAAGTTGTCTTGATTAAGATATAAGTTGGCAAGCATGGTTAAGTTTCCAATATCATGTGGCATGTTTCCTCGGCTGAATCTATTAACTGATAAGTCTACTTCAATCAACTCTTTGCACTGATGCCAACCAGATGGCATTTCACCAGAAATCTGGTTTAAAGCAAAATAAAGCAATTGGATTTTTGGAAGTCCACGACATATGTTTGGTGGAAGACTGCCAGATAAATTACTTGATTGGAGGTCAATCTGTTCTAGCATTGAATTATTGAAGATTGTTGATGGTATGGAACCACCAAGCGGATTCATTCCGAGATAAATTATTCTTAGCTGTGGAAGTTCACCAATCTCCCTTGGAATGCCTCCTTCAATTCACAAAACAGTCAATGACAAGACTAATGAAATATTATTGCACAAGAGAAATGCTTTGTGCTATATTATTGCAAGGCCGAAACTTTTTCGTACTTCTATTTATTTTTTCAAGTACCGAATCTATTAACTGATGATAGTTAACGAAACGCTTACAAGATAAACTAATAGACAGTTATTAGATAAACTAATCAAGATGTGTATTAGAAATAAAATTACTTGTGTGCCTCTTCAACTAACTAAAATCATTCGTAAAGGCATTACCTGATAGAGAGTTATAAGATAACCAGATTGTTTCCAGTGAAGAGAGGTTAGAGATCGTTCGAGGAATAGCCCCCGAAAGACTGTTTGCAGAGATAGACAAAAGCCTCAAGTGGGTCATTTTGCCAACTTCAGGTGGAATGGATCCTTCAATTTGATTTTTGCCCCAAAGCAAGGTCTCTAGCATTGTCAGATTAGATAAAGACTTTGGAATTGAACCACCAAAGCTATTATTTTCAAGGTTCAAGTATCGGAGTGAAGATAAGCCTCCTATCCAGGCCGGAACATTTCCACTGAACTCATTGTAGCTCAAGTTGAGAAACTTCAATCTACGAAGCTGGACTAATTCTTCTGGCAACTGATCATGGAAACTGTTTCCACCAAGGTCAAGTTCAATGAGGAAGGAGAGGTTCCCCAGATGGGAGGGTATGGTGCCACTAAGACCCATGTCACCAAGATTCAAGGTCCTCACCCTTCCATGTCGAGCGTCACAAGTGACACCAACCCAGTTGCACACAGAAGAGTTGGAAGACCAATTATGAGTGAGGAAATGATGAGGGTCTCCCCTGATGGAATATTTGAGAGCAACGAGTGCTTGCTTATCTGTGGTGATGTTGGTAATTCTGCTTAGAGCTAACAAAGCCATGAAGCAGTGCAATGAGAAAGTGAAAACCCAGAAGCGAAAGTGAAGTTTTTCCTCCATGTTTCAAGGTAGGAAAAATGAATCTCAGGACAGACCAAATTATATTGAAGGGTAGAGTGTCTTAGTCTATCCAGGTTCGAATCAACTCAATGGTTTCCAGCTTCTTTTAATTCTTTGCCAGTGTAATACAATATATTTGTACTGTTCGGATTAATTATATAAGTGATTAGTTTTTATATTATGTTCTCAGCTGTAGAGTAAAATTCGCTGCTCCTGAGTTGATGTATACTGAATACCTTCACTAATTAATTGATGAGATTCATTTCTACTCAATTCAATTTTGTGATTGTGATATGGTATCAGTTGTGACCTCACCAAACCCATTGTTGAAGAGAAGCAAGAATATTGAAATAGGCACTTCCTTGTTTTTTTTTTTGAGTGATTGAGTGTTCAAGACACGCAGAACCGAAACCCCAATTGAAGCTAAGACCATTGCACATTGTTCAATCACTTAAAAAGAAAAAAAGGGAAGTGCTATTTCAATATTCTTGCTCCACGTCAATAGTGGGTTTGGTGAGGTCACAACTCACAAGGCACGGTACCAGTGCTCGCGTAAATTATTATGAGAGGCACTTGTGGAGGTAAATGGCCTCCAATTTTGACAATCAGAGCTGCTAAGTGCTCGTGGACTACACTGTTTGGACTTCGTGACGTGTGTAGCACTCGATTGATAATAATGATAATGGTGTGAATTGGAAAATTTAGTTCTAAACAAGAAAACCAAACACAAACCCTACACACACGGTCATTACTTTTTTTCAAACTTTACTTGAATATAAAATTTCCACCTTAAAATTTTTTAGGTAGAGATTTTTTTCATGCACGCAAAACAATGTTTAACATTTGGTATATATGTAAATCATATTAAAATTTTACATTTTTTATTAACACAAATTTTTACATGTCAAAAATTAATTTGTATAGCTAAGACAGAAGATTTCACTTAAAAGTCAATTTCTTATATATTCATTTGTTGGTCTATATTATATTTTATTAATTTCTTCTTTCTTTCTAAGCTACTTGATGACTCTTTTAAATGTTGGTCATATTTGTATAATTTTATCTTTAATTTCTTAGCTCTCTTTTCTTTTTCTTTTTCTTTTTTTGGGTCAATTTCTTTTAGTGGGTCTGAAGTACTCCAGATTTCTATGACTAACTCATAAAGTCCAAGTAACACATATGTGCATCAGTGTATGCGTCATCTAGACTTTTTGAGCTAGCTATAGTATTAGAGGAAAATTTCTTAGATATAGTCTTCCTCCACAATGAATTCATACCTCTGAAAACTTGTATGGGATTCACTTAATAGTACATTTGTCAGAAATTTTGTGAAGAAATTGCCAGTGGAGGAAGAATTTAATTTTCTTCTTCTCAGTGTACAATAGAATGACTCTCCAAATAGAGTGCTTTGATAAGCTGTTATGACACTCAGTGCTAGAAAGCTAAAAATATCATAATAAATAGCAAAATTTGACAAGAAATTTCACATGATATGTAATAGCTTTAAACACTAGTTGTGCTGCATGAGAGAGATAGAGAGAGAGAGAGAGATCTCAAACCATAAATATGGCGCTTTAAGACTTGAGATGTGTTAAAATGCATGTGGTGGAGCACAGCAAGAAAGAATATTGAAGAGAATTATTGAGAGTGAGTGCGAAATAGAAATTTTGCTAAAGGTGATAAAGTGAGATACCATATGAGAAAAAATACATAGCTTATATAAACTCAGTGAGGTAAGGGAAAGGAGTGTACTATGGAATGTGCTAATACATGTGTGGGAATATTCTAGAACAACTATTAACAGAAAAACAAATTAAATTTTAATAGCCTCTAATAAGATGTTCATCTTCTGAAATCGAATTATTGTATTAATTAGACTGGCAATCATAGTGAGCATGAAACGTGTTGCTATATCAGTTACTATATATCATGAAGTCAGGTGCCTAATGACACAACTCTTTGAACTCACACGAATAACCAACGTCAATGTGATAGTGATATGTTTTGCTGAAGCAGGCGAGTCTGATGACAAAAACTTTGGAAACAAAATTCTGGCTTAGCTTTATTTTCCAAAAATCATCTATTGATGAAACGGGATCTTTCAGACTAATCTTTTAATCGGTTTACAAAGAACTGGTGAAAAGAAATAAAAGTTGATTGAGGAATATAGTAATATCAACAAGCACATATAGCTAAGCAAAGAACAGACAGTTCTCTCTCAAATTAAAATGGCATAAATTATGAAATCGATTCAAATGACAGTACAATCCACAAATGCGGCAATCAGAAGGAAGGTACACTACAAATTCATCATTTCTTTCAGAGTCTATCTAGAACTTGGGCTGTAAACTAGTGACAGCATCTTTGTCCATTATTTGGAAAGAAAGCCTTCACTAGAACGTAACTAGCAATGTCCAGCACATGCAGCCTCAAATGAGGGTGATATCACAAACCCAACTTCAATGGTTTCATCAGTGAAGGTGATGATTTCAGTGGCACGAGGATGCGCATGACCCATGGGGATGTGCCAGCTCTAGAGAAATGAATTGAAGACAAACCAAGCAACAGAGGATGTGTAATGTAATCAGAACTCTCTTGATAGTTTCTTTGTGAAGTCTGATAGGCTATGTGGAGGAATTAGGGATTGCTTCCCATCCTTATATAGGTAAATCCAGTTAACTTAAGTAGTAAGAATGTGATTGAAGATATGTATTTGGATGGTGCAGTTTGTTCATGCATATAATCCAACACATATAAGTACATATGCCAGCTGTATAAAGTGCCTCGAGATTTCTCACATTTTATTCATCATGTTGTTGGGGCTAATCCTGAAGAATAAGTACCAGGAAAAACTTTGAAGACTAAATTACTAAACTAAATTGTACAGAAATATATTCAATTTTTCATCACACTCAAACTACAATTTATTTTTATGTGTCAACATGACTCCGTTAACTTTTAGGAAATTGCATCTTTTTTTTTTTTCTGGTGTCAGAGTTGTAGTATAATGAAGTATACATTTCATATTTCTGGGTTATGATTTAGACATTGCCTTGAAATTTTGTTCCATTACAGGTTCTTTACTCCAACCATTAATTTTCTGACTTCACGAGCGCATAATGTTCAAATAATTTGCTTATCTATTGGTGATTAACTTTAGAGTATCAGTTTTTATCTTGTAGTTTATAGCAGTTATTGTGTATGTATGCTTTTATGTTGATCTTGATTTTACATATGTCAGTTTATGCTCATATTCCTATTATTTTAAATTAGTTGTATTCTTACTTCTTTCCCACCATTTTGCAGTTAATTTGCCTTCAAAGTGGCATCTTTATGAATTAAGCAAGTTTAATTGTTGTCTTTGAAAAAGAATTTAATTTTGATTCGTTGTCACTTACCAGTGTAAGTAAACTGTAAAGAAAGTTTTATTATTTATGAACCATATATTTCCACTTGATACACATCCAGCCCTTGGCACTCATATTTAGTGAAAAGAGATAGCAAAATAAAAATAGTCCAAGATTTTTCAATCAGATGACATATATGGCATGTCATATTGTAACTTTATTGATCTGGCTTTAGCCTGGGCTACATATCCCAGGTTAATTCTAGTTATCGGTTTTCACCGTTAGGGTAATATGAGAAGTTTTATCTCTTTTTTTTCCCCTCTCTTTTCTATAATTGTATACAAAGGCCTTCAATCAATGTAAGATTTATTATTGCATACCAAAGCTGGAAATTTATCTTAGAATGTTTGATACGTCTTCTGGTTGTCACAAAACCCAAGCTTTATGCTTAGGCTATAGGAAAGAAAAGGTTTTCTCTCTAGCCATGCTATGAATTTGATATTTATGTTTCGATACCTTGGATCGTTTTTCAATTTTTTCCAAAGTTTCTTTACGTAGGTGATACAGATCGCCAAGGAAATATCAGAAAAAAAAAGAGCTGTATCAGGCTTGTGTAGCCCTCAAGGTGATTCACAAAATTGCTCAAACTAGTTGTTTTTTGACTGGTTTCAGAGTAATATCAGAGCTTCTCTTTAGACAATAAACATCGCCCCTGTTTTTGAAATTATTAAAATGTTTTTATTTTTTTCCCTTTTATGAGTAGATAATGTTACAGGTATCGCGGTCCTTATCTGTGAAATTTCTAGCCCATTATCCAAGAAAATGATGGGTGATAATGGAAGATAAGTTACTGACATGATCGATGATTTACCTTTTTAAATCTAATTCTGTTCACTGGTCATATATCATTCTCCAATTTTTATGCTGCTATATGTTTGACATCAAAAATTTTTCATGTTGTAAGCAGCAAGCTACTATATGATACTTCGCAGAGATATCAATGTTCGGGAGCTTGTATGTATTGCTTTCTAAATTTTCTTATCTGATTTGACCAATGCTTTTATTAAACTAGTTTTGAAATACTCTCCTTGGGTGTCTTCTTTATTCTTCCTAGGTTAGCACCAACATATTACGCAAATACGCAGGTACAGTGGTCCTGTTGATATCTGGTTGTCCAAGATTTGGGCCATGCTTCACTCAAAGGGAAAAATACAGTGCTTGGCAAACGAACATCCTCCTAGGAGCTTTCTTTCTATGGCCCAACACTCAAGCCAGTGGGTGTGGTATGTCAGCTTTTCCTTTTTCAAATATAGACTTCGCCTTGAAATTTGCGAATGTTTGATTGGATTTTCTTCATTTTGGTGCTTCTTTTCCCTTTTATTTTCATCCTTCCTCTTGATTGTCAACCTTCCTATCCATTTACACAAGCATCTATGTGATAGATAATCGGACATTTCTATAAGCTTTTTGTAACTTTATCGAGTTATACCCGTGTGAACATTGCTGAGAAAGATCAAGTGAAGTTACAGCGCTGAAGGAGTTATGTTGCCTTTGAGATCAGTTTTCCTACTTGTATTTGGTGCAATCCTGTCTGGCATCAAAAACTTTCTCTAGGTTCAAACCATGCTAACAGAAATGCGTAACATCATGAGCAATTGTACATAAATAGACCGAAATAATGGATTTGATTTGGCAGGACTGCTTAATATTGCAGCCAAAATCTTGAGCAATTGAGACCAAAATCTTTGACATTTTGATCGGATATTCTCTTACAGTAGGTGCTCAAAATCTTTAACTGAAAATGTAAGAAAAAAAGTACTGAAATAAAAAAAATAAAACTGGGGGCCGAAATTCAAATAGGTGGAAAATATTAGGACTCAAACATTTAAACAAATAAGGGTTGAAAATTACAAATTGATTAATGTCTATCAAAACTCAGGCTCCGTGTACTTGTCACTCACTAGTTTTCAAAAACATGACCTTGATTTTGATTAATGATGCTGCAACATCTGTCATATTTATCCGTTCTTCAGCTAAATCCGCACAACAATTCATGGCCAATCTCAAGATAGATGAAGTAGATTC
The DNA here is from genome assembly GCA_030441495.1 of Dalbergia oliveri. Lineage (NCBI taxonomy): Eukaryota > Viridiplantae > Streptophyta > Magnoliopsida > Fabales > Fabaceae > Dalbergia > Dalbergia oliveri. Next base: position 41,549,958 of record JAMLFY010000002.1, on the reverse strand, counting down.
TAGTATGTCATCAACATGATGCTCATTGTCTTGTAACAAATTGGAATCCACAACTTCAGTAATTGCATGCGGTAATGATTCAACAATCCAATCTTTCATGCTTAATCCAGCAACAAACATCTCATCTGTTGGCTTTTTTCTTGTGAATGTTTCTATCAGCATTATCCCAAAACTATATACATCTCCTTTTGTGGAGATGATCCCTTTAGATCCAAACTCTGCAAGTCAGGTATATATACATGACACAGTATTATTCCCATGCAAGTTCAAACCTAGGTTTGCATTTATACAATAAAGACTTTAGGAAAAGGTAGGAGGTATTCTAAGTGATTAGGTATATATGACCAAAAGAAGCCACTAAAATAGGACACAAAATGCTAAGATACTATTAGTCCAAGGGAAAGTAGATATCCATATTAAGAAAATTTCAACAGAACAATTTAAATTGACGTACTTCAGTTTAAGTGTGATTTTAAACGAAAAGCACTTTCATAAATAAGTCAAGGAGTGATCTTCAATTGTGCATGCACCCTAATCAAACATATGGTTATAATCAAAATAATCAAAGTTAACGAGGTAAAACTACATGCTGATGTAGGATAACTACCTGGTGCAATATAGCCAATTGTAGCCATGTTCTTGGTATATTCTTTGGACTGTCCTTCATCTAGAAGTTTGGCAATGCCAAAATCACTAACATGGGCAACCATGTCTTCATCCAATAGGACATTAGTAGGCTTTAAATCACAATGAACCACTTTTGGTAAAGACCCATGATGGAGGTAATCCAATGCAGATGCCACATCAATCATTATATTAAGCCTTTGCAAGAAGTTTAAGCAATGGTTATGAGAATACAACCATCTCTCAAGGCTCCCATTAGGCATGAACTCCATTACTAAAAGCTTATAATCTAGACTTGAACAACAGGCAATGATCTTGATGAGATTTCGATGACGCAGATTGCGCAATGCTTCACATTCTACACTAAAGCTCTTTGATCCTAATTCCAAGTCCAAATTAAAAAATTTGATTGCAATTACCATCCCATTTGAAAGTATACCTTTGAACACAGAACCAAAACTGCCCTTGCCAAGTAAATTACTCTCATCAAATCCATTGGTTGCTTGTGAAAGTTCATAATAGGAGATCATTTTTATTGTTGGTAGTGTTGACAAACTTCCTGCATTAGGGTCACCATCATTCTTTCTTTGACGCCTTATTAGAAGGAATACACACAAAACAACCAAAATGATTGACAACACTATAGGCAATATGCATTTGAGCAAAAACATATTTGCATTTGACTTTTGCTTCTTTACTTCCTAGGTGGGACTTGTAGTCGAGCATTTCCACAAAGTGCTTTGTTAAACATGAAAGATTGAGCAGTGAAATTTCTAAAAGGCCCACCATTGGGAATCTCTCCTTCTAAATTGTTATGGGAAAGATTGATAAATTTGAGATAATGAAGTGATTCCAAGGATTTTGGAATCATACCAGCAGATAGTTTTGGGATAAGTCCAAGGATGTCAAACTGATCAAACTACCAAGTGAGTTAGGAATATCCCTTCGCAATTGATTTTGTGACAAGTTGAGAATGTCCAGATTTTGCAATCCTGCAATGGCACTAGGAATGCTGCCTGAAAACTTATTCTCTGATAGATCCAAAAATGTTACAACTTTTAAGTTCCCAACTTCGAGTGGAAGAGATCCAGTAAAAGCATTGTCAGATAACTTAACCTCAAGAATGTCTTTGAGACTCCAAAGAGAAGAGGCACCCCACTAAGTTTGTTAGAGTTCAGGTAAAGCTTTCTGAGAGAAGTAAGGTTACCAAAGCATGCTGGGATCTCCCCAATAATCATGTTTTCATTTATGTACAACTCACTCAGCTTTTTCATTTCACAAAATTCACCAATGATGGTTCCTTGTAGTTTATTGCTGCCAAGGGCCAAATATTGAAGAGATTGTAAATGATTAATTGTGGTTGGAATTGGTCCACTTAAATCATTCCCGTACAAACTTAGTCCAAATACATTGCTTAAATTTCCAATTTCCAGAGGAATGTCACCATAGATGCTGCAAAAATCTGCAGGGAACTTTTCCAAATTGGACATGTTTCCAATGGATTTGGGAACCTTTGCATGGAGTGGATTCCTTGATATCGAAAGGACATTCAAAGAAGTAGGAAAGGTTGATTCAATAGTGGAAGCATCAGTGGTTAAATTATTGTTTGCTACATTAAGCCACTCCAGATGCCTCAAATTCCCTAGAGCATTGGGTATAACTCCATTGAATTTATTCCGCGCCAACTCCAAAATGTTAAGCTTAGAAGCATTGGATATGCTACTTGGAATTTTTCCGCTGAGTTTGTTTCCATACAAGTATAGTTCTTCCAAGTCTTCTAGGCCGATATGTAATGGAAGAGATCCTGAGAGGGAATTATTTGCTAGAGACAAGTAACTCAGAGATGACATGTTGAAGATATTTGAGGGAATAGATCCACTTAAAAGGTTATTTCCCAAATCTAATAGTGTCAGTGGAGGAACATCACCAATACCCTTGGGTATAGAACCTAAAAGGAACATAGTAATTCGTGGAGGAATTAAAATAACAAAAATCAATAAACCAACAATAAAAAATAATCAATTAACATTTGTGGCATGTTAATGAAAAATAAAATAAATTAAAGACGGGTATTTAGATAGATAGAAAGAGTTGAACACCTGTGAAGAAGTTGTTCCCCAAATCTAATTCTGTGAGCATAGTGCAATTGCTAATAGATTTTGGGATGCTTCCCACAAATTGATTATCATCTAGATACAAGTATTCTAGTAAAGGGAGCTGATAAAACGTCTCTGCTTTGAGGCTAACATTCAACTTGTTTCCTTCGAGGCTGAGTATTATTATTGAAGATATGTTAAAAATAGATGTTGGAATTTCTCCTGTAAACAACACAAGCTTTATGATATAAAGATATATTGAGCCACAAAAACATAATTCTAGAATAATGACATGAATCAAACTGGAATTCTTGAAGAAATCAGTTTGCTGTTTAGTACTTATTTCTATCTTGTTGGAGAAATGGGCTGAATTGAAAGTTTATAAGGTTGATTTTGTTTTTCTTTTTACGCCGATGGCATTGAAGTTTGTAAATTGTTCAAGTCCCTTACCAATACAATTGATTTTGAGACTTAAATTACAATAATAAAAAAAACTAATGATATGGAAAATTTAAACTTAGAATAAATGATTTATACTTGTGATAAACGTCAGGCATATAGTTTGTTGGATGGGTAACACTATGGTGCCTATGGTGGCCAAAAGCTATGGTGCCTACCGTCGACCAACCATCGGACCGCGTTGACCACCACCATCGGTGTTGATTGAGAGTTGATTGGTGTTGACCGCGGCGTTGACCAGCGTTGACTACCTTTGATGAGAACATATTGAGAATAACAAATATGTATACGGGTATTATTAGAAAAATAATATTAAATTTTTATTTTCTATCTTATTATTATTTTTTGGAGGTACAAAAATTTTGTATTTTATGTCCTAGGGACAGAAAAATTTTCTATTCTCTATTTGATCTCCATCATCAAATAAATTTGTATTTTCAATGTCTCTATTTCTATTTCAGTATCACTAATTAATGGATACAGTGCCATACACCATAGCCATTGACCACTTTAGGCACCTAAGAAACACCCTTATTAGATTGTCTAGGAAGCCTAGCGTTGTATATAGTGACTGATATGAGCAAGTGAGTGTTAATTAATATTAGTTAACTTTTAATCTTAATCGTTTATATACAGTTATATGACCTAGATTTGTTATTTTTAATGTCATAATAAATTATTTTTTTCATGATATATATATATATATATATATATATATACATGAGAGCACTTGTTTATCAAGAGATATGAGAGGAACTTTCCCAGCCTTGGATCAAAATTAACGGATAGGATTAAAATATAATAATAAGTAATCACCTGACAATTTTGTGATTTCCCTTCCACCCAAATTTTCCTTTCGCTGTCGTTCACACTGTTTCAAAGAGGTTCTATGGTTTTTATAGCATTGCACCCACTTTAATTATTGCCTCAAATTCACTTTATTCCCGATTTTCATTTTGGTTGAAAATCCCAATTTTGGTTTATGTTGCACACACCCAGTCCAAGCCCTCTCATTTTTCCCAGACACTAAATGAAAAATATATAACCAAGATATCAAGCTCTGATGTACTAGTTCTGCCTCAGATTAGATGTGTGAGCGTTTTACTGGATTATTGCAATCCAAATCTTCCCAATGTTGTAGACTAATTGTCACAGTGAAAAGGTGAACCAATATTTTATGAAAAAAAAATTGAATCAATCGAATAAGCCAGAAATGAAATGTTCTCTGATGTGACCAAAAGCGGTGGTATGAAGATGGAACATAGGATGTACCGACCAAAAAAAAAAAAAAAAAGAACAGAGGAATAGTGCCGCAGTGACAACATAACAGGGCTTCAACATTGATTTACAATGTATCACGGGATTACTTATTATTGTGTTCTAATCTCATCCGTTAATTTTGATCCAAGGACTGTGAGAGCTTTCTCTCATCTAACACAATAAACAAGCTATCTCATGTGATATACAGTGTATCATATGAGACTAATAATTGGTGATAAGAGTGAGAGGAGTTATTGTTTAAATTTACTCCTTTTATTCTGATCATAAACCAAGTTTTATATATATATATATATATATATATATATATATATAGAGTGTGTGTGAAATTATGTCAGTGATGGAATGTCTGTCCTTTGCTTTATCACTTTTTTAGGGATGGGGTTGGGTGTTCCTTTTTTTTTTTTTACTATTTATCACATCAACAAAACATTATACAAAATAAAATTCTATTAGAACTAAATTGTGTGGCCATTAGTTACCATTGCAAAAGTGAGATTAAATATGATGTTTCTTGATTCCTTCTCATGTAAGTGCATTTTCTTAGAAAAGATAAAAGTTTAATATTAATAATTTTTGAGACCCAATTGTATTTATTTATTATCCAATAACAAAATAATAAAAATTTATCTCAATGAGTTTCGGAGATGATTTAACATATTATATGCATTTTAATTTCTTGGGGTTAAAGTCAACCCATACGGAGTTGAAAATAGATGAAATCAAGGAATATTGTAGTTAGTCTCACATTTTTATAATGAATGTTAGGATCAAGCACTTAATTATAAATATTTATTTACCATAGGGTTTGATTGAAAATTTTTAAACTATAAGAATATAATTGAAAATTTGATGAGATGATAGAGACTAATAGATTTATTAAACCTATATATATGCATGCAAGTAGAGATGAAAATAGTCTAGGTCAAACTTGAATTATAACTCTTTGACCTGATCTTGACCTTTGATTTGTTATAGATTTTATTTTAAGCATAAGTCTAACCTATTCAAATGTCTAACTTGAATCCTATAATTTATAATTTATAACATTTTAAAAAACCAAAAAAATGCCAAAAATGAGCGATCAGTTATGGTATAAAATAATCTCATAAACGTTTAAAAGAAAAAATTATGTGCATGTATAGTGTCAAAGTTGTGGTGGATTAATGGTTTCAAGAATAAAAGGCTTGGAAAATGTACCTTGACAGAGACAAAATGCAAGCCAGGCTATAGGCCCAGTAGGCCATCTAACCTATTTCCATCTCTATATGCAAGGCTTTAAGAATCAAACTTAAATTAATGAAGATATTAGGAACACCATACCTTCCAAGTTGTCTTCATTAAGATATAAGGAGCCAAGCATGGTTAGGTTTCCAATATCGGGTGGTATGTTTCCTCGGCTGAAACTATTCTCTGATAATGCTAAATCAGTTAACTCTTTGCACTGATGCCAAACAGATGGCATTTCACCAGAAATCTGGTTGAAACCTAAATAAAGCAATTGGATTTTTGGAAGCCCGCGGCATATGTTTGGTGGAAGACTGCCAGATAAATTACTCCACTCAAGGTCAATTTCTTGTAGCATTGAACTATTGAGGATTGTTGATGGTATGGAGCCACCAAGCGGATTATTTCCGAGATGCATTTCTTTTAGCTGTGGAAGTTCACCAATCTCCCTTGGAATGCCTCCTTCAATTTACGAAACAGTCAATAACAGGGCTAAAATATATATCTTGCACAAGAGAATTGTTTTTTTTTTGTACTACTACCTGCATCCATAAATATATCAAAAAATTAATGTATATGCATGTAATTTGTATTTAAATATATTGACTTTTTGACCATTATTTCTGATTGGATATAGTAAGTTATAATGGGCCGAGGATATATACCATATTTAATAACGTATTTGGTGGTTATTATGAGTATTTTATTGTGAGATCTTCTTTTGCTTTTAATTATTTTTCAAGTATCTCGTTTGATGTTTGAATAACGGGACGCTTATAAGATAAATTGATCGACAATAATCAGATAAACTAATCATAACGTGTGGTAGATATAAAATTATTTACGTGTATCCATTCAGCAACTTAAATGATTCACAAAGGCATCACCTGATAGAGAGTTATTGGATAAATTGATTCTTTCTAGTGAAGAGAGGTTAGAAATGGTTTGAGGAATGACCCCCGATAGATTGTTTGCAAAGATAGACAAAATCCTCAAGTGGGTCATTTTGCCAAATTCAGATGTAATGGATCCTTCAATTTGATTGTTGTCCCAACGCAAGGTCTCTAGCATTGTCAGATTGGATAGGGACTTTGGAATAAAACCACCAAGGCTGTTGTCTTCAAGGTTCAAGTATCGGAGTGAAGATAACCCTCCTATCCATGCCGGAACATTTCCACTGAACTCATTGTAGCTCAAGTTGAGTGACTTCAATCTACGAAGCCGGGCTAGTTCTTCAGGCAACTGATCGTGGAAACTGTTTCCACCAAGGTGGAGTACAGTGAGGAAGGAGAGGTTCCCCAAATGGGAGGGTATGGTGCCACTAAGACCCATGTCACCAAGATTCAAGCTCCTCACCCTTCCATGTCGAGCATCACAAGTGACACCAACCCACTTGCACACAGAAGAGTTGGCAGACCAATTGTGAATGGGGAAATGGTGAGGGTCTCCAATGATGGAAGATTTGAGAGCAACGAGTGCTTGCTTATCTGTGCTGATGTTGGTAATTCTACATAAAGCTAGCAAAGCCATGAAGCAGTGCAATGAGAAAGTGAAAACCCAGAAGGGAACGCGAAGTTTTTCCTCCATGTTTCAAGGTTGGGAAAATGAATCTCAGGACAGACCAAATTATATTGAAGGGTAGAGTGTCTTAGTCTATCCAGGTTCCAATCACGTCAATGGTTTCTAGCTTCCTTTAATTCTTTGCCGTGTTTGGAAGGCATACGCAAACTCAAGGAAAGCCAATGGCTTGGTGAATTTCAATGCTAGATCATTATGATCTATACAGATTTGATGTGATGACTTGACATGAGGGTGGCAAAAATTTTAACTAAAGACAAAGATGGATTTTAGTCCAGTAAAAAAAAACTCAAGAGGTTATTAACTTATTATATAGTTTAAATATAAAAAACTATTTGACAAAATTAATTTGACTTATTGAAAAATATTGTGCAGGCATATAAAAATTCGTCAAGTGCATAAGAAATGAAAAAGAGAAACTACTATTGCATTGGAAAAATTAAATAAAAGTCAAATATGAGTCATAAACAAAGTTAAAATAAGGAGTTACTGAAACACAAAAGAGAAGAGAAATGTTTTGCTTTCACACATTCAAATCAACATGTATCTTGCTTTACCCAAAAAAAATATCAACATGCATTGATTGCATTTCAAGATTCAAGAGAAAAAACATTTCAATCACGTAAGTGTTGAATAGTATGTTCATTGCATGTTATTTATTCAAAATAAAATAAAAATATACATCTTAAGAAAATAATAAATGAATGTTAATAATGGTATAAAAATATATTAATTCACAAGATTAGCCTGATTTAGTAAGTATAATAATTCTCTTGAAAAAATAAAACAAATAGATTACCATTAATTATAATAAGAGTATAACTGATAAAAAAAAATAACATTGTCTTGATTCAATAAATAGACAGCTGAAGTGCAATAAAAATTAAAAAAATGGACAAATAACATGCAACGGAGAAAGTAATCTCTATACTTAATAAAAATAATATGAAAATTTGACATTCATATAATCAAGATTATATTTATTTAAACTGTGATCATCAAATATCAATTTAAATGTCTAGATATTTGTGTTAAAAAAATGACAAACAAATGGTAACTTGGAACGGAAGTATGAAATAAATATCACACAGCCACACGGATCTTTCTCAATGCATGCAAGATGCAAATTTAATCCATAAAACAAGCATAAAAGTTTGTTGAATCCAAGTACTAGAGGTCAGTTTTGGACACCTAAAATCTATGTATTAATTACTATATAGATAATTTGATTTGTAATTTAATTACTATAAATTTAGCGAGAAAGATGAGTTATTATTATATATATGGATATGGATTATCACAAGTTGTTTTTCTGATTTCTCAGTAATTGTTTTATCAAATTCAGTTTTATCGTTAATTGGTTCTTCTTGCTTTCTATTGAGAGCCGAGTACAGAAAAATTGTGGTGAATGTGCAATGATCTTACCTTCAATTGGAGTTTCGGTTCTGCCTCTCTTGAGCACTCAATGACTTAAAAAGAACAAAAGGAAGTACCTGTTTCAATATGCTTGCTCCACTTCAATAATGGGTTTGATGAGGTCACAACTCACAAGGCACGGTACTAGTGCTCGTGTAAATTACGAGAGGTACTCGTGGAAGTAAATGGCCTCCATTTTTTACAATAAGAGGAGGAGCGAGCTGCATAGTGATTGACATGTTTGGTTTTAGTTTCCAATCTCTTAGTTGTGCTTGTGGACTACACTGTTTGGACTACGTGACGTGTGTAGCACTCGGTGACAATAATGATCATGGTGTGAATTGGAAAATTTAGTTCTAAAGAAGAAAACCAAAGACAAACTCTACGCACACGGCACACGGTTTTTTTTTCCTATGGCCTCCATTAATATGGTATTTTAGGAAAAAAAATCACAAAATATGATTTTTTAGTATAGAATTAACCAAAAATAGATTCAAAGATAAAAAGAAAAAAAAATCAACAATGAATCCATTAAAGGAATTGAACGCGGATTTAATGTAAAATGAAAATAACACATAATCCATCATAAACAAATTCTATAAATAATATATACATATAAATTTACCTATTATCTCCTATTAATATAAATTACCTATCAAAATATCATATAAAAATTATTTTTCCACCGGGGACGCACAAAGTCACTGATTTATATTTACATTTACATAAATTACTTTTTTCAAACTTTACTTGAATATAAAATTTCCACCTTAAAATTTTCAGGTAGAGATTTTTTTTCAGGTATGAAAAACAATCTTTAACATTTGGTATATATGTAAATCATATTAAAATTTTATATTTTATATTAACACAAATTTATACATATAAAAAATTAATTTGTATAGCTAAGACAGAAGATTTTCAGTTAAAAGTCAAATTCTTATGTATTCATTTTTTGGTCTATATTATATTTTATTCATTTCTTCTATCTTTCTAAGCTACTTAATGACTCTTTTAAATGTATGTCATTTTTGTATAATTTTATCTTTGGTTTCTCACCTCCCTTTTCTTTTTCTTTTTTTGGTCAATTTCTTTTATTAGGTCCAAACTACTCCAGATTTCTATGACTAACTCATAAAGTCCAAGTAACACAAATAGAATAATATTTGGTATATAATAAAATTACATAATCAATGCATATCACATATCTTATCATCATTAAATGTGATTTGTGACTCTCATTCATTCCACTCACTTATCACATCAAGTGATAATAAAGTGTGTAATGTGTATTTATTATACAATTTTATTGCTCCCATATCATTACTCATGTACATCCATGTATCCACTATCTAGACTTTTTGAGCAAGCTATAGTGAGGTTTATTAGAGGAAAATTTCTTAGATATAGTCTTCCTCCACAATGAATTCATACCTCTGAAAACTTGCATGGGATTCACTTAATAGTACATTTGTCAGAAAGTTTGTGAAGAAAATTCCCAGTGGAGGAAGAATTTAATTTTCTTCTTCTCGGTGTATAATAGAAGAGAAATGACAATTGGAGGAACCCGTAACTCGCACACCATCTATTATTGATTGAAGTGTGACTACTTGAATGTGGTCGCATCCATCAATAGTGGATTGGATGTGAGTCGCACAATATCCTATACTCCATGAAGACAAATAACATTACTCACAATAGAACGAATGACTCTCCAAATAGAGTGCTTTGATAAACTGTAATGACACTCGGTGCGACAAAGCTAAAAATATCATAAGTAGCATAATTTGACAAGAAATTTCACATGATATGTAATGGCTTTGCAAACTAGTTGTGCTGCATGAGAGAGAGAGAGAGAAGAAAAGATCGATCTCAAACCATAAATATGGCGCTTTAAGACTTGAGATGTGTTAAAATACATGTTTGGTGGAGCACAGCAAGAAAGAATATTGAAGAGAATTGAGAGTGAATGAAACGGTATCTTTCAGAGTAATCTTTTAACTCAGTTTACAAAGAACTAGTCAAAAAAATTAAAAGTTGATCGAAGAATATAATAATATCAACAAGCACACATAGCTAAGTAAAGAACAGACAGTTCTCTCTCAAATTAAAATAGCATAAATGAAACCGATTCACATGACAGTACAATCCACAATGCTGCAATCAAAAGGAAGGCACACTACAAATTCAACATTTCTTTCACATTCTATCTTAGAACTTGGACTAAAGAAAGTCTCATTAGAACGTCACTAGCAATGTCCAGCACATACCAATGCGGGTGATGATTTTATTGGCACGAGGGTGCGCGTGAGAAGGGTTTATGCTCCATGGTGCAAAGTCAATGCGAGCAAGTGAAATCCCCATGGGATATGCTAGCTCTAGAGAATTGAACTGAAGACAAACCAAGCAACAGAGGAAACTTCCATCAGTTCCATGTAATCAGAACTCTCTTGACAGTTTCTTTGTGAAGTCTGATATGCTGTGTGGAGGATATTAGGGATTGCTTCCCATCTTCATATAGGTAAATCCAGTTAAGTAGAAGAATATCATTTTTTGCCTCTAAGCAAAGACGCATATATCAACAAGTCATATAGTTGGACCCCGTGATTGAAGATATGTATTTGGATGGTGCAGTTTGTTCATGCATATACTCCAACACCTATATGTACATATGCCGGCTGTACTAAGTGCCTTGAAATTTCTCACATTTTATTCATCGTGTTGTTGGGGCTAATACTGAAGAATGAGTACAAGGAAAAAGACTAAATTACTAAACTAAATTTGTGCAGAAGTATATTCAATTTTTCATCACACTTGAACCACAATTTATTTTTAGTGTGAACATGACTCTCTTAACTATTAGGAAATTGCATTTTTTTATGTTTTGGTGTCAGAGTTGTTATAAACGAAGTATATATTTTCAAATTTTATGGTTATGATCTAGACATTTTCACTCTTAGGATGATATGAGAATTTTTGTCTGTTTTTTTTTCCTCTTCTATAGTTGTATACAAAGGCCTTTAATCAATATAAGATATATTATTGCATATGAAAGCTGGAAATTTATCTTAGAATAATGTTTGATATGTGCTTCTGGTTGTCAAAAACCCAAGCTTTAAGCTCAGGCAGTAGGAAAGAAAAGGTTTTCTGTCTAGCCATGCTATGAATTCGATATTTGTGTTTCGATCCATTGGATCGTTTTTCCATTTTTAGTCCCTTTATGTAGGTGATGCAGATGGCAAAGGAAATATCAGGAAAAAAAAGCAGTATTAGGCTTGTGTAGCCCTCAAGGTGATTTACAAAATTGCTCAGACTAGGTGTGGTTTGACTGGTTTCAGAGTAATATCAGAGCTTCAGAGCTTCTCTTTAATAATTAAACATTGCCCCTGTTTTTGAAATTACTAATTTTTTCCCTTATATGAGTAGATTATGTTACAGTTATCTTAGTCCTTATGTGTGTAATTTCTAACCCATTATCCAAGAAAATGAGGGGTGATGGGAGATAAGTTACTGACATGATCGATGATTTACCTTTTTAAAACTAATTCTGTTTACTAGTCACATATCATTCTCCAATTTTTATGCTGCATTGCTGCTATATGTTTGATATATAAAAAAATTTCATGTTGTAAGCAGCAAGCTACTATATGACACTTCACAAAGAGATACCGATATTCGGGAGCTTGTATGTATTGCTTTCTAAATTTTCTTATCTTATTTGAGCAATTTTCTTTTTATTAAACTTGTTTTGGCATACTCTCCGGGTGTCTTCTTTATTCTTAGGTTAGCATCAACATATTACGCAAGTACAGTGGTCCTGTTGATATCTGGCTGTCCATGATTTGGTCCATGCTTCACTCAAAGGGAAAACACACACTGCTTAGCAAACGGACATCCAAGTAGGAGCTTTCTTGCTCTGTCAAATATAAACTTCGACTGGAAATTAGCAGATGTTTGATTGGATTTTCTTCATTTTGGTGCCTTGTCCCCCTTTAATCTTCATCCTTCCCCATCTTGATTGTCAGTCTTCCCATCCATATTATACATGCATCTATCTATGTGATAGATATTTGGACATTTCTATTGAAGTTGTCTCAAGAAGCATTGCCCAACATCACATCCTTTTCTCCAACTAAACATTAATTCCATTTGTGCAGGTTCCGCAAGCCTTTTGTAACTTTGTCAGGTTATACGTATGTGAACACTCTTGGATAAAGTGAAGCTACAACGTTGAAGGAGTTATGCTGCTTTTGAGATCAATTTTCATGCTTGTATTAATTTGGTGCAATCCTGTCTGGCATCTACATGAGTAAATTTTCTGAAAGACGATCTGTTGAACCTCTTTTAATCATGCTAACGTAAGTACGTGACATTTTGAGCAATTGTTCGTACATGGACTGAATGAAATAACGGCAGTATTGCTTAATGTTAAGCAATTGTGACCAAATTTTTTGACATTTTGATCGGATATTCTCTTATGGGAGGTAATCAAAATCATTGACTTAAAATTTAAGGAAAAAAAATATGGGAATAAAAGAAATTATAGATGCCAAATTCAAATAGCTAGAAAATATAAGGACTCAATTATTTAAACAAAAAAGCTTGTAAATTACAAACTGATTCAATGTCTGTTAAAACTTAGTGTCCATGTGCTAGTCACTCACTAGGTTTCAGAAACATGACCTTGATTTTGATTAATGATGCAACAACATCTGTCATATTCATCCGTTCTTTAGATAAATCCGCACAACAATTCAAAGCCAATCTCAAGATAGATGAAGTAGATGCTATTATGTCATCAACTTGATGCTCTCCATCCTGTAACAAATTGAAATCCACAACTCTAGTAATTGCATGGGGTAATGATTCACCAATCCAACCTTTCATGTTCAATCCAGCAACAAACATCTCATCTATTGGCTTTTTTCTTGTGAATGTTTCCATTAACATTATCCCAAAACTGTATACATCTCCTTTTGTGGAGATAATCCCTTTGGATCCAAACTCTGCAAGCCAAGGTATATATGAGAAGTATTATTTATACACATGCAAATTCAAACCTAGGTTTGCTTTTATAATAAAAACTTTAGGAAAAGCTAGGAGGTGTAGTAAGAGTTCAGGCACATGTGACTAAAAGAAACCACTAAAATAGGAAACAAAATGCTTAGAAACTTTCAGTCCAATAGAAAGAAGATATCCAAATTATTAAAAATTACACAGAACAATTTAAATTAACGAATTTTAGTTTAACTGTGACTGTAAATTAAAAGCAGTTTTCATCAAGAAGTGATGTTCAATTCTGCATGCATCCTAATCAAACATGTGGTTACAATCAAAATGACCAAAGTTAAAAAGGAAAAATTACATGTTGATGTAGGTTAACTACCTGGTGCAATATAGCCCGTTGTAGCCATGGTTTTGGTATATTCTTTGGATTGTCCTTCATCTAGAAGTTTAGCAATGCCAAAATCACTAACATGGCCAACCATGTCTTCGTCCAAGAGGACATTGCTAGGCTTTACATCACAATGAACCACTTTTGGTAAAGACCCATGATGCAGGTAATCCAATGCAGATGCGACATCTATCATTATATTAAGCCTTTGCAAGAAGTCTAAGCAATGGTTATGGGAATACAACCATCTCTCAAGGCTCCCATTGGGCATGAACTCCATTACTAAAAGCTTATAATCTAGACTTGAACAACAATTGATGATCTTGATGAGATTTCATGACGCAATTGCGCATTGCTTCACATTCTACACTAAAGCTCTTTGATACTAATTCCATGTCCAAATTAAATGATTTGATTGCAACTACCATACCATTTGAAAGTATACCTTTGAACACACAACCAAAACTGCCCTTACCAAGTAAATTACTCTCATCAAATCCATTGGTTGCTTGTGAAAGTTCATAATATGAGATCATTTTTGTTGCTAACATTACTTCATTGGGGCCACCATCATTCTTTCTTTGACGCTTTATTAGAAGGAATACACATAAAGCAACCAAAATGATTGACAACACTATAGGCAATATGCATTTTAGTAAAAATATTTTTACATTTGACCTTTGCTTCTTTACTTTATTGCATGGTGGGACTTGTAGTCGGGTATTTCCATAAAGTGCTTTGTTGAACATGAAACATTGAGCAGTGAAATTTCTAAAAGTCCGCCATTGGGAATCTCTCCTTCTAACCTGTTATGAGAAAGATTGATAAACTTCAGATAATGAAGTGATTCCAAGGATTTTGGAATCATACCCAACAAGTAGTTTTGGGATAAGTCCAATGATATCAAACTTATCAAACTGCCAAGTGAATCAGGAATATCCCCTAGCAATTTATTTTGGGCTAAGTTGAGAGTTTGCAAATTTTGCAATCATGTAATGGCTCTAGGAATGTTTCCTGAAATCCTATTCTTTGACAGATCAAAATATGTAACAGCTCTTAAGCTCCCTATTTCAAATGGAAGAGATCCAGTGAAAGCATTGTCCCTCCAAAGGGAAGAGGGCACCCCACTGAGTTTGTTTGAGTTCAGGTAAAGCTTTCTGAGAGAAGTAAGGTTACCAAAGCATGCTGGGATCTCCCCAATGATCAATTTGTTTTCATTTATGTACAACTCACTCAGCTTTTTCAGTTCACAAATTTCACCGATGATGGTTCCTTGTAGTTTACTGTTGCCAAGGCTCAAATATTGAAGAGACTGCAGCCCATTAATTGCAGATGGAATTGGTCCACTTAAATCATTCCGGTACAAATCTAGTTCAAACAAATTGCTTAAATTTCCAATTTCCAAAGGCATGTTACCATAGATGCTGCAAGATTGTGCAGCGAACCGCTCCAAATTGGACATGTTTCCAATGGATTTGGGAAGCTTTGCATGGAATGGATTCCCCGATATGAGGAGAATATTCAAAGAAGTAGGAAAGGATGATTCAATAGTGGAAGCATCAGTGGTTAAATTATTGTTTTCTACATTAAGCCACTTAAGATGTCTCAAATTCCCAAGAGCATTGGGTATAACTCCATTGAAATTATTCAGATGCAACTCCAAAGCGTTAAGCTTAGAAGCATTGGCTATGCTACTTGGAATTTTTCCGCTAAGTTTGTTACGAGACAAGTATAATTGTTCCAAGTCTTCTAGGCCGATATGTAATGGCAGAGACCCTGACAAGGAATTATTTGCTAGATACAAGAAACTTATTAGAGATGACTTGTTGAAGATATTTGAGGGAATAGATCCAGTTAAAAGGTTATCTTCCAAACTAAATGCTGTAAGTAGAGGAAGATCACCAATCCCCTGGGTATAGAACCTGAAAAGAACATAGCAATTCGTCAAGGAAGTAAAAATAGCATAAATCGATAAACCAAAAAACAAAAAATCAATTAACATATGTGGTATGTCAATGAAAAAGAAAATAAAACATATTTAAGCTACAGAGCAATTTAGGTGTTATGAGGATGAAAATTCAATAAACAAAATTATTTAAGATGGGTATATTTAGATAGATTGAAAGAGTGAAATACCTGTGAAAGAGTTGGAATGCAAAAGTAATTCTTTGAGCATGGTACAATTTCTAATAGATTTTGGAATGCTTCCCACGAATTGATTATTATCCAGATACAAGTATTCTAGTAAAGGGAGCTGGTAAAACATCTCTTCTGTGAAGCTACCATTCAACTTGTTATCTTCAAGGCTGAGTAGTCTTATTGAAGAAATGTTAAAAACAGATAATGGAATTTCTCCTGTAAACAACACAAGCTTTATGATATAAACAAAAAATGCATTGAGCCACAAAAACATAATTCTAGAATAATGACATGAATCAAACTAGAATTCTTGCAGAAATTAATTTGTTGTTTAGTACTTCTTTCTCTCTTGTTGGAGAAATTGATTGAGCTGAAAGTTTGAATGATTGAATTTTTTTTTTTTTTTTAGAGTAAACACCTAAATTGGTGCTTGAAAATTGTATTGATAGACAATTAATCCCTAACAAAAAAATATTAATATTGAGGTCCCAAATTATAAAAATAGGACATTAAGTCCTTAAAATTTCATTGATAGACAAATTGTTCCCTAACAATAAAAAATTAGTGTTGAGATATTTCACAATCATAAAAATAAGACACATAGATCCTGATTCACTTGCAACATGTTAAATGTAACGTGGACTTTAATTATTGATTTCTGTGACACACATTTCCACTTAACATTAATTAAAACACACTCTTTTATTTTTACATTTTTACAAATTCCCACGCTAACGTTCCGAATGTTTTACCATACCCATTATTATCAAAAAAGAAACCCTTTAGCCCCAAAAGAGCTATTTGTTAGAGTACAGTGATTGCATGTTACAAAATAATATAGATCCTTCATGTTAGGTATGAGATATTCTATTAAATTTTGAAATATTTAGGGAGAGATTTATAAAAATAAAAGGATGCATTTTAGTAAACTGGATTAGTAGGTGTCACATAGATCAATAATTAAAGTATATACCTTAGCATTTAGTAGGTTGCAGGATAGTGAAAGATCTATAGTGTTTTATTTTTATGATTGTGAGAATCTCAACACTAATATTTTGTTATCATAGACCAATTTGTCTATCAATGAAATTGTTAGGGACCTATAATGTCCTATTTTTATAATTGCTCAATACTAATATTTTTTATTAGGTACCAGTTTGTCCATTAATGAAATTGTCAACTTATAGTATTCTATTTTTGAAATTGTGAAGGACCTCAACACTAATTTTTAGGGACATATAGTGTCCTATTTTTACAATTGTAAGAAATCTCAACACTAATATTTTTTATTAGGGATTAATTTATCTATTAATGAAATTATTAGGACCAATTTAGGTGTTTATTTATTATCATTATTACTACATTGATAGCACTGAAGGTTGCCTTTATGATTTCATATAAATTACGCATGTCTTTTACCAATACAGTTGATTTTGAGACTTAAATAACAATTACAAAAATAATAATATGGAAAGTTTAACCATAGAAGAAATGATTTATACTTGTCATAAACATCAGACATAGCTTGTTGAATTGTCAAGCATACCGGACCTCTAACACACTTCTTTTAAATATTAATAAAATTAAATATTTTTTAATAATAAATTATTAAAAAAATTGTTTGTAAATGGTTTAAGGTGACATAGTTATTTTTTTTTCAAAAGAAGAAGTGAATGGAAAAGGAGAAATAAAAAAATATGAAAAATATTTGAATTCATAGATTTTAAAATAAAATTAAATAGAATTAAAAAAATCAAAAAATAATTATAAAAGTGAGTTCTTTTTATTAATAATAGAGATACACACGTAGATAATTCTATATTTGCGTTGGTCAATGGGCAATTGTGTTTTTTAATGTCGGTAATGCGCAATATGTCTTTTGCTTTGTCATATTTTTTGGCAGCACCGCTATTTTGGTTCGAAGAGCCTCAAGTACGGAATCGACGAATGCTTGCGTGAATTTTTTTTCAATTATTTGGTTTTATCAAACTAATTTTATTCAATAATAAATCACCCTAAATTAGAAGTGAATTACGTTTCCCCAAAGTAGAAACTACCAGCTGGCGTGTCCTCCCTCCGCGATTCTTCCGAATGTTGTCCACCCGAAGCAATAGAAGCCAATGATCTCCTCTTGACGAATGACGACACAAACACGGTGGTTCACCACTCCGCGTTTGAAACACATCAGCTTAAGAGAGGCTTCTCCACATCAAATTTACTCTATCTGGCACGTCTATCGACGTAGCCTTCTTTCATTTCATTGAAGAAGAAGATACTCTTGTTACAGTACCTTCCAATATTAATGGTGACTTCTAATGTAGTAAGCGAGAAAATCAGAGTTGAGCACTATACTGGCCCTCTCTTCCTAAATGCCCAACCATTCAAGCTTAAGCATATTCCATCCACCGCACCTCCCTGTGCGTTTAGAATTTGTGCATTTAATGATATTAAAAATGGGAAAGAAGGGAAAAACTCGATGGAGCATGAAAATGTATTGAACTCAGGTACAGAGCGTGCAGGAGAAAGTCACTTAGATGAGTTGGAAGAGCTGGCTTCAGGTTGTCAGTTCTGGCTAGTGTTAGCGAGACTCAGAGCTAGCATACATCTTGTTGGTTTATGGATTCTATTAGTGATAACAAATATTATTATTATCTATTAATGTGTTTGTTTAAGTGTTTCAATATTATTATATCTAAAATTCATGCCTCCAACTGGGTAGGAGACATTCAGACCACCAATGTTGTGCATTTGAAGAGCAAAATATATGCTAAAGTTACAACAGCACATTGGATGAAGAATGATCACATTTCAAAATGAAAATATATGAAGAATGCTTCATTTTTGGCTAAAAATGAAGGACAATGACAACCTTCAAACTTTTAGAAAAAGAGAAGAGGCAAAAAGATAAAGACAAGTGGCACAAGGCAAAAAAATTTCTATAGTGACATGCTGCTCACCACACAAGCAAGGACACTGCTGCCCTCCTCTTGGTCTGCAATAGTCAAAACATTTTCCTAATTTAAGAAAATAGCAGACATCAAATTATTCCAAGAAAAATAGCACAAAAGAGCATATTATTCAGAGCAAATCTTCTGTCTAAGGATATTCCTTCTTTTTCTACTGAAACAGCCATTGTTCACATTTACTAAGAGCTTATCATTTTCTATTTTTTATTGAACATTACCTTTTAGAGGAAATAGAAACATATATAGTTCGCAAAAAGCTATCTATTGGTGAGGCTTGAGAGAAAGCCTATTGGTGAGCTTTTGTAGTAGAAACTAGGTTCCTTTGTTATTGAGCTTTGGTTGTTTGAGCTTTAAAAGCACGTTTGGGTGATTGGAATCTTGATTGATGGTTTGAATTGTAATCTTGGTTATTTAATTGAAATCCTACTTTGGGATAGACATCATGTAGGTTTCAAAGTTAGGAACTAACCAGGATAAAAATATTGTATCCACTTCCTCCCTAATCTCTCATTTCATTCTTATCTAAATTTTTCAACTTTGATTTGTTTGAGGTTGGAGCATGTTTTTTATGTGGCCGAATTATCCATGTTTGTGATCATGAAATTCAAAAGGAAGTCCCTTAGACTTGCTTTATAAGATGTTTGTGATAGCTACTCTTTGTGTTGTTATATTGAACATTTGACACATATGTTGATGATTGTTATATGGTGATTATTAGTAGCAACAAAAGGAATAAGAATTATAACAGAAAGTGAAGTATAACTATAGAGAAAATTAAATTTCCCCAATGATTAGGATAATAGCCTAAAAATGTGCATTGTGCACATCTAAAATCAAGTTTATGAATATTGTATGGTCTAAGAGAGGTAACAAGCACAATCAAATATTTTGAGTGAGTTATAAGAGGGAGGATTCAGAACAATTTAGCATAAGGGGAAGCATGTTGTAGGATTGGAGTAGGAAGTAAATTAATAAGAAAAGTAGCAGTTTCAAAAGCTTCATACTAAAATTTTAAAGGAAGAGAAGCATGGGCAAGCAAAGTAAGTCTCATTTCATGATATGGCGGTGCTTCCTTCAGCTCAACCATTTTGTTCATATGTGTGTGGACAACTGAATCGATGTATAATGCCATGATCATGCAAATACTTAGAGAATGAAAGATATTCTTTTGCATTATCAGTTTGCAAAGCTTTAAGTTTAATGCCAAGTTGTAATTCAGCCATTGTTTTAAACTAAATGAAAGCAGGAAAAGCTTGAGATTTATGTGATAAAAAATGAATCCATGTATAAGAGGAATATGCATCAACAAAGATGATATAATATTGAGTTTCACCTCTGAATATCAAACATTACAATTATAATCTCCTTCAAACATTGAGTTGACCTATTCAAGGACTGGGTAGACTATTTGAATTTTCGGAAAATGATCTTAAGGGCATTTTGGTCATTTATACTTAGACAAAAAAATCATAGCATTACAACAATCTCCTTATTTTGTTTGTTATGATGATTTAAGTCTTTGGGGTTATTTTTTTAGGATAGTTAAACAATGACACAAAACCTCAAGAAGGAGGAATGCAAGGGTGAAACCACATAAAATTTCTTAGATCCTCTGGGAGAAAGGATGTTTCTTCCTCTCATGGATCTTGTACCATTGAGAAGTCTTGGAAAGTGTACTATGTAGTGGGACTCACGTAAATAAAAGGTGGAGATGATTTAAGGAGAAAGAAATTTTTTCCTCCGGAGGAAGGAAGAATTTCTCGAAACCACAAGGGCTTGACAAAGTGGAAGATGAGTAACTTGGTTGTTTTTTCAGGTGTACAGGTTCTGGAGGATTATTGTAGAGGTGTATAGAATGATTGAGGTTTTGGTGTAGTTTTTCTTTTGGGATCATAGGATCTCTGACACTGTAGGGCATGGTTGTTGGTGATGCGTGATGCGCGTGTACTTTCTCTCAACTCTGGTTGACTGTTGAGACTTGCTTACCTAATTATCTTAGAAAAAAAAAACGGAAAGCAGAGACGGTCCTCGCAAACATATGCAAAGTCAAAGATCCAAAGGTGTGCAAGACCAATAAGAAGACAAGAGAAAGGCAACATACATAAAATACAACAGCAGTCAAAAGACAAATCCTCAAGTCTGCACTTTTTATAAACCCAAAAACGTTGATGTAGCCTTAGATGTAGGAGATCAAATCCACAAAGCATAGTGAAATTAGGTAGATCTGTCGGCTAATTTTTAGCAGAGGGAAACGAAATAAAAAAAAAATACTCGGGTTGAAACAATTAACGACGGGGTTTCTGTTGCTGATGGCCAGATCCGTTCCAAGTCGTGTACCAATTCGTGAGGACACTCCTGCTTAGAGAGCTGAAAAGGAGTAAAAACTAAACCCAAACAATGATATTCCAATACTGATTCATCTTAAATATCTAGATATTTTATTCATAAAATATATGAGACTTACTACTTACTTTTTTTCTCTCAATTTCTTCACTTTCTACTTGTCTCACAATGTGATGGGTGTTTACACTCATTTAAGGGTCTATTTTGCATCTTAATAGGATAAAATTCATAGTATAAGATCTGATAGGATTAAGTTTAAAGTATAAGGTCTATAAACTTTTAATACTATATATTGTTATCTTAAACCCTAAAATATAAGATATTATATTTTATAATATTATAATTTATTTACAAATAATTCTAATATTTTAATTAAATATTAAATAAAATAAATTTTTTTATTACTGATTTAAATATAATTTGTAAATATTATATTTATGTAAATATTTATTAATTAAAATTTAATTTATTTTAAATATTATTATTTATTTAAATATTTTATAATTATTTATTAGTTCAATAAATTATATAAATATTAAACAACTCTTTTATATATTTTTAATATTTTTATTTAATTAAAATTATTTAAATTTAAATTTTTTTAAAAATATTAACTCAACATATTTTTATTATTGATCCTTACTTTTATATATTACATATTATTTATTTTAAATACTTATTTCTATTTGATATTTAATACTTATTATTTTAATTTATTTTATATTTATTAATTATAATTACATTTTTATTTTTATTGTATATAGCTAAATTGATATCATATATTATTTGTTAACAATATTTACTTATTATGAAATAATTTTATTTATAAATTTTTACTTATTATTTTTAATTTATGAATTATTTTATTTTAATAAAATAATAAAAAATAAAAGTAATCTTATGTATTAAAAGATAATTAGGTCTAACACCTCATAATTTGTATTAAGTTATACAATATTTTAACATATAAGAAGATTATGATGCTATACAATATGTTATTATCAAACAATGTATAAAAGCATAACATATAGGATAAATACAACATACCAAACACACCTAATTGTTAAACCAACATTTCCCATCTAAACCTATAAAGCACCCCACAAATTAGACTTGGCACATGCATTATTATTAAAAGAGAATTTGTATGTGTAAAAAATCTTTGTACAAAATACTCATAACATAAGAAAAAAATGTGATAGACCAAGAGAAACAAAAGATTAAAATGAGCCCACCGTCAATTTTTTTTTATTTATATTATAAGTATGTTTGAAAAATATATTACACACATATCAATTTTCCTATTCATATTCATATTCATATTCAATTCACCTTCTCTAGCCGTCCAATAAATGAGCACTATCCACTGACTTAAATCAGACATGGCGCAGACGGATTCAGCCGACGAGACTTCAAGTGAGTGTTCCAACCAAACTATACGCTATACTAGTTTAATTATCTGTGCAATTCATGGAAAGGTGAAAGCAATAGATCACTTTAAAGGTAAATTCCAAGTGCATTGTACGATCCTTTATCTTTAAGGCCACACATCGATCATTACTTATTTAATGTTAATATTTGATATCGCCTATACGATATATATTTGATATTCCCCTTTTTTTAAAGACAAATGTTACTTTTTTGAAGTTTCAAAAGTACAAAAACACACACACACACATATATATAAATCTTGACTCTCGGAAAAATCTTAAGTACATTATGTGTTTCAGCCTAAACAAAATCTATCCAAAACCGAAAATAAAAATAAGATTATAGAAGATCAATAGTATCCCATAATAAATTAATATTTAAATTAAAAAATAAAAAAATTAAAATATTAATATTTTAGTTTCAAATTTAAAATAATAATCTCTCACTAAATCTCTACAAATTATTATCACACTAATTATAAGATATAATCTACCCCCAAATACCTAACTTTTAGTTACAAATAAGCAAGGCGTCTAAAATTTTAATTGATCTATATTAAATATATTACACATATATACATGTATACGTAATAGTTATAATAAACACAATCGTTGTAATAATATATACCATACTATATGTAATAATAATATATGTATGTTATGTATACGATATATATATATATATATATATATATTATAACAATTGGATACAATTTCCGTGCGTTGCACGGGTTTGGTTTTTTAAAAATATATTTTTCATTTAAATACTTTTAGAGAAAGTTATGATAATGATTAAAAGTTAAATTTATGATGATTGATCGTTTTTTAAAAAAAAATTCTGCATAATGGCATTGGGAGTTTATAGAATTTTTTTTTCATATTTTTTATTTTTCTCATTCTTATGAAGTATAATGATTCACAATCTTCTTAGGACATCGCTTTTGATAATAGAATGTGACATATAATGATCCATGATAAAATACATACTTGTTTTGACAAATATAATCACATACATTTGAATGATTGACTACAGTTTTTAGTTTTTGTAATTGCATAACATACCTTTACATCATGAACTAGTTTCTTCCCAAAATAATATTAGGCCACTTTTTGAGTCCTCTATTGACAAAGTTCTAACAAAATAAAAGGACACAAAATCTCTAATATAATAATGATATAAAAAAAAAAAACTATACATTTTATAGTTAATATATAGTAATACAATATTTGCTATTCACACTTGTGATTTAATTTGGTTAATAGTTTTTCACTCAATTCTATATTTTGACAATTATTCTCTTAATGTTTACACTAAATCCTATATAAAATTATACATACATATAAGTCACATGTAAATCATAACTCTATCTTAATGCGTTCTAACTTTGACAATTAACTAAACAATGTATCCTAGTTAAGAAATTTATGTATTTTACTTACATCATGAATAGTATGCAATATTTACTATTCTTAAATGTTGTTTAATTTATTACCATGTTGTGTTAGCAATTTTTTATATGAAAAAACATATAATTTTTTTTTAATTTTTGGTTAATAATTTTTTATACCTAATTCTTTATCTTCACAACTATTCTCTTACAGTGAGTGCTGCATAAAATAATATATAAAAGTAACATATAAATAATTTCTATCTCAATAAATTTAAACCTTCATAATTAACTAAAAAATATATCTTAATAAAAAAATTATACATTTAATTTATGTATATAAAAATTACATGCATTTAAATGTTAATATAAAATAATACAATATTTTATATTCTCAAAATTAATTCAATTTCTTTTGTTGTATTAGTATTTTTTAAATAAAAGAACAAATATAATATTTTCACCTTTCATTAATTAGTAATTTTTTTAAAAAAAATATCTTAATTTTTTTCCATTTGTTACATATATGTTTTAGTCAATTAATATGTGTAAAATTCATGTATGATACCAAGTGACTTTTGATGACTTTATGGTGCGTTCAAATAATATAAATGAGATCACCTATTTAGTAACAAAAAATGATGTGTAACTACAATAGTAGAAGTTCCAAATGGAGGATAAACAATATCTTTTACTTTTAGAGATTTATTATATATTGAATCTTGATCATCGTTTATAGATGAGGACTTGAACACCATATTTTGTTTGAACATTTTTATTTTTGTCATCTTTTTACACAAAAAGAAAAAAATAACAAAAATATCTCTCATTCACCCAAAAGAAAAATAAATCAATCCAGCTTTTTTTTTTCCATGATTTCTCTAATCCATTAAAAATAAAAAATAATAAAAAAAGAACACATGAGTTAGTCGTCCAACCCGTGACAAACAAAACAAGAAGGAAAAGGAAAAAGGAGAGTCAACCAACAAAAGTAGCAATGACAACACATCATTATGCTCTCCGCACTCATTGCAAAAGAACAAAGGTTCTTTAGGTGAGAAAATGAGATGGGGAGTGGGGAATGAGGGACGAGGGCTACATCCATAAAATGAGAAAGAAAAGGTTCTGAGGAGGGGGTAGCATCATTTTCTCCCTTCATGATCACTTCATGAGCTATCCTTCTGACCTTTCACATTTGAGCACAATCTCCATCCTCACCAGCGATCACACCCTCACTACTATCATCGGAACACAGTCGATCCGTTTGGACTCTCCTCCATTTTTCCATCATCACAACCTCTTTCTGAAAGAACAAAATCTCAAACCCATAGCTAAAACTCTCCAACATCATTGAACCACCAAAGACCTTAGTATCCTCACAAAAAAAAAAATCATCATCAGTACAACCGTTACATCATTAGTAGCAACCCATCACCAACAAAACATCTTAACTCAAGAACAAACCCAATCCTAAACAAAAAAAAAAGCACATCAGCCAAATCCTAAGCTTTCACATACTAACAACAAATGCCAACCAAATCCCATTACATAATCTCATCCCAGTTATACACATAAACTAAACACACAAACCATCATCACCTCTCAAATCCAACATCAATGCTCACAATCAAGACTAAAAAAATAAAAAATAAAAAGGGAGAAAAGGGAACCACAACCACCATCAAGTGCCACCAGAAGCCGCGACATCGACGGAGAGCATCACGCGGCACGAACCTCCCTTCGTTGTCAGGCGCCTTGTCCTGACGTTCACCCCCACGCACCTCCTCCCGCAGCGGACCGCTCCTCCTCCCTCTGATCTCGCCAAACCGCCACTCCTCCTTGCGCGTCGTGCCTCTTCCCTCTTCCAGATCGACGACCTCCGCACCACCTCACAAAGCTTCCTCGCAGCCGGTGATCCTCTCCCCTTCTCTTCAGACTGACACTTCTCACCATCGCGGAGCTCCGCCATCGCGAGCCCACTCACGCGAGCTTCAAGTCCAGCGGTAGAACCCACAGCCGTGCGGCCTCTTCGTTCACCACCGACCTTCCTCCCAACTCTCTCATTCTCGCCCTCACTCTCTCTCTCTCTCTATCCCGCTCTCCATTTCTCAATCTTTCACTCTCTCATTTCTCAATTCTCTTTCTTTCTCACTATTTCATTGTCCCCTTCCGTCTCTGTTTCTTTATTTTATGTGTGTGTGTCAAGTGTGGATGAGTATTAGACATAGAGAGAGTATTATTTGTGTAGTGTGTAGTGTCTGATGTGTGCGTGAGTTTGTGCTTGTGTGGGTTTGTGAAAGTGAGAGTGTTATTGTGTATGTGTGTGTTAAGGTGGGGATGAGTGCTATTATTATTATTATTGTTATTATTATTATTCTATTATACTTTATGTGTGTGTGAGTTAATAGGATTAGAGAGTTATATATTATTATTATTGTTAGTTTATTATTTATTTTTGTGTGAACCAGATTTTGATTTTTGTTTGGTTGGACTTGAATTTATTTGATCTAAAATAAAAAAAAAGATTTATTTAATTCAGTTTAGAATAAATCTCTAAATAGTTGATTATCTAAAGAGAAAATTTATGACATGTTTTAGCAATCATCTTAAGTCATTCAGGTAGAATTAAATAAGTTAATTTTAGAAGTGATTTAATTATGCAAAAGAGTGATTTAATTATTTTTTTAATTTTTTTTTATTTTGAGTGAATTTTTTATATAAAAATGATAATTAGTTTTTTTAGTTTAAACATTCTATATGTGTCGTGTGTTTAAATTAATTGTGTAATTGTGTTCATGAATTAACTTTATTTTTAGTTTAATTATTGTGTATGCTTATGTGTTTTGCTTAATTGTGTGTTTATATCTCTAATTAATTTTGTTAAAATTAGAGCTTGTCAAAAGAATATTCAATCCACACAACAACTTATGATTTTGATGTATGATTTATCATCCTCAAGTTTCATAAGGATGTAAGGGTTTATTGTATAGTTCACGCTATCCTAAATCCTGCAAAGTGGGTTTTAATTTCTTCATAATTTTTTCTTTTTTTCACAATTAAAATCAATTATTATTTTTATTTATTAATTAAAATCTATTAACACATAATTATTTTTTACAGAACGACGTGGCTTTGAGTTCCTCATTGCACCAGAGGATACGTCGCGTAACAAATAACTATCAAGTCAAAATTAATTTTTCATTAAATTGTGTTCTCATTTAATTTTTATTCCTTGTTTTAATTTTATTTTATTTCTGTACATAATTATGATTACTTTGGGGAAAACTAAATATTATTAAAGTTATAATAAATTTGCATAATGAGCTCTAGGGTCACCGTATTTATACGGATGTATTAAGGGTGCAGTGAGATTAAGTTTCCACCTTCCCTAATCAAATAGACTCTCAAACTTAGATTCTTTTAAAAGATCAGTTTACAAATTAAAAAGGTTTTCCAATTTTTCCAGAATTAAAATTGGTGGCGACTCCCATTTTATTTTATTTTAAAATCGGTCGACCTCTCTCGTCGCATGTGCCTCCGGTACGTTGTGACAGTTGGCAACTCCACTGGAGATATTTAGAGAGTCAAGCCTATTAGAGTAAATTATGCAAACAATTATAACTTTTATAACATTTATTTTCCCCTTCGCATTACATTTTTTTATTATTTGTCTTGCTGTTGTTAACCTGTATATAATTGTTTATTTTATCTGTAAATATTTGTCACTCAAACTTTAGGGTAGATGACTTATTTTTTTTGTACATATATTGTTTGTGATTTTGTTTGACAGGAATAAGTATGCTCCTCACACACGTGCACAATCACTGTCCTCACACACTATTTGGGCTTTATACTTGAGCCTTGGAAAACCATAGGGCAAGAAGGGGTTTTGACGTTGTTATTGTGGCTTATGCTTCCCCAAGTTGACTCATCCGCTCAGGTTGTTACTAGAACTATGGGTTGTCATATTGTGACTTTCATGTCCCTGGTTTAACTCATGGAACTGGGTCTTTATCTTATTGGTAAAGGCAACCTGGGGACCATAATTTTTAGGGGTCTAGATCCATCCAAAAGTTGTGCACTACTAGAATGACCTTAATTGGCTACCTTAAATAGGGTTTGACCTGAGAACTATCAAATATTAGGTTCCTCTCATTAGGACACAGAGGGTATTAATTTCTATTCTCACTCATTCATTGTATATATCTCTACATACATGAATGCACTTTTTTCCTTTTCTCTAAACAAAAATAAAAAAAATAATCTTTTTACAAACATTTCATTCAGAAGCATTCATAAGGGCATTCATTGTACCAAAAAAAAAAAACTCAAAAAAAAGAAAAATCTCGTACATGCACTATTTCTATGCATACATAACATGCATAATACCCATCTTTAGGATAGAAATACCATGCAAAGTGCCAAAAAAAAAACATTTCATTTCATTGCCTGCATTCCAAAAAATTTAATTCATGACTCGTTCATTATATATATCTCCAACATACATGTATATATTTTCCCACCAAAAAATCTCATTTTGCATACATTCTGTTTCATGTATTATAGCATACATTACTTTCTGACATAACTCATGCATACACTACATTGACATCATCCACAAAAAAAAAAAACTATTTGACATTTATTTTCATTCATTCAAAAAATAAAAATAAAATAGTGTGCTTCATGCATAGCATGCATCTTTCTTAAAAAAAAAAAATCATTCATCGCATTCATGACATAGCATACATTTTTAAGTTTGAAAAAAATCAACTAACATGCATTTTTTTTCTTTTTCAAACACTCATGGCATGCATTTTTTCAAAAATCCTTCACCCATCTCCATGCATTTTCAAATATTTGTGATATGCAAAAAAAAAAAACCAACATGACAAGTATAATTCCAAGCATTCATAAAGAAAAGGGCGTAATTTTTCCTTACTTTGCATCTTAGCATCCAAAACACAAATTCTTTTGCCTTAAACCATTCAATAAACATGACATGCATAAAATTTACAATTTTTTATTACATGCATTCATGCATGAGCAAAACGGAGAAAGTAAGGTAATCATCATTTCCATATGTTCGTGCATTTTTTTTCATACATATAATTTATCTAGCATGCATACATTTTTCCAATTAAAAAAAATCATCTTGCATGACCCATTCATCGCATACAAAAATCATTTTGCATAACTTATTCATTGCATATGTAAAAAAAAAAAAAATTACATGGCCCATTCATTACATACTAAAAATTTTGCATGACCCATTCATTCTGTACAAAAATCATCTAGATGACTCATGCATTGCATAAAATAAAAATAAAAAAAAATAAAAATCTTGCATGACTCATCCATTGCATATAAAAAAAAATCTTTTCATGGTTCATTTATTACATGCACACAAAAAAAAATCATTTCATTGCATGCATTCCCAAAAAAATTTTCATACATGACTCATGCATTGCATAAAGAAAGAGACAAAAACCATCTTGTATGGCTCATTCATTGCATACAAAAGTCATCTTGCATGGTCCATTCATTGTATACAAAAATCGTTTTGCATGACTTAATCATTTCATATAAAAAAAAAAAGAAAAATCTTGCATGGACTAGTTATCACATCCAAAAATCATCTGGTGTGAATCATTCATTGCATATATAAAAAAAAAAAATTATCATGCCCATTTAGTACATCCAATAATCATCTGGCGTGAATCATTCATTGCATATATAAAAATAAAAATTATACCGCATGGCTCATGCATTGCATAAAAATAATAACAAAAATTTTTTTGTACGACTCATTCATTGCATATAAAAAATCTCTTCATGGTTCATTCATTACATGCATAAAAAAAACTTTTCATGGTTCATTCATTACATGCACAAAAAAAAAAACTTTTCATTGCACACATCCTAAAAAAAAATAATTCAGCCTTTTATACATGCAAACATTCTATCTCATGCATACATGCATATATTCCTTTCTCACATTACTCATGCACAACATGCATAGCCCATTCTTATCACTCATCCATGCACACATTCTCATCACATTAACATTCATAAAAAAAATATATCATTTGACATTCATTTTTATGCATTCATAAAAATAGCATGCATTCATGTATGGCATTCATTCACACATTTTTTCATACATAATCCACATAAAAAATAATAATAAATAAATAAAAGATTTCATATGCATTCATTCACATATTCTCTTTCACGCATATTCCACAAGAAAAAAAATTGGAAAGCATTCATGCATAGTCCACATTCATCCAAAAAAAAAAAAATCATTGAAATTCATTCATTCATAAAAATGACATACAATTATGCATGACATGCATTCATAAATTTTTTCATGGATAATTCACATAAAAAAAATTTGGCCTGTATTCATGTGTACATGGTACTCAAAAAAAAAAAAAAAATTAGCATGTATTCAAGCATAACTTTCTTTCAATGTAATTCCACAAAAAAATTTTGGCATGCATTCATGCTCAATCCATATTCAGAAGAAAAGGGTCATACATTTATTCATACATCTTTTGTGTCACTCTTTCATCCTAGTCCACGTCATTAAAAAAAGACTTATTTGACTTCATCCTTTCTTTCCATCTTTCATATCCATTCCCTAGTTTGCATCATGCATTTTTTCCACACATGATAGCATGCATCAATAAGCTCCAAAAAAAAAATCTCTTCTTCTAAATCATTCAATGGTATAGCACACATAAAAATAAAAAAAATATAATAAAAAACATCTAATATCTGTCATGCATCATATAGACAACATTTCATTTTGTATGAAATAAAAAATAAAAAAAATGCATCATTTCGCCTCTAAACATTGCTCATCCAAGAGAAATTTTGTTTGATTCAAGAGGTTGCATTTGAGAGTAATGAGCAAATCAAAAATGAAAAAATAGGAAAAAGAAAGAAAGAAATAAGGACACAAAAAAAAAAGGGAGATCCATGGCTGAAGAGAGTGAGAAAGAAAGAAGATGATCTGAGGAACCCCGAAGAGCATATTTGAATAAGTTATTCTGGCCTTAAAGCTTGATGAGTTGAACAACGCTTTGGAAGATGTGAAGTGGTTTTCCTTTCGAGGAAGAGACATTAGGGAATAAGGATAAGAATTCTAATTGACTTGACTTGAACTTGAGCAATATATTGCTGCTTCTATGGCCTTAAAATTGCATATGAATTTTTGAAGCGCTGAAATGATTGTGCATGTGTCTTCTACCATTCTTCCATCTTTTTCCATACATTCTTCCTTCCTTCTCCACTATTTCAAAATCATTTTTTTTCCAAACATTTCCATCAATTGCAGATAATTTTGATAACTCATCAATTGATTCTTGTGAATATGAACAATCATGGTCTTGATGATGGTCCAAAGCTATGCAAACAATATGTTCAGGTGCTAGACTTAGTGGAAAATGGTCAAGTAGCCAATAATCAAAGAGTAAAATGTTGCCAAAACACTCTAGTTCAATCATCAACTGGGGCAATTTTTAATTGTTGATAAGAAAGCTACAATAGGCAAAGAGTTAAATGTGTTCAGCACCAATCTACCAAGGACAAACATATCAAAAGAGGAGGAAGCATTTGGTTTTCTACACTTGACATCAATTGTAAGCTCTAAACTAAGAATAGTCACACACCATGAAGATCCGTCTCGGCAAAAAAAAAAAAACTAGCAAAGTTAGTAAAAAAAAATGAAGGTACTCAGAATAAAGAATGAAGGAAAAGGCTCGTGGATCCTAAAAAAAAAAAAATCAAAATCAAAAAAAAGAAAGAAAAATAAATCCAGGCAAAAGTTAAGGAAAAAGGAGCTCGCTAGACTGAAAAGTTAAAATGACGGTCTAGGGAAAAGTTAGAAAAAGTGCAAACTAGATTGAAAAAAGAGCAATCTAGGAAAAGGTGTGTCACTTGGAATCAGGCAAAAAAAAAAAAAGTAGCTTATGAATGATGTCAAACTTGGGCAATTAAATGACTCTTAATCAAACAAGAGTCGTCCTTCACAAGATGAGGAGCCACCGGTCCAAGGAACCTTTGTAGCATAGCAATGGATTCTAATCTTGATCATGAAGTCTAGTTTAGAGTAGCCGAGTAATTGATGAAATGGATAATCAAATGAAATCTGCATTGCACATCACTCACACCTCATTCTTGTGCTCTGAAATGCCAAATACATCCAAATCCAATCCCTTCATTCTAACTTCTATGTCACCTCTATCCTTTCTTTCCTTCATCATCAAACCCTCATCATGCATAATCAAGACATCAAACAACAAATTAAGTTAAGTCAAGTCAATGTCTAGTTCAAAAAGGAGCTCACTTGATGAAAACTCAAGAAGACAATCTTGGCAAGAGTTAGAGCAAACACAAAACAAAAGGAAAAAGGAAATGAAAGAAAAATCCAACAAAAAGGAGAAATGAATGGTTCGCTGATCAGAACCAAAAAAGAGAAGATTGTTTTGAAAAAAAAGAGAAGAAAAGAAAGAAGAAAGATGAAAGAGAAAGAGAGAAAAGTTTGCTCAATTGGAAACTAGATGTCCATACAAAAGCTGGCAAAATTGACAAAAGAAGCAAAGTCAAAACCATGATAAGGGTAGGAACTGAAGATGAAATCAATGGGGAGTTGGAAACAAGAAAAATGGGAAAAAAAAGGAAATCACAAAGCAAGTTATTATCAAATCGGCTCATCTTGAATCAACAAAGATCTTCCTGAAAGTGATGCTTGGACATCTAATTGGGAAAAAAAAAAAATCTTAGCATCAAATCATTTAGGTTTCATTATCATTCATCATATACAAAGTTGTCTTATCATATTATGTCATTACTAAATCACTTAGGACATTCATCATACTCATACCATCAAAATAGGGCCCACATAAAAAAAAAACTCTCTTTCTCTTTGTGAAGTCATCTTATCATGTTAGAGCAATTATCATTTATATCATCTAAGCATAATGTTCACAAGTCATATAATTCATCATGTCATCATTACATCATTTGATCATCCCTAGACACCCACTTTCCTACATTGTTAATCATTACCTCTTGTAAATGTCACACATCATTCTTTTACAATATTTCCGTCTCAATTCTGATCATTCATCTTTATCTTATCACATCATCACACCATTCATCATGTGTATTCCTAAGACATCCACATCCCTAATTATCAAATCATCTAGGACATTCATCATGTTCATCTCATCAACATTTTCCACAATGCAAACTGGGGCAAGTTAGGGCATTCGTCATTTGCACTATCAAATCATCTAGACGTAGTTATCGCAAGTCATATCATTCATCATTACCATACCATCAACATGCCACAACTGGGATAAATTTGTTTTCTTTTTAAAGTTATCTTATCATGTTAGAGCAATTATCATTTATATCATCAAATCATCTAAGCATAATTGTCACAAGTCATATCATTCATCATATCATTATTGCATTATTCGATTATCCTAAGCATATGCTTTCTGCAACATGAATCTTTGCATTATATCATTTATCATGAGCAAGCATCACATATAATTCAAGAGTATCCATTTGTTATCACCATTGCATCATGTACTTTTCAGCACAATCATGACATCATGTACTTTTCAGCAATTATCATATCATCTCTTTGGCAACTATTACATCATCTCTATATCGTTTTGCATCATTCATCATATCATCATGACATCAATCTTCATCATTTCATCAAGATTGTTAACCACTCGTTTGCACATGTTTTCACAATAGTCACATTTCACAAGTCTTTTAAGTTTCACATTTTAAATGCTTTCACATTTACTACTTTCACATTTTACATGTTTTCACATTTACACGCTTTCACATTTACATGCTTTCACATTTACACGCTTTCACATTTACATGCTTTCACATTACACTACTTTCACATTTACATGCTTTCACATTTACAATGCTTTCACATTTTAGATGCTTTCACATTTTACATACTTTCACATTTTAGATACTTTCATATTTTTACATTGGTTTCACATTTTACATGCTTTCACATTTACTGGTTTCACATTTACATTGCTTTCACATTTACGCTTTCATATTTTACATGCTTTCACATTTACACCGCTTTCACATTTACATGCTTTCACATTTACACGCTTTCACATTTACATGCTTTCACATTTATAATGCTTTCACATTTACAGCTTTCACATTTACAATGTTTTCACATTTATAATGCTTTCACATTTATTTTCACATGTCTTTATTGCTTTCACATTTATTTTCACATGTCTTTATTACTTTCACATTTATTTTCACCAATTCCACCTTCACATGTTTTTAAATTTCACATTGTTTTTCACATTTACTTTCACAAGTATAAATTTCACAAGCTTTTACATGTCATATGCTTTCATACTTTTCCCCACATGTTTAAAAAATATATATATAAAAAAAAATTATGCATTCCATTCTTTACTTAACATTAGCAGTGTGCATCATTCATTAGAGCATTGTCATCATGCATCGATTCTTGGTACCATCCACTATATCATTGTTACCATGCATTCATCGTCATCATGCATTTATCATCTAGCATCATCCATCAAAACATCTGCATTGTCATGGTGCATATTCATCATTACCATCATACACATATTATTATTTGTCATCATAAAAAAAAAAAATCATTAGCAACTATTAGCTCTTCTACCATAATTATCATTCATTTTTCATTCAACATATTGTCATGTTTCAATAGTCGAGTCATTTATTTCCATCATCATGTCATTATCTCACACCATCTCTCTTTCTACTTTAAACCCTCCCTTCAGAAGTCATGCATCCTCATCATACATTCATCAACATTGTCATCATCATTACTATCAAGCATTATGTTCATCATGTATTATTGAACAAATATGTGTTCATATCTTTACTTGTCTCTTACAGAAAAATATCAAAGCCACTATTTTTGTATTTTTTTCAGGAAGAAACAAGCAAAGAGGGGCAACTGTGAACACCATATTTTGTCTTGTTTTTTTTTTGTCATCTTTTTACACAAAAAGAAAAAAATAACAAAAATATCTCTCATTCACCCAAAAGAAAAATAAATCAATCCAGCTTTTTTTCCCATGATTTCTCTAATCCATTAAAAATAAAAAAAAAATAAAAAAAACACATGAGTTGGTCGTCCAACCCGTGACAAACAAAACAAGAAGGAAAAGGAAAAAGGAGAGTCAACCAACAACAGGAGCAATGGCAACACATCATTATGCTCTCCTCACTCATTGCAAAAGAACAAAGGTTCTTTCCTGAGAAAATGAGATTGGAGTGGGGAATGAGGACGAGGGCTACATCCATAAAATGAGAAAGAAAGGTTCTGAGGAGGGGGTAGCATCATTTTCTCCCTTCATGATCACTTCATGAGCTATCCTTCTGACCTTTCACAATCTGAGCACAATCTCCATCCTCACTAGACAACGATCACACCCTCACTACTATCATCGCAACACAGCCGATCCCTGACTCTCTCCTCCATTTTTCCATCATCACAACCTTTTTCTAAAAGAACAAAACCTCAAACCCATAGCTAAAACTCTCCAACATCATTGAACCACCAACACAACCTTAGTATCCTCACAAAAAAAAAAAATCATCATCAGCCACTGTTACATCATTAGTAGTATCACCAACAAACCATCTTAACTCAGGAACAAACCCAATCCTAAACAAAAAGAAAGCACATCAGCCAAATCCTAAGCTTTCACATACTAACAACAAATGCCAACCAAATCCCATTACATAATCTCATCCCGTTATACACATAAACTTGAAACACACAAACCATCATCACCCTCTCAAATCCATTTATGCTCACAAGTCAAGACTAAAAAAATAAAAAATAAAAAGGGAACCACAACCACCATCAAGTGCCACCACCGGAAGCCGCAATGTCGACCGAGAGCATCAGTCGCACGAACTTCCCCTTCGCTGTCGCGCGCTGCGTCCTCGACGTCACCCCCATGCACCTTCTCCCGCGGGAGGCCGCTCCTCCTCCCTCTCTCGCTGAACCGCCACTCCTCCTTGGGCGCCGTGTGCCTCTTCCCTCTTCCAGATCGATGACCTCCGCACCACCTCACGAAGCTTCCTCGCAGCCCGTGATCCTCTCCCCTTCCCTTCTGAATTTACACTTCTCAGCTCATCGCCAAGCTCCGCCATTGCGAGCCACTCACCGCGAGCTTCAAGTCCAGCCGCCGAACCGCAGTTGCGCGGCTCTTCGTGCACGCTCCTTCCTCGATCTCTCTCATCTCAGCCCTCACCTCACTCTCTCTCCTCTCCCGCTTCCATCTCATCTTTCACTCTCAGCTTCAAATTCTCTTTCTCTTCTTACTCTTTCATTGTCCCCTTCGTCTCGCTTCTTTATTTTGTGTGTGTGTGTGTCAAGTGTGGATGAGTATGAGACATAGAGAGTATTATTTGTGTAGTGTGTAGTGTCTGATGTGTGCGTGAGTTTGTGCTGTGTGTGCGTGGGTTTGTGAGAGTGAGAGAGTGTTATTGTGTGTGTGTGTGTGTAAGGTAAGGATGAGTGCTATTATTATTATTATTTTTATTATTATTATTCTATTATGCTTTATGTGTGTGAGTGACAGGATTAGAGAGTTATATATTATTATTATTGTTAGTTTATTATTTATTTTTGTGTGAGACCAGATTTTGATTTTTGTTTGGTTGGACTTGAATTTATTTGATCTAAAATAAAAAAAAAGATTTATTTAATTCAATTCAGAACAAATCTCTGAATAGTTTGATTTACTAAAAGAGAAAATTTATGACATGTTTTAGCAATCATCTTAAGTCATTCAAGTAGAATTAAATAAGTTAATTTTAGAAGTGATTTAATTATGCAAAATAAGTGATTTAATTATTTTTTTTTATTTTTTTTATTTTGAGTGAATTTTTTATATAAAAATGATAATTAGTTTTTTTAGTTTAAACATTCTATATGTGTCGTGTGTTTAAATTAATTGTGTAATTATGTTCATGAATTAATTTTATTTTTAGTTTAATTATTGTGTATGCTTATGTGTTTTGCTTAATTGTGTGTTTATATCTCTGAATTAATTTTGTTAAAATTAGAGCTTGTCAAAAGAATATTCAATCCACGCAACAACTTATGATTTTGATGTATAATTTATCATCCTCAAGTTTCATAAGGATGTAAGGGTTTATTGTATAGTTCACGCTATCCTAAATCCTGTGCAAAAGTGGGTTTTAATTTCTTCATAAATTTTTCTTTTTTCACAATTAAAATCAATTATTATTTTTATTTATTAATTAAAATCTATCAACACATAATTATTTTCTACAGGACGTGGCTTCCAGTTCCTCATTGACAGAAGATACTTCCGTAGCAAATAACTATCAAGCCAAAATTAATTTTTTATTAAATTGTGTTCTCATTTAATTTTTATTCCTTGTTTTAATTTTATTTTATTTTTGTACATAATTATGATTACTTTGGGGAAAACTAAATATTATTAAAGTTATAATAAATTTGCATAATGAGCTCTAGGATAATCGTATTTATACTAATGTATTAGGGTGCAGTGGGATTAGTTTCCACCCTTCCCTAATTATAATCACTTCAAACCTCAATTCTTTTAAAAGATCAGTTACAAATTAAAAAGGTTTTCCAATTTTTCCAAAATTAAAATTGGTGGCGACTCCCATTTTATTTTATTTTAAAATCGGTTGACCTCCTGTGTGCCATTTGGTATGTTGTGACAAGGACAAAACAAATAATATGAACAAATTTCTTGGGTGAAGTAATAACACTTTCCAGAAAAAA
This sequence comes from Dalbergia oliveri, assembly GCA_030441495.1. Taxonomy (NCBI): domain Eukaryota; kingdom Viridiplantae; phylum Streptophyta; class Magnoliopsida; order Fabales; family Fabaceae; genus Dalbergia; species Dalbergia oliveri. Next base: position 41,511,758 of record JAMLFY010000002.1, on the reverse strand, counting down.
GAAAAAAGAAAAAGTCATGAAAAGAGATATCTTGAGGAAGTATGCCAATTGGAAAAATAGTGTGAAGCATGAAGCTTTTGAGACACATTTTATTTTTTTCAGTAGTCGAAACAGAATTTGTAGAGACGGGATAGATCAAAAATAGGAATAGACATAATGAGAACTCTTAAAGTGTTGAGTTTTTTTTTTTTTTTAAGAAAGAACAACACAGTCGTCCAAATTGAATATGAAAAGTTAGGCGAATAGAAAACTAAAAGATAAAATTGAAGGAATATATAATCTTTTATTTTTTAATATATGATAATATGGACTTGAAATTTTTTTAGTAATTTTTTTTTTATAATCAAGCAAGTTTAAATTAAAGAAAAGTTTGTCGAATAATATTATTTTCGTTAGCTAAATTAAGAAAGTATACCACTTTATCGGAAAGTATGGCAACAATAGCAAAAATATATTTACTTAGTGAAAAAATGTTGCAAATAATTTTTAAATGCTTACGCTCGTATTTAACAGTAAAATAAAATACTACTCAATATGTAAAATAATGCAAATTTAGCTTTAATAAACTACAAATTTAAAATCTACATCCATAAAATCTACAAGTTTAGCGTTATAGGTTATATGAGATAAGTAGTTAAAAAGTAAGATTTCTTCATAAAATAAAATATCACAATAAGATTGTTACATTGTGGTTGTTGAAATTCTTATATGTCACAAATTAAGTCGACAACCTAATTGGATGCGAAAAGAAATATTTCAAGACCTAGTATCATCCTATTTTTGTTAATTAATATTAAAGAAAAAATAGATTGGTAGTTTAATTATGAATGAGAAAAGATAGTTTTAGGACAATCTGATAGAATATCAGTTGAGCGAGTGGCAATAGTAAAAATGGAGTAGTAATATCCATTCCCTATATGTGATCGCTAATCCTATCCAATTCCTGTTATTTGGTCCTTAAGGCATTTGCTAATTACTTCTATCTAAATTTTGACTACTAATTAACCCTGAATTGAAGGTCGAAGAAAGGCACCACTAATCTATTGGAATAAGAAACTCATTAATTCTAGGTTATATAAAGATTGAGTTCACTTATAATGATTAATTATTCAGTTAATTTTCAGTTAGATTTTTATACTTTAAAAAGTTTATAATTAGGTCTCTATAGTATATGAAAATATTCAATTAAAATCTTACTGTTATAATATTTCATTTTCATAACATTGTGAAGAGAGATAGAAATGAAATATTATTGAAAAGCAAGGACTTAATTGAAAAAATTTATATATTATAGGATCTAATTACAAATTTTTAAACTATAAATACCTAATTGAAAATTAAGGAAAACTATAGAAACCTAAATAATTAAACCCTTAAAAGAAATAAGACAATGTTTGTATTAAAAGGAAGAACCACCACTTTAATCTATGAAATATAATATTGATGATAACATATTCATAGAAAAAAAGTAGCTTATTATGATCCTTCAAAGATCTACTATATTTAATAATTTCATCTAAATATCAACTTATCTCTATTTTTATTAACAAAAATGATTATATGTCATATTTTGTGGTCACTTTCAATAGCAGAGCATTTTGGGGCTGAGGGGGCCACCCCAAACTTTTGGAAAATTTTATATATATATATATATATAATTTTATTTAAAAATTAATTTGTATATGTATATAAATAGGTTAAGTTTGATTTTTAGTAGGTTTAATGATCAAACAATAACATTTTTAACTTGAAGTTCTACTTTGATTTCTAAGTATACTTACAAAATTTTTAAGTGTAAAATTTACTTATAAACAAAGCATATTTCTAAAACTTAAGTAAAACCAAATTATTTTAGAATTTTAATGTTTTTTGGTAAAATATGCATAGGTATCAAGATTATTTCATATCTTTATTATGTAATTGATCTTACAAAAGTATTTTTTTCTACAATCTAAACAAAATACACAATTTCAAAGTTGCTTTTAAGTTAATATATCCAAACATAAAATTAATTTTTAAATAACCAATTACAAAAGAATCAATTATATGTAGATTTGATTTTTGTAATAATTTTATCTTATAATTAATCCAAATACGCATTAACATTATCATGTTATTTATTTTAAAATTTATATATATAATATTCAATTAATTTTAATTTGACTATTACCATCTAATTTATATAATGAAAATTTTGTCTCACCCAAAATATTACTTCAAGTTCCGCCACTATCCCGACCCGGCCACTCTTGCACGCCTCAGTGCACTCGCGGCTCTCACATTCACACTAGCCCTGGCAGTTGATCATAGTCCTCTTCAGGAGTTTTGTGCGACAGACCCCCAAAGTCAAGGTACTTATCATCAAACACTTTGGTTTATTGAATTTCATTCAATTCGCTAGCTCTTTAACCTAAGTTCTGGGGCACAAAATAGTACCAGCTTTAAATTAGACAAACTATACCAAACAAAGACAACAGTACTGTACCCATAAAAATTAATAGGATTAAATAAAAGATCTCTCTAACTTGGGATGTCTTGGCCTGCATATTAGCATCCCTAAAACCACCTCCACCTGGTACTGCTTCTAATGAGCTCGCGTGTTCATTTTTCTTTTTTGGGTCAAAGCTGGCACTGTTTTTGTCCTGAGTCGGCTTGTTCATGGTAACAATAACAAATTTGTTGCATTAGATGGGCTAGCAAATTGGGTAAATATGATCATATTTTTGGGTTGGGCTATACCTCGTCGAAAATGTCAAAAGGAAAAACACTAAAAGCCCAGGACCAAAAAGAAAAACCTTCCTTGAGCAAAGTAAAGACCAAAGCCCAAAGCCACTGTGATCCTCCACCCCAAAGTAAAGGCCAAAGCCACTGTGCAATGTGCAATAACGTTCTTGGAGCAATTATGGAAGTTTCGAAATTCGAACAGAAGAATAAGTTTTGACCAAAAAAGAAAAGAAAAAAAACAGAAGAATAAATAAATCAGAAGAAATAATAATTGGATTATGGACTGACTAAGTCTGGTTGGTCTGTTTTTTATTATTGATTTATTTTAAAAGTGTATAGCATAAGGATTAGTAATTCATTAAACTATAATCTATAATCTTATTAAACTCTTCTTTTGTTGGATTTTGTTTCATTCTCCCTCGTTGATATTTTTAGAAAAAATAAAAACAATAAAAGAAGGGAGCAACGGATCCACAGAGAGAGAGAGAGAGAGAGAGAGAGAGGACAAATGATATCCCATTCGTGATGTGTTTGATGTCGGTAATCAGGCTCAGGCATTTTTATTCCTTCAAAAACATAAGGGGCCACAAGTGACACAACCTCGAATCATATTCTGTTCTCTGCTACTACCTGTAACCCCCCTAAAAAACAATGCACTGGTCCAAGAGAAATATAAATTTGAAAGGCCATAATTAAATATTAATGAAGCACCGCATATTTTTGTGTGTCACAGTATACTACCAGCTTCAAATTAAACAAAGACAACAGTCTACCCATAAAAAATTGATAGAAGTTGGGATGTCCTGGCGTTGGCATGCATATCAGCATCCCCACAGCCCACCTCCACCCTGGTGCTGCTACTAATGAGCTGGCATGACACGTAACAAACATACAGTTGTCAGTGTTAAGATGGGCCGGTAATGTAATAGATGATCCTAATCAGTTTTGTTTTCGTCAAAAATCCTAATCAGTCTCACAGGTTCAGGCAAATAACATATTTTGGGGTTGGGCTGGTCCAACTCAAATTTTAAAAAAGATTAAGACATGTTTGCCCAAAAGAAAATAATTTGAAAAACCCGGCGTTATCTGTAGTGTAATGAACTATCTTTGACTTTGAGCAATTATGGAAGTTTTAGAAAAGAAATTAATAATCGGATGATGGACTAACCAAATTCGGTTGGTCTTTAATTGATTTTAAGATTTATTTTAGAAGTCTATAGTGTAAGGGTTATTAATTGGTAAACTATAAATCTATTAAACTCTTTTTGTCGGTTTGATATTTTCAGAAGAAAAAAACAAGGGAAATAAAAAAAAAGAAAAAGAAAGAAAAAAAGAGCAACGGATCGAGACGGAGAGTGTGCCAAGATTGGGTGGCTCCACAGCCCCCACACAACACGACACAGCTCGTCATCGAATGATTCCTTATCAGAACATAACCGCAATAACAAAGAGCCACCATTGGTTCTCACCCCCCGTCACAAAATAACCCTCAAAATCACACCAAAATTACACCCCCAACCACGCCTTTAAAATTCTATTCTACGTACCCTCCCTCTCCAAAGCGCAAAAATCACTTCCTCCTCTGTTCCATTATTACTTTTTAATAATTTTCCCTCTCACATCTCTCTCTCTCTCTCTCTCATTTTCCGTCACTTTCCCGAGAAAATGAGAGAAATCCTGCACATCCAGGGAGGGCAGTGCGGGAACCAGATCGGGGCAAAGTTCTGGGAGGTGATCTGCGACGAGCACGGCATCGACCACACCGGCAAGTACAGCGGCGACTCCGAGCTCCAGCTCGAGCGCATCAATGTCTACTACAACGAGGCCAGCGGTGGAAGGTACGTCCCACGCGCCGTTCTCATGGATCTCGAGCCCGGAACCATGGATTCCGTCAGATCCGGTCCTTTCGGGCAGATCTTCCGTCCCGATAACTTCGTCTTCGGGCAGTCCGGCGCCGGAAACAACTGGGCGAAGGGTCACTACACCGAAGGAGCCGAGCTCATCGACTCCGTCTTGGATGTTGTCAGGAAGGAGGCCGAGAATTGCGATTGCTTGCAAGGTATCTATCTATTTCTTCACAATCATCGATTTCTCTCTTTTGTTTTTGTTTTTGTTTTTTTTTGTTGCAATTAGGTTACGCTTCTTTTGCTATATCTGTGTTGGAATTGGATTTATTGTGTTCTTGTGATTTGTTTTGATATTGTTAAAGAGCGAATTGTTGTTTTATATACTTTTTTTAATGTAATTCAGGGCCTCGTTTTAAAATTTTTTAAGTGTATATGAGCATTGGATTGGATATAAGCTGTTCATTGGATTCTGTTGGTCAATTTCTTTGAAGTTCTGGAAAAAAAAATGATGCGTGTGATTTTAGCAATTTTATTGTTGTTAGTCTCGAATTGGTGTCTCAATCTTGGCATTATTCAGTGGGCTCTCCTTCATAAGAATGATGAATATGTGCTTTATTTACCATGACATAGACTTGTTTGTGAGTTTGGAAGATATTTTTCTATCTTTATTGTGTACTCTCAAATAGCATTGGTTCTCTAGCTAGAAACTGTTTGTATCTTTCTACCTGGCGTGGTAACCTGCTTGTGACATCTTTCAGCTTCTTTGCAATTTAGGGTATATGATTATATGATACCTGATATATAGGTAGGGAAATTGAAAAACTAAAAGTATGTTGCAGTACTTGATATGAATCGTATGTTTATCAAATACTTTTGATGTGGTCATTAGAGTTGAGCTTTTGTTTGTTATCATCACCTAAAAAGGTGATTTCCAGAAATTTAATTTAAACATTTGACAACATTGGCTGTGTAAAAACTGAAAAGTATATGATTTGTATCTTATTGGACTGGTTACATATCTGTCAAAATTTTCTCCCTTTGAGTTATTTTTGGCTTTTGTTGTGGCTAAGCGGTTGGATTATATTTTGAATATATGAACAGGATTTCAGGTCTGCCACTCTTTGGGAGGTGGCACTGGCTCAGGCATGGGAACACTTCTCATCTCAAAGATTCGAGAAGAGTATCCAGATCGTATGATGTTGACATTTTCTGTATTTCCTTCTCCTAAGGTATCCGACACAGTTGTAGAGCCGTACAATGCCACACTTTCTGTTCATCAGCTTGTTGAAAATGCTGATGAATGCATGGTCTTGGACAATGAGGCTCTCTATGATATCTGCTTCCGCACCTTGAAGCTTGCTACGCCAACTTGTAAGTTTCTATTTGAATTTAGTGCCAGATAGTGCAGCTTGTGATTATCATTGTTGTTGTAGTGGTTATTATTATTACCGTTGTTTCTGCTATTGTTGGTGGTAATGATTGTATAGTTTTTTTGCTAGAGGTAAAATTTCATTGTTAACTCATGATTACTATAAAGATGTCATTATCGTTGACTTTTCAATCCTGAATTTTAAATCATGATTTTATTATCATTATATTGGTGGGAGGATTCAAGTGCGTTCAGGTTTTGTGTCTCACTCATAGGCCATAACTGAGGTTATGGTTGTTGAACTTCTGCAATCATTTGGTTTTAACTCGCTTTCTCTAAATTGAATGCATAATGTGCATCCTTTTTCATTTCCTTTTCCTTTTTTTTTTTTTAATTGCAGTTGGTGACCTTAACCACCTAATTTCTGCTACCATGAGTGGAGTTACTTGTTGTCTACGTTTCCCTGGGCAGCTGAACTCTGATCTTCGAAAGCTTGCCGTCAATCTTATCCCATTCCCTCGTCTCCATTTCTTTATGGTTGGGTTTGCACCCTTAACATCAAGAGGGTCCCAGCAGTATCGCAACTTGACTGTGCCTGAATTGACTCAGCAGATGTGGGATGCTAAGAACATGATGTGTGCTGCAGACCCACGCCATGGACGTTATTTGACTGCTTCAGCCATGTTCCGTGGTAAGATGAGCACCAAGGAAGTGGACGAGCAGATGATAAATGTGCAAAACAAGAACTCTTCTTACTTTGTTGAGTGGATCCCTAATAATGTCAAGTCTAGCGTGTGTGATATCCCACCCAAGGGTCTTAAGATGGCATCCACCTTCATTGGCAATTCAACATCGATTCAGGAGATGTTCAGGAGAGTTAGTGAGCAGTTCACAGCAATGTTCAGGCGCAAGGCTTTCTTGCATTGGTACACTGGTGAGGGAATGGATGAAATGGAGTTCACTGAGGCTGAGAGTAACATGAATGACCTAGTGGCAGAGTACCAGCAATACCAGGATGCTACTATTGATGATGAGGACTATGAGGAGGAGGAAGAAGAAGAGGAGACTGGTGCTTGAGGCGTCATTGTGAGTTGTCATCATGATTGTTTCAAATTGCAATATGGATGGCTTTGAGCGAGTTTAAATTGTGGAGCAGTAAAAAATACATTGACTTGTTATTGTTAATGTGGTGTTGTATGCATTGAGTGTCACTGTATATTCTGGGTTTTGCTGAGAATGCTTCTGTTATTAAGTCATGGATGTTTTACTAGGTAGATGATTATATATATATATCGAAGTTGGCAGTTCCCTTTTTGTTTTTATCCTTTTTGCCCCCTTTTCTTGGTATGTTGATTATGATTGGTTGGCGTTTAGATAAACAAGCAAGAATTCGTACTTCTGGCTTTGTCATTTAAATTTTAATTCAGCATGTTGCTCAGAAAGGAAAAATGATCTACAAAGATGGAGGGGGCAATCTCAGAATAGTCCGAAGTTATTTGAGAAGCAAACACTTATAATAATAATGATAAAAATTAACAAAATCACATATAGTATTCGTAATAGTATTCGTATGTTTCGCTCAAAACAGAAAATATATTATTAGTATGTTTTTTTTTCTTTTGGTGTGATTATTATAGGATTTTAATTATAGTGTAAAGGAGTTTTACATCATCATCCAATCAAATCTTTCCTTTATATGACTTTTCAAATAGTAAAAATAATTATATTTGTTTGTCATTTGATTATTGGATGACCGTGTAAAATTTTTTTATACGTGTATTCTAATTAAATCCTTATTATTGTGTGTATACTTTTACATAAGTGCAAAATATTTATATGATCAATAAATTGCCAATAAATCGTTATTATTATATTATAAAAGTAGTATATAAATTGCCCCCTTATATAAGCGACCTTTTAGTGGGCTTGGGCCCTTATAAGTGATTTTCTGCCTTTTTGCCCCCGAGCCTGGAAGTGATGAGCTGAGACCTTTAGAGAAGACTGTTGGACTTGTCGACAAAAACAAAGTTGGAGTCCGAGTTCAAAGCATACTATCACTGTACAAAGACCAAAGGAAAAACAAAATGCATACCATTATATGGACCATAGTCGGAGACGGGGGTAGGCTTTCATTCCAATGGTTGGACGTTGGGTCTTCATCCCCATCACAGTGGTTGGCTGCCTACTGCCTTCCAAGATTCTCCAAAGCTTAAGTTTGTTCACCGAAAACAAAAGCTTAAGTTTGTGAAAATAATAATAATAATAATAAAAAGAGTGGAGTAAGCACATATATATTTACCGGACAAGAATTGAGAACTATATGCATCCGCATTGAGACAAATTTAAAATACGGATAAAAACCAAAAAATCGCCAGACAAAGACAAGAAAGGTTACCAAACGGGTAGACATCACAAGACAACATTTCACGAATGCCCGAGGCCCATGTGTAAATCACGAACCCAACACCACATGATGCCACGTGTTCTCATTTGGAATTTCCCTAATTATTTTCACTCACCATTTCACCTCAATTTCTTTGTTATATACTTATACTAATTATTTGGCCTGCACGATATACAAGAAGATAATAAAAAATAATTTATTAGTTATTATAAAAAATAAATGATAATATATTTAAGTATATCTTATAGAAAATTAAGTATATAAATTTATCTTAAAAGTAAGTTAATAATTAAATAAGTGTACAAAGTATAAATGTATAATTTTATTCTATATCTTATTTTGAATATCATGATTATTATAACCTTAAAATTCTTGATAGATAACCTATATCTAACAATAAAAAGTCTATTTTATGAAAATTTTATATATTTTAAAAGTTGCAATTGTTGAATAAAAAAAGAAAATAAATGGATAATTTTACTATATCATGAGCTATTTATAGAGATTACAATAAGTTCCATGAGAAATTAACATGTTAAATATTAGTATTAGATCAATTATTATCATATTTGATTAAGAATAAATTATTATTTTAGTATTATAATGAGTCTTAAATATTTAATTAAGAATAAATCTAGTAAAAATTAAATTTTAAATTATTATCATATCAAAATCAATCAATTAACAAATCATTAATAATTTAACCCGCCTGCTTTCTTTAGAAAAAACATGCTGATTTTAAAGCTTATTTATTTTGGAAATATATTGTAATATTTGATTCTTTATTGATTATAATATTTAATTTTATTTCATATAAAAAATAATTAATAAGTAAATTGTAAATTAAGTTTAAAAAAATCTTTAGATATAAAGATTAAAAAGATGGGACCTAATTCATTGTATGAATGACACGTAAAATCTAAATTACTATATGAATTATACGTGTAATAATTTTCATGAAATAAGTCTAAAATATTAGTATAATAGATTTGTTTAAATCAAGTAAAAGGTTTTAAAAAAAAATTAGGAGACCACTAATTTATTTTTGGTATGGTTTTTCCGTCTTAAAACGTTTTGTGTGTCCAAAGGAACACCGAATGCGTGCCTGCCCAGGGCACCGTACCTACCCCACTGTAGTCAGTCACTCACACACGGTGCCATAATCACAGAGCCTTTGCAAGCACCAAGCTTAACTAGTTAACTTCTCCCTCTGCTTCTTTGCCCACTTCCTTGGTCCCTCCAAAAGGCTAAAGTGCATCCTTTTTGAATCATCTTTTCTTGTAAAAGCAAGCATACCAAGCCTCCATTATATGCGTGAAATTTGATCCACATTGGAAATGGCTGGGTCCCATGAAGAATTTATCTGCTTCACACTAGTTATTATGGCAGCACGTTGTGCTCAATACGTAGTGGGAAGAATAATAGAGTCGGTCACTGATACATATCAACAAGCAGCTAGTGAAAATAGAAAGAGTATATACACAACTTTAGCTGTTAATCTAGTATAGCAAGGCACCAACTTTTTGATATATTAGATAATGCGTATGTGGCCCCATGTTCTTTTCTTTTTTAGTTTTTTTTTTCCTAAAGTTACGAAAATATAACCTTGATTTTTCTTAGTGGCAGCCAATTAAAATGGAGAACAATGACACAGTTCATATTATTAAGATTGAAGACGAACGCGTTGGGTTAGGTGGCTTGTCTAGCAACAAGTAAGTCGCTCTCAGTGTAGAAACAAATTTGAAATGTGAAGTCTCTGTTTGCCAAATTCTATCCATGATTTTGTCTCGACCTACAAATGCATGTATGTATCTATATTCACATATAATTGATCTCATTTTATTTCCCTCAAACTTAATTGACACCTTCAACGTGTGGGACTCATATTTATGTTCTTAACGTCATTAAACAGCCAAATGCCCAAATTCAAGTTAGAACTTGAAAGTCTTATAATATAAGCATGTAATTGGAAGCATTAAAAGTAAAGCTTTTTTTTTTTTTTATAACATTGTGGGATGGTTTGGATGAGCTTTAAGAAGAATGTAACCTTTTTATTGTTTTTTTAAATAAGATATTTTGAAAAGGTAAAAATTATATTACGTTTGAATGTAAAATTAATTCATATTTGGATGTAATGTTAAAAAATCTTTCTTTATTCTTAAATATATTTTTTATTATAAAAATATTATTCTATAGAAGATAAAATTTATAGTTTCGTGATAAAGAGTTGGATTTAATTGTGGGTTTTTTTTGCATATGGGATTTGAGTGGTAATTTATATCAATATGGTGTTTTGGAAAATCACACAATATGACGTTTCCAGGATATAATCCGTCATACCTGAGATTCAATATTGAATCAAAAGATTTTATAAAAAATTTTTAATACTTAATCAAAAGGAGATTTAGGATAAAATAATTAACATCAAATCCGCCAAAGTCAAAACAAATCCAAACCTAGATTCTGTAAAATAAAAATAACAGAATTCGTCATACTTTCTTAGACACCATATATAAGTAATTTTGTCCATTTTATCATATTAGTGTAAATCACCTATAAAAATACCATATAAAAATTATTTTCTCTTTAATTGTTATGCATTGACAATGTAAATTTTTTCATATACTCACCTAATCATGGATTGCCACATAAGTCATGATAATGTAAAACTTTTTACAGATAAGCACCTAATCATATATCAACTAATCTTTAGATTTTTATACTTACTATATGAAAAGTCATTCAAATTAAATATTTTGATTGGATGATAGTGTAAACTATTTTCCATTGCCTGCATATCAAAATTAAAGTCTAAAGATTTTCTTCTACCTTTTCTAATTATTCTTTTTTTACTAATAATTAATTTAAATACACTAAAAACATAAAAAATATTTTTTAATAAACATACTTTTTAATCAAAATAATAATGAGATACAAACAAGTCGTGTGCAGTGTAGTGTCAAGAGTGCAGGTGCTCTATCGGGCCAAATCACAATATAATCGTGGCTAGTGCCAATTGTAAATCAAGCATTAATAATGCAATAACTGAATAAATAAATAAGGCAACGCACGCCACAGTAACCGCGGGCATTGAATTCAACGCACACACCAACTCCATCCCACCCCCACACGCGCCTTCCTTCTTCAACCTGCCCCCGTCTCTCTCTTTCCGCTCTCTTTCCCATCCCTTTCTCGCTGTCTCGTTCCACTTCAGTTCCTTTCACACTATAAAGCCATCTTCACTTCCTAACCCACTTTCATTCATTACTCCCTCTCTCTCTCTCTCTCTCTCTTCCCTATCCATCTTTTCCTTTTCCCTTCTTTCTCTCCAAGGGAACCGAAAAAGAAACGAAAAAGAAAAAAGAAAGAAAAGAAACGGACTTGAACGATGCCGTTTCCATGGAAGAAGAAGAAGAAGAACAGAGTAACCAGAATATCCCGAATCGTCGCCGATCTTCAGTCTCCAAAACACGGTGGCTCCCTTGTTGTCGAGACCGGCTTCCCTACCTCCCTCATCGACCTCTTCGTCAAGAACCGAAGCCGCTTCACAAAACCCAACAACTCCAAGTCCAATAAACCGCTTCAGCCGCAAGTCTCTGATCCGCCACCACCGACGATATTTCCGGCCTCTCCTCCGTTAACGGGGACGTCTGGTTCGAGTGATTCCACAGTGGTTCTCGCCGAGGCTCCGAGCGTGGCGCCGTCAGCCACGGCGAACGTTAATGGTGGAGATGACGGTGGGGTTGAGGGTCCGGGTCCGTGTCCGGGTCCTGTGGTTAATCGGGTCGGCGAATGCGATTGTGGGTCGGGTTCAAAATCGGTTCTTGTTGCGTTCTTGAAGATGTTTGTGGTGGTCGTCTTGATCGCTGGAGTGGAGAAGCTTACCGTTGGTATCACCATGTCAGCATTTGCGCTCTTGTTTCTTGAATACGCGGGGAGCGTTTCTTTTCGTGTTTGAGACCTTGTTCCGATGCAAACATGAGGATAATCGAGCCTTTGACACGAAGGGTTTCTAATTGTGTTTGGTTCTTCCGGAAGCTTGGGTTGGTGAAGACAGAGAGGGATTGTGATGGTTCTGAATCTGAAGAAGTAGATGTTGTTGAGGGTGAGAACGTTGTTGTGTCTGAATTGGCTGTTTGTGGTGATGAGTGCAGCTCTAATTCATTGTCCTTCGACGAAATTGAGGTTGTGGAAACCAAGAGTGAGGTTGGTGCTTGTCGTGAAGAGAAATGTCTCGTTGTCGGTCCTGGATTATCGGATTGTGGGATCAATGGAGACAAGAAACTGGGTTGTCCTCAAATGCAGGAGGGTTCAAATGGGAAGGTTTTGGATTCGTGTGAAATTTCCCAATGTGAAAGTAAAGGTAGTGTTAGGTTTAAATCCAAGATGATAAAGAGACTTGTGCCTAAAAAGCTGAGAACTAAGAAAGGGAAAAGGGAAATTAAAAGTAAAGAGAGCGAAGCTGAGTCTCCATGTTGTGGTAAAGAAGATATATCAATAGCAGATGAGCAAGGAGGTGTTGGAAAAGATAAGGAGCTGGGGTGTATAAGAGAGGACGGGGTTGATCATGGAATCACTTGTTTGGCAAAGGTGGAGGAGGTAGCTGTGATTTCTGAAAATAATAGAATTGATAGAGTTGCGAATTCAGGGTACATAATAATTATTCTATTTGTGATGATTCCACTTGCTGGGCTTGTAGTGGGTCGTTTGCCAGCACTGATACTTACAATGACGTGGTGTGTCTTGCTAAAGATAGTTGCAGCGCAAGGGAAATCACAGAAAGTGCCTCGATCAAATGTTCTATTCCAAAATCATGATAGAACCCTGGAGGGTTTTCGGTGAATGGAAGTTCTCCATGCCCAATTTTACTTTTGTTTCTTCTGTTTTTCTTCTTGATCTCTCTGAAAATAGCGTTACACAACACAAGTGGTAAAGTTTCATGCAAGGCTCGGCCGTGTGATAGAACTCCGACCATTTGTTGGGAATCAATCCAACATGATGCGTTGTATTTCGAGATGTAAATTTATATACACAAACGATAGTGAATACTAGTACATTCTTTTGATTATATGGGTAAGTGTTACTATTTTGCAAGTTTGTAACCTCCAAACTTTCTTTGCTTGGTGCTGAGCACTAGTTGATCTCTGATGAGTTGGTAATGTGTTATTAATTTGATAATTCATTGGTATATTTCGTTAATTACCAATTAAGTCAAGTTTTTTTGTTTTTTGGTCTGAACCAATTAAGTGTAGAAAAAGCTCTGCTGTGTTACGAGAAAATAGAGCGATCAAAACCTTGCATGGGGTAGTCTAAACTAATATTTATTACTCAGGCTTTTTTTTGGGTCAGAATTTCAGGCTTTTTTTTCAATGATAAAAATGGGTAGAGTAGGCTTGGGCTGGCCACAAGTGAATGGCCCTATTTTACGCAATCAAATGTCGGCGAAAGGGAACAAAATAAATAGTCGTAGCCACTTAACCATCGTAGATTAGCCTGGCCCCTGAACATAAAAGTTAAGAGTAAAACCCAATTTAGTTGCTGATAAATTAGTTTTTCAAATTTAGAAGTTTTATTGTGATTTTTTAAATTTTATAAATAGAACAAGTTAGCCTTTCCATTAATTATCGTATGAATTGTTAATAGGAATGTCATATTTTTTGTAAACTTATATGGACTGTTAATTTTTATCTTTAACCTAACTTACTTTACTATCTGGAAAGAGCAAATAATAACTTAAAGTTAAAATATTTCTATCTGAATAGAGAGTTATGATGAAAGAGAAGATAAAGAAAGATCTAAACAACCTCGTGTAGAGAATGATGGAACTACACCATTAAAATTAACAGGATACATAAACAAGTTAGGATATATGTAACAGTTAACAAGACACAACTCAAATGGTAATTTGATGAAGAATTAATTTATCCTCATTTATAAAATTTAAGGATCCGGTATAAATTTTCGAAATTTAAATGATTAATTTATTTTTAAATATAAATATGATGGACTAAATCATAGTGTTAGCCTAAAAGTTAAAACCTTGTGACATGGTATGATTACTTTAACGTTAATAAACAATGATGAGGTCCAGAGTCACGACCACAGACAGATGATGTTAGGAAAGAATTTTGCTTGACCAAATTCAACTGTGAGGGCGGTGAGAGGGAACCAAATCGAATCTAAGCCCTCTCTGTGGCTGTGCTGTCCTGCGTGGTGTGTTCTGTTTTCTATTCTGAGGAACGGCGTTTAAGGGGTTACAGGTTGGAACTCGGAATAGAATAGAATAGAATAATGGAAGGCTCAAGTTGTGATTGGAAATGGAGGTCCACAATTGGCACTTGTTCAATCCTCCCCTCCTAAAATACTCACCCCATTCCATTCTGGCATCGAGCTTCATTCTCATTCCCATTCACAGAGACTCCCTCTCGCACCCTTCCACGCGCGAAGAGGGAGCATCTCCACCTCCTCCGCTTAACATCATTCTTCCGTATTCCCATCTCACTGCATTCTCATCGGTTTGTCTCATTCAACTCTCCTCCTTTTATCCCTTGCAATTTCCAGATCTGTAGCATCGATCTTACCACCAACTCTGATTTCTGTTTCGATCTGCAGAGATAAGTAAGATGGTTGCAAACAACTTTGTTGTTGATTTGAACAAGCCCCTGGTTTTCCAGGTACCATTTACAATCCCATCATTCATGTTCATCGCATGTATCATGTAATGTTATCTCATTGAATGAATTTGAACTAATTAATCAATTAATTAATTAATGTTTTCCTTCCAGGTGGGGCATCTTGGAGAAGCTTATGACGAGTGGGTTCACGATCCAATTGTAAGCAAGGAAGGCCCTCGTTTCTTTCAAAGCAGTGTCTTGGAGGTACTATCTATACATATTTCCCTTCCTTTAACATTATGGTAATTGATAATTTATAGCAATTTCAACTCTCAAGTGGTGTATAGTTTTATGGCATGCACATTGTTGACTGGTCTGGTTGCTTGCTGCATTGTATTGGAACAGTTCTTCACACGCACTAGGTGGTGGGCGATTCCAATTGTTTGGGTGCCAGTTGCTTCTTGCTTCATTTCTAACTCTGTAAAAACCGGCCTCCCTTCTTCTCATGTAGCTCTCTTGGTCTTTATTGGCATTTTCTTTTGGACACTCGCTGAATACCTCTTGCACCGTTTCCTTTTCCATGTCAAAACAACCAGCTACTGGTTAGAATCTACCTCTTACCCCGCTTTCCCTCTTTTATACATCACTTTCAGAATTCAAATAAAAATGGTCATGATAATTGAAAACATATAATGAATAATACACTCAAATATGTATTATTTTCTGCATTGGCGATAGCATTAAAATATATGACTAAGATTGACACACTAGTATTGCACACAACCTCATTCATTTGTTTGGATTGGTTTGATGTTGTTTTAGGGGAAATACTGCACATTATCTTCTCCATGGCTGCCACCATAAGCACCCAATGGATCACCTGAGACTTGTTTTCCCCCAGCAGCAGCTGCTTTGTTAGCAATACCGGTATCTATTTTTCTACCATGTTATGCTATATAACTCATTTCGCACCTGTATTGCCTCACAAAAATAATTATGACAAGTTATTTTTTTTCCCCTCTTCTAGTATTTGCCACGGTGCTTCCAGTAACTTCTCTTTTCAGTTTTTCCATCTATACAAAGTAAAAATTACTATTATTGAGTAATTACTATTTGGGAATAAGGGTCTACATATTCTACTTCTAAATGTAGGCAGTGGCACTACTTGTATTAAAGGAAATATTATGAGAAAGGACAAAATATTATCCAATTTCAAATGCAGAGGATAAGAAAGCTCATGAAATGAACCTGAAGAACTCCTAAGCTTTATGCCCTTATCAAACAAGAACGATACATTTTCTAAGCCAAGCCCACCAGTAGCAAGCAGAAAGTTGCCTTTGTTTGGAAAAATCATATAATCCTAAGGAAACAGCTTTTTATTTGAGAAGAAAGAGTGGTAGATAGGACATCCTCCTAGGAGAACTATTAACAAGATCTAGTTAAACACGAAATTATCACTAGTATTTTGTGAAGAGATATTTTCTTATATCTCTGCCAGCCTGCCACAAAAAGTATTAGGGCAGCTTTATATGTCCCTTGTCGTGTTGTAGGAGCTTTTGAAAATAAAGAAAGGCCTGCTTCATAGATGGCTTTGCACAAGTCAGAAAAGAACCTCCAGCCATCTGTAACATAATTGTAACCTTCCTCTGCAAAGTGCCAGAAAACTTTTTAAATTTTATAAAATGGTGCATTACATATATGCCTTAATTGGTGAGACTTAGAGATTCTTCTTGTACCAATGGTTTTCAAGAATAAATCACAATAAGAGGTGCCCTGAATTGATATTAATGTTTTTCTCTGCCTTGTCCAGATCTGGAGCTTAGTGAAACTTATATGCACTCCTCAAATTGCTCCTGCTGTGTTTGGAGGTATTTTATTGGGATATGTGATGTATGATTGCACCCATTACTACTTGCACCATGGTCAACCAAAGACTGAAGCACCCAAAAAGCTTAAGGTATCTCGCTACATGCTAGTTGATCAAAAGTTGCTGTTGTGTTTTATGAATATTCAATTTGATTGGAAATTTAGAGACACTAAATTCATATACAGTAATTGTTGAGACATTTTCACTTGATTAACACGTACTAGTCTCTTAAACATAGGTCGCAATACGTTATAGAATTATTGTCTCAACACTTCAAAGATATTTGGAATTTTGGATCCTCTCATTATCTTTGGAAACAAGAGTGTCACTTCCAGAGAAAGACTACAGATTCCTGTACTGAACTCCCTGTTGTTTGTGCCATTCGTATCCTAACATGACATCATCTTGTATTCTTGTTATGTTGCACCTTTCTGTATGATGTATTAACAAACAACAACCACCCTAATCTTGTAACCCAGAAAAAAGATATAATATTTCCTTCATTGCTCTGCAGAAGTACCACTTGAATCATCACTATCGGATGCAGAACTATGGCTTTGGGATCACTTCACCACTATGGGATATCATTTTTGGAACAGTTCCTCCTCCTGCAAAGGCTGATGCCAAACGTAGATAATTGATTTGTGTCTAAAGTTGTATTTGTTCATTGGTTAAGGTCATAGCAAGTTCAGGATATCAGACAAAATATCTCAAGAGCTCATGCTTTTGACTGTCTAATTAATTTTGCTCCTAAATTAATGTTAATGAGGGTTAACTCTTCATCTTGTGTAAAACATTCTGTTAAATTTGATAATAAGTATCAAGCTTATGGCAGAAAACTATCTCTACCTGTGCGTTGTCCTTTCTGGTGTAACTTTACCCCACCAATGTCCTCGTTAGTGTAGGTTAACTTCAACCTTCTTATAGATCAAGAGATTCAATTGCCTAAATTTCCGTGATAGGCAATTAGGGATGATGGCATAGTGCTATATTATCTGTTTTACACCAGCACGTAACTTCACAGTATTTCATCTAGGCAATTAGGAGTCCTTTTTCGAACTTTTTTTATAAGCTTTAAATAGAACAGAAGCTTTAAATAGATACGTGACATTGGTGTGTTTTGTAATAAGTATGATTATTATTTAATGTATCGCCCTCATAATTTTACATCGGTACGAGTTAAAATTTAAAAAGTGTCATGTCTACTTTTCGAGGCAAGAAAAAAAAAGAAGTAAAAAGAACCATCAATTTATGAATGGTAAGTTGTGAATTTTCTTGACAAATAACATGCCCATATTATGTTTTTAAAAATAAAAATTGACTATATGCCAAAGCTAAAGCTAGCAAAAATTCGTCTGGTCTCTTTTCTGATTTCCCCGTATCCTTCTCTAATGAATTGGTCTATTTAAATGAAACGATCAAATGGTGTCTTCCCTTCAGGATATTGAAGCATGCTGTCATAATATCCAACCACTATCCATTCAAAATTAGCTAATTAGAGACTACAGTCTTACAAATTGCAGATTGCATGTCACATCAAATGGGAGTATACCCCATTCTAATGTTATGTTATTGTACATATAAAATACTTGTTCCACGCTCAGAAAGAAGCCATCATGTCGACATTTATTTGTAACAGAGGACATTTATTTAGAATTACTTCCAAGAGAAATCGTTTCTTTTTGGTGAATACAAGTCTTAAATTCACAAAACTTCACAAAATATTTTGTGAGGTCACATGAATCCAAATTTATTATCTCAAAACCAAACATAAGGATCTCACTCCTTCTTGGCACACAAATGGCAAGGAAACTTGGGTGTAATTATTTAAAAAGTAGCTAACAAAGAACAAATATATATATATATATATAAGAATCTTTATTTCTTCCTCTGATAATAGATTTAACCATACTTGTCCAATTGAACCAGCATTCTAGCCAGAATACAGTTGTTGTAAGCTGTAACCTTTTGATTTTCTCTTGCCTTCTACCATTTCTTACCTGTTGGCAGTGGAGGGACACTCTGCTCATGCCTAAAGAAATTGGATGGATCAACTTTAGGCTTCGCCTTTACTAGCCTGATGAAGTTATCCTTGAAATATCTGTAACCCCATGTGGAAGCCTTCGAAAAGCTTGTGCTGTTCTTTTGGTTCATCACTATATCAAGACCTCTATAATTAACATACGCTTCCCTTGGATATTTTGAAACATAGGGCAGTATTGTTGAGCCTACTACAAACTTTTAAGTGAATTATTCATTTCTGCTGTTCCACGATTGACCTGAAAACAGAGGCATCAATCGGAAAGTTACATTCCATGCATCTTTCCTTCACCGTCATTTCAAAATCCAAACTCACAAATAAACCCTTCACGTTCCTACTGTTCCTGTTCAATTGAAGAGAGAACGGAAGCATCATGGGAAGGTTAAGGCGGTTATTGATTCCCTCAAGGATGCTAGTGTTAAGCTGCTTTGAGTTTATGGTGGTTTTGTGTGTGTGTTTTAGTTGTACCTAGTGAGATCATCCCTGTTGGACACTCTGTTCAAGAAAACAATAATGGATGGAAGGTTTTGTATCATTTCAGTAGAAAACAAGAAACTCGCTTTTTATTTTAAACTACCATCATATCAGCAAAAGGTGCACATTTGAACATGTTTTTAGTTCCACTAAGATAATCTAATAACGTCAACTAGAAATAAGATGATTGTTGATGGTTGCTTGCTCCACATCTTTTGCCTAAGCCCATAAATTGCTTAAAGGGGCAGTTAAAATTATTGAAAGTATTAGATATCGTGCATGATTAACTAACAACACTGCGAAGACTTTATTGCGTGAATAATATGAAGTCGCTTGAATTTTCAGGTAAATTCAGAGTATCTACTACTGAAAGAAGTGACTATTCCTTTTATTGTGTGGAGCTCACCAAAGTGGGTAGACGGTTGGCCATGGAACGCTCTCTATTCCCATGGGTGTGTCCGCAACTTGAATTCATAACCATTATTGTGTTTATTTGGTGTAAACTTTAAAGGGAGGATTCATTTTCATTTGAAGCAAATCAAACAGCATGTTGTCTGAGCCCTATGCTCCCTTCAGATTCATCCAACATAAGCTAAGCGACTCCTATTGAGGGGAGTCCCATTGACCTAATACATATCGTGCATGAGCTAATTAAGCTACACGGTTTATGGCCAAATACTCCCTCTCGCTTGCAAATGTACCCGCTGTATGGAGCCACATGCAAGTCAAGTCTCTTATATATCTTCTATCATTGTTATTTATTGTCAATGTCACGAATTTCTTTTATTAAAAATTGTTTTTCGAAAATAAATTATGATTTAAGAACCATATATCAGTATACATCTTGATATTTGCACATCCCATTTTTTTAGTATAAAGATTCACTTAATCCCTATTCCATTAATTAGTGTTTATTGATGCTCCTACTCTTGTGCTCTTTCTTGCGCAAATGGACGATCAATCTGTTCATGCATTTGTTTTGTTTTTCCCGAAATAACATATCACGGAGAACCTCTCAATTTATCCCCTTTAAGGCTATTTTAGCTAAGGAAATACATGGTATATATAATGGTAACAAATCAGTGTTCATGAATGAATCGCTAATAATAAGCTTGCGAGCTCAACCAACCAATCAAAGTATGTGGATTAAATTACTTCTGAAACAAGGTTGTTAGCATTGTCAACGGCTTTGAAGCTTCACAAATATAATCCAGTATAAATATCGTTCCACCACATTTTCCAAACAACATTCAAAGTTACAAGTGCAAGACGACAAAGTTAAACAAGAATCAGCATGGACATGGATTTGAGTATGACAACATTTGCTTTATTCTTATTGGTGGCTACGTCTTGCACAGCTCAATCTGCTGTCATTAATATACAAAAATATGGCGGGGCTCCTAATGCAGACATAACCCAGGTAAGATAATGTAGTTGAATTCATAGTTTATCAAAATAAAAAATTAAATGGTTTCAAGATTTGGAATAGACTTGATTATTAGTGATTTAAAGGGGTGGTGGGGTTAATGGTCACTCTTCTTAGGTTCAAGGTTAATGTGTATAGTACTAAGTTGGCATTGAAGCACAATTAGCTCGATTTGGAATTCATAGTTTATCAAAATAAAAAATAAAATGGTTTCAAGATTAGGAATAGACTTGATTATTAGCGATTTAAAGGGTGGTGGGGTTAATGGTCACTCTTCTTGGGTTCAAGGTAAATGTGCATAGTACTAAGTTGGCATTGAAGCACAATTAGCTCGGTACATCGTCGTCATCATCTTCATCATTATTATTATTATTTATGTTCTCTGTAGGCTTTCACAAAAGCTTGGGGCGAAGCATGTGCATCAACAACTCCAAGCAAAATTGTGATTCCCCGTGGGACATACAAGATGAATGCAGTAGATTTCAAAGGCCCTTGTAAGGCTCCCATTGAGGTTTATGTTGATGGCACAATTCAAGCACCTCCAAACCCCCGTGACCTCAATGGGGTTTGGCAATGGGTTAAGTTTGAATACGTTGACTTCCTTACCATATCGGGTAATGGTATTTTCGATGGTCAAGGTGCAACTGCTTGGAAGCAAAATGATTGTGGAAAAAACCCCAACTGCGCAAGGCTTTCCATGGTAATATTACTGATATATAATCCATCTTTACTTCTCAATGTCACATACTCCATCATCCAAGTAATGTTAGCTGTCACCTTGGCCAGAATTGGTTCACTTTTTTATTAAATCAACGTGAAAAAATGAATCAATTTTATTAAAGTTGGATGGAGATAGTAAACATCAGTAGGAAAAATTCTTGTATGGTACAAGTGTAAGAATTACTATTTAAGCACACTTAAAAAGAGTGTGAAACCCATACATGAGAGAGTAAGTGTTTAATAAAATTGATGAGACTCGTCTTTATTGTAAGTTTGTCTAAAATGTGTTATATTTATATTTATACAAAAATCTCTTTGTAGTATATATGCCAACATATCTAACATATAAATTGTTGTTTCTGGTGAAATGTCAACAGAATTTCGGTTTCAATTTTGTAAAACATTCGGTTGTTGGGAGCATAACCTCCAAGGACAGCAAAAACTTTCATGTCAATGTTCTGGGGTGCCAGAACTTCACATTTGATGGGTTCAAGGTGAGTGCACCAGGTAACAGCATCAACACTGATGGTATCCACCTGGGAAGATCAACTGATGTTAAAATTCTCAACACAAACATTGGTACCGGAGACGATTGCATCTCAGTAGGTGATGGCACCACAGGGTTAACTATCCAGAATGTGAACTGTGGACCTGGCCATGGCATTAGTGTTGGAAGCCTTGGCAAGTTCACAACTGAAAAGCCTGTGGAACATCTTATAATAAAGAATTGCACATTGACAAGAACTGACAATGGTGTGAGGATCAAGACTTGGCCTAGTGCCCCAGGGACTTCTCCTATCACCGATGTGCAAGTTGAAGATATTATCATGGTTAATGTCATGAACCCAATAATCATAGACCAGGAATACTGTCCTTGGAATCAGTGCTCAAAACAGGTATTGTATTTAATTCAAGAGCAATGATATATCATCCTTCACATTCTAATGTAGATTTTCCTACATTATAAATGAAGTAAAAAATATAATGAATCCATGCCTTGGAATCTTAAAAAGTATTCAAAACTTACCTCATTTATTATTTAAGAAAATTTACAGAAACATAAAGTAAGAGAATATATCATTTTTCTTAATTTAATTTACTCAAAAGAAATGAAATGATCATGCTTGCTAGAGATCGATGCTATTATCTAAGCCACTAATCTCATACATTATTATTATTATTATTATTTAATTTTTTGTCTATTTGTGCGTGCATGATTGTAATGGTTTAGGCTCCATCAAAGATAAAGATAAGCAAGGTTACGTTCCAGAACATTAGGGGCACTTCAGGAACGAAGGAAGGGGTGACTTTGAGGTGCAGCAGTGGTGCACCATGTGAGGATGTGACACTAAGTGATATTAATCTAACATTCAATGGAGCTCCAATCACAGCGAAGTGCCTTAATGCCAAGACCATAATTCAAGGAGAAGCTCCTCCCTGCACAGCTTAGGGCCTTAGAGTCTTCGGTTAACATCACTTAACCCAATGATCTCCTTCAACAGATTTTTCTTTTCTTTTCACTTTTTCTCTTCACACTCTCAAGTTACACAAGCCATCCTCATTTTGTTTGGCTAGGGATAAAAATGAGAGATAACTTTTCATGAATAAGTTTCATGAATTGGGTAGTTATTATGGGTAATTAGCTATACTGATGTAGCACTTTCATGCAATTGTATTAGCTGATGATGTAACTTTTATACATTGTGAGTACATAAAAAATAATTTCATTTTAATTATGCACCTTTCAAATAGTATAATTAAATTATGTTTGGTTAAAGACATAAATTATTTTTGGGAAAAGTTTTATTTACATCCCTCATATTTTATCAAGGTTCTAATTTACTTTCAAAAGTTCTTTTTTTCTTGTAAGTTTTTTCTTGACCTATTTACCTTCTTAATGTTTTCAAAATAGTTCAATTTTACGCTATTGATGGATGAAGTTCAAAATAAACGGAAAGCTTTGGTATGAGTTTCAGTAGGAGTAAGAATTTTTCCCATTTATTTTAAGTGTCATCTTGAAGGGCAAAATTGAAATATTTTAAAAACATTAGAAATGTAAATAGAGCTAAAAAAGAAAAAAAACTTTTGGAATTGAATTGAAACATCAGTAACATGTAAGGGAATTAAATAAAATTTTACCTATTATTTTTTCATATAGCATTAAAATAAATTTTCTTAGAAGATTTTAACTTTATAAAAGAGTCCTTTAACATTTGTATACGTTTTATAATCAAAATAGCATGTCTTCTTTAAAAAAGTTCAACCAAATGAACTATTAACCTACCTGTATCATACGAATAATGTTATTTACAGACTTGCACTAGGTAGTTAAATAATACGAATACACGATACCAAGGTGTTTAACCACTAGACAGACTATGAATTTACCATAATTATAAACAATAGAGGACAGGCTTGGACACTGCCATCACTCCTGCAAAGGTCCGATAGCAGGAAAATGACATGCAATGCAACTCAACTAGCTCTTCACACGCAAATAAGACCGAAATTCAAACAACGGTACAAATTGAAACACTCAATGATCCAAAAGTAAGAACCGGTGTTTAATTAGGTTTCTTTCAAAACTTGCAAGGATACTAAGTACAAGAATTATGAAGGGAAACATATTATCAAACTATATTAAACCATCCTTAATAACCTATTTCACAAAATCTGTTGCAATTTAAATACTCCTAAACTACCAGTAGCATATGAAGGGAAGACGTTTCTATCAAGAAGAAGTTCCAAAATTGATACGAGCAACTGAACTTGTTCAACAAACATTTAATTTACTTCATCGGGATTGGAGGGAGAGAGGGAGGGAAGACTATAGCTCAATATAATATCAAGACCCACGCTGAGTTCTGTTCTTATTGTAATTTTCATATCGCCGAGAGATGCCAGACTCAGATAAGGTGTCCCACACCTGCAAAGTTATAGTAACAACAGTCAATTTCACAAAGAAATAACTATCAAGAATACAGAAGTCAAATTTCAGTGGCCCTTTTCACTCACTTCCAAATCCAAATTTCCCTCTGAGCCTGCTATAGCCAACAAGAAGGGGTTGTCCTCTGAGAAAGAGACAGAAAATACAGCTCCCTAATAGACACCATCGAACGAGGAGAAATCATCAATGTTAATATAACAGAGTCATCATGATTAAGATCAGAGAATACCTTCCCATTAGACATATATATCCGATGGAACAGAAGAAGGAAACTTACAGCTTTAGTTCTAGATGCTACACAGGATGGTTGGTTGTTCGATAAATCCCAAAGCTTTACCTGCATCGAATAATGGTGGCCAAATGAGATTGAATACCAATTCTGCATGGTATAGTATACAGCAACAAAACAAACTGAATTCACACTTACTGTTTTGTCCATGGATCCAGTAGCAATAAGCTGCATGGAGTCAACGTCAACAAGGTATCGTTAAACTTGGAGTACATAATAAGTTGGTGTTCTCAGAAAAATGCTGAAAATACATACATTAGGTGCTGACAGATTGTAGGATACTGTGGTAACAGCTTTGTCATGTGCATGAAGAGTAAAAGTAGCACTCGAGTCAGATGTGGAATCAGACTTGGCAGTCCGAACATCAAAACACTTGACAATACCATCTTCAAGACTCACCTAACAGGACAATTTAATCACTGTCAGTGAAGCTAGAACCTGTGCATCCTGAAATCAGAGTTACGAATTCATCCGACTGAAGAAGAAATCAAAATTAACCATAACACACCACAAAAGAGTGCTCAGTGTGTGGATCCCATGCCAAGCTCTCGACATCAGCGGTGACTGACCACCTATAACCAGAATGTGATGGCATCCTTTCATCCTTCTGCAAAGTGTAATAGCATTATAGCATTGAAATATTAGGTAACTATGTGATTCTTTGTTGAACAAAAAAGATGAATGAAGATTCCAATATATTCATTTTCGAAAGAACATCTTCTTCAGCAAATGAATAACCAAAGACTAGAACATATGTACTCAATGCCACAGAAAAAACCATGTACAGAAATAGAGTAACTAAGAACATTTGATCATTACCAAAGCCACAGAACGATCAAACGAACCACTAAGAAGAACATGTGGTTCATGATGATTCCAAGCGACTGCTTGAACCTGGCAGGATAGATGAACCACAGTTAAATTTGAAAGGCATTAGAAAATGTTTTGACCTTAGTAGGAAAAAAATTCACAATATTGCATTGAATGATTTAATTATGGAATTTCAGAAGTTGAGCATTATTTAATTGTAATAAAACAAAAGCTTATGGACATGAAGGGGAAAAGTCTTCTATATAATAAAATGACCTCATATTTAAAAGTAATTTCACTTTAGCTTAATACTTGCCTTGTCTGAATGATGCTCCATTGTAATACCACACTTCCCTACAACCAAATCCCAAATCTTCACTCTTGTCAGCACTGGCACTAGCAAGTATATTCCTGTACATTTTAGGGATGAATGTCATGAGAGGTGTCAAGGAAGAGTTTTCCAGAATAAGTAGTAAATAAAACTTCCATGTTCCCGATGGCACTCAACAGATGAAATAAAAACAGAATCCAGTTTAAAATTTAACAAACCTCCGCTTTTTGTTCCAAGCAAGACCAAGTACAGAGTCAGTGTGACTGTCATGTATGTTTTTGATTGATTTCTACCGGAAAACAATTTGCAGAATCAGCAAAAAGCTTCATATAAGAGCTTGAATTGAATTCTAACACGAAATGCAGAAAAAACCTTCTTTCCATTTTTGTTTTTATCTGAAGTGCCGCCTAAGACCACACATGGCTGCACTGCATCACGCTGAC
Source organism: Dalbergia oliveri (assembly GCA_030441495.1). Classification (NCBI taxonomy): domain Eukaryota; kingdom Viridiplantae; phylum Streptophyta; class Magnoliopsida; order Fabales; family Fabaceae; genus Dalbergia; species Dalbergia oliveri. The sequence goes on along the minus strand of JAMLFY010000002.1, from coordinate 41,485,452 downwards.
AACAAAGGAAGATTACAAGGTATTCCACAAAAAAGGACTCTGTTCTTAAACGAAGTTTCAGCGAAATTTATATAGTTAATCCACTTACAACATCAAGGTCCCAAATTTCTATGGAAGGTTCCATTGAACCAACTGCTAAGAAGCTCCCTGCAATAATAATGAAACTATGTTAAGATAATAAGATAAAGTATAGGCACCGTGCAGGGATCAAGTCAAATTTTGAGCAATAAAATGAAGGGAACTTATCAGAGCACATAGTCAAGACAGTTTACAGCTCTTTGGGTATTTTATATTTCTAGGATCACCTTCATTTACTTGTGAAGAGGGGGAGGATAGAAACTCCCCAGTTGCACAAAACAACCAATTAATTCAATCAAAACAAAGATACACAACAAATGCATTGACCAGCAAAGCCACAATTCCCACCTCTTTCTCCTTTACGCCAGCAATCGAGCCATGCTGTGCACAGGGGAAATGAAGGAATTATGACATAGTAGGGAAAATTGATGAGCTCCATCTCCGTAGAACTGGCGTTTCTAAGTATGTAAACCTTGTAGTGCAGAAACAAAGAACTCATACAAAGTCCGACAGCAAAGAAGTGTCAATGAGAAATACAATTACTTGATAACTAAGAATCTAGTTACCTGGATAAGACCACTGAATCCATCATCAGAGCTCGCACAAGCAATGACAGAATCAGTTGGCTTAATGGTCATGTCTTCAAGTTCTTCGGAATCATCATCATCCTTAACAATGCGAAACAAATGACACTGCTGAATCAAAGAGCAAGCCAAGGGAGGAAAAAAAAAAAAAAAAGAAGAAAACAACAGTGTGCAAATGAAGTATTGGAATACTTACGACGTTATCTTTGAGATAGGGATCGAGATCGTTACTTTCATAATAACGATTACCATCCCAGAGACTGAATAAGTCAAATCCTAATGTCAAGAAAAGATGCAAAGTATCCATAAAACGACCAAAAAAGAAACATACACATAACAAAACAAAGGGAGATAGAGCTAGGTAGCTAACTAACTAGAGCCACGGCTCAGATAATATTATGATAATTCTGAATTAAAGAATGTTAAAAGAAGGGGTTTATGTTATGATGAGGTGGTGAAGATAAGGTACCTTTTTCTTTATCATAATTTGCCATCGCAAGCTCCTCCAATGCATTGGCATCATCCATATGCTCGTCGTCTGATTCTTCTTCTTCATTATCCTCACATTCTCCTCCACTACTGTATATCACATCATAATGAATTTTGAGGAAAAAAGACGAAGAAGAAGAAGAAGCTTTTAAGTATTTTGTGAATGATATTTGATAATTAAGCAAGCTTATTTAGAATATATAGAAGAAGAAGGACCTTGCGGCGGCGGTGATCGAGTCCTGAATTTCGTCCTCGGAACGAGGTTCAGCTTTGGAGGGTTTCTCTTTTGAAGCCCCTTTCGGTACCCACGAAATTGCGGTAATCATTCTGATTCTGAGACTCACTACAACAAAGACTCCTTCAGAGGGAGTGAGTGAAGCACAATGCAGATTGCATGCAAATGGTGGCAGCAGCAGAACAAGGAGAAGCACGTATGCGGCGGCCTTCATGGGCCTTAAAGCAATACAACCCATCCCATCTCTTAATCTAACAAGACAGGGCCCAACTATGGGAACCCCAACATCGGCCCATGAAAATTTCTTAGCTCGTGTTTTCGTTTCCCCCGACTCCATCCTTTTGTTGAGTCTAGTTCGCTCATTCTCACCGCCACTCACAGCCGTTGGTTGTCCTTTGTTGAGTATACTAGCGACTAAGTCACCTTTTTTATTTTTTAAAAACTATTATAATTAGTGCTAAATATTGTATATAATAATTTTACTTTAATAAAATAAATATTTAAATATAAGTCCTGTCTAGCCACGTTCTAATTTTCAGGTATTCAAATGATTAATTTTTTAAATTTATATTTTTTATTATTTTTAAGAGATTTTGGAAAGTAATAGTCAGACTTAATAAAATCTAAAAAAAAAGAAATCGAGAATTTGAACAATTTTAAGATGTACACGGTCAATAAAAGTTAAAACTGTCATGCATTAAAAAAAGTTGGAAACTACCACAAAAGGTTGGGAATATGGGAGTAAAATGGAAAAGAGAGAGATGTATAAATTTTTGACAAATTAATAGATATTTTAATATAAACTTTATATATAAACTTGAAAGTGAATTTCAATTCAATTAGGAGATACCAGAAATAGTTATCTATTGAATTCTCTTTCTTTTTTGTCTAATCCTCTTTATACAATGGTATAGATTATAATATATTTATATATATCATATAGTTTCATGACATTTCACACAAGTTATTATGTTTCTTCTCAAAAGTTGAAAAAACTCTCAAATACATATTTACCCGACGGCCCACATGGCCCAAACAACCAAAACCCAACACTTTTTTAACACAACCCATATAGTCAACACCAAACAACCCCTAGGTGAAATATTAATTCCCTTAACCATTTCCTTCTGGTTAATCCTTGAAGTGGATGAGAATAAAGCATCACTTGAACTAAGTCACCTCACTTAAGCATCGCAAGACTCAAATTCGGATTAGTCGACGTCCAAAACTGGAACATCTAGTGAGAGACCAAATATATATATATATTGATTCCTGCTCTACTCATTCATTCTAGTAGCTTTGCAACGCAATGGCCATAATTTTCAAAATTCTGACCACTTATTGTCAGCTAGCTCATTGAATCAGTGAATCACTTATTGAACTAAATATAATTAAATAAGTATCTTAAAATTCAAATAAATATAATATAATAACATAAGTAATTAATAATCTAATACATTGTAAAAATTTATATACTTTTATAAATATATATAAAAGAAAGTATATAAGTAATTAGCACTTTAAATTATAACATACATTCATCTAAAACAAAAATTTGTTTTATTTTTTTTCTTAATAAAAACCACTCAAGGGTCTAGTTGGCTGTCAACTAAGCCTTATTCTATGTAACTTTTTATTTTTTGGGTAGGAATTCTCTTTAACGTTATTACACCATTGATATATTTTGAATTTGACCCATTTGTTGTCTCTTACCTTTAAAAATATGACACTATCCCACTTGTTGTGTTTTAAAAATATTCTTCAAAAACCAAAACATGACCAAAGTCCACTTTTACTCTTGATTTGTTTCAATAGAAAAAGAGAAGAAAGAAAATGGGGAGAAAGATAATAGAGAGAATTTATAGTTTTCTTCTACTTGTATGTGAGAAGAAAATAGGAAGAAAGAAAAGTTTGATAGCGGGATTCAAAAATATTTTCTCTCCACAATTGAGAAAACTGTGAAAGAGTGGTTTTTGATAAAATAACAATTATATCCCTTGATATATGTCTAAACAAAATATTTCCTTCCGTGTATTCTTACATACAAATGTGTGTATATATATATATATATGAATTTTCACCCTTTATCCATAACAATCTTTAATATCAATTTTTTAATTATATTTTTATGTAAATGTTGTTTAAAATTGTCTATCTTTAAAATTTTAATATAAAAAATAAATATCATATTTTAAATTAATTGTGTATCAATTTTTTTATATTTGTTATAAAATTAATTTCTTATATCTAAATTTTTGGGTACACTTACCAAAACAAATTGAATACAATTATTATGTCAAATTTACAATTAATTAGAAAACAACAAGAAAAGATCACACATGAGAGAGAGAAGTATGACACTAGAGATTTAATGCTTGGGGCAGAGGTGAAGGGTGGAGGACTAATATTTGCTCCGTCCTTGCCCCATATTCATGCGAGTATGTGTTATTAAGTTCCTTGTGGATAAATGGATATCCACATATTCATAGGTGCCCACTATATCATTAAAAGTTATAAAAAAAATTGAAAAATAAATGAAGAAGAATTCTATCATAATTTTAAATTTGTCCAATAAATTTAAAATATCCAAACATAATTCAAATGTATTTTAAATCCAATAACTTAAACACTTGAAATGGTAGTATTTAACTAATCCAATGCCGTCTTTATTTTTGGACAGATGACAATAATAAAGATAAGTTGTGTAATTGTGAGAAGTGATCAATTGGTTAGCGGTCCTTCTAGGTAAGGGAGGCTGATGTTTAGTTTTGAGGGCTTGAGGCTGAGGGACGAAGAACAGGATTTGCGTGTTAGGATTTTGATTGAAATGGGTTTGGGAGAAGTCCCACATTGCTTGGAATTGAGATGGATGGGGGTTGCCAAGGCTATATATATGAGCCTTGGTTCTCCATTTCAAGTGCACAGTCTGAACACTTTAAGCTTGTATTTACTTTACTTTCTCTTGGACTCTTATTTTAAGTGTTGTGAGATGTAGTTTAAATATTTGCTTTGAAGAGTGTGGGTGTACTGGGGCATGGGTGTTTGAGAGTGAAGTCTATGTGTTGTAAAAATTTTCACATAGTGTTATTTCTGGTTGTCTTTTGACAACGGCCTTTGGTTCTAGTTTTGGAGTTTTCCATGTTAAATACTTGTGTTGTGATTGGGTTCTATTTTCTTCTCTCTGTGGGTGGCTTCAAGGAGCTAAAGTGGTTTATTTTCCCAACAATTGGTATCAGGAGCTTTGGTTCGTGGATTTATTCTGAGTATGCTCTTGGTCGGAGGTGCTTTACCTTCATTAGAAAGAATTTCTCCCTGGTGCTTGAGGATCATCCTTGGTTGCTGCCACCTAAGGAAGTGTGATACTGAGAGTGCAATTTGGAAAGGTTCTGCTAAGGAAAGACTTGGTATTTAAGCGTGTTCCATTGTGACCCACCTCTTTTGGAACCCTCCCTGGTGCACTTTTAGTTGATTTACACTATTCCTGGATACCGTGAAACAATGTTAAGTTTTTCAAGTTCAAGTGCTTGAGGTGTGACATAGAGAAATTGATGGAAGAATCAATTTTGGCTGGGACACAAGTCAAGGATGTGTTGATACAATCAGGTTTGCACAAGGCGTTGAAGAGAGATCGCCGAAATGGATAATGAAAACTGGAGGAACTATTTTGAGAGCAACAAGTGCAATTCGCTGAGTTTGGCTAAGAATGTTCTTGCAAATGTGCAAGGAATATCGACACTAAGGAACTTTGGGAGAAACTCTAGGGTTATACCAGGCAAAGGGTATCTCAAATCGTTGTTATTAAAGGAGCAGTTTCATAATCCGCATGATGACAGGATGACATTAAGTCTTTGACCATCTTAGTGCCATCAATGGTATTGTCTCTGAATTAGAGGCTATTGGAGTGAAGATTGATGATGAAGATAAGGCACTAAGGCTTATATTGTCTCTTCCATCTTCCTATGGGTATATCAAGCCTGGTTTTGATGTATGAAGGAACTTTGATTTTGAGGAAGTTGCTAGTAAAATCATTGCTGAAGAAAAGAAGAATGAAGAATGAGGGTAGCACTTCATCTAATTCATTGTTTGTAGCTAGAAGTGACACTTATGGAAAAAGAATCGTGGAAGGAGTATGACATGCTGGAAATGTGGAAAGCCTGGGCATGTAAAGAAAATTGTCCAAGTGGCGCGGTGTTAGAAAAAGGTTCAATCAGATGCTGTAACACGTTCTCCTGGGAGGAGAGGATGATCTTTACTAGAAGATAAGAAGGGTATCCTCATGGCATTACGCCTCCATGGAAAAATAAGCGTTGCGTAGAGATCCACATTTTCACACGGCATTTATCGGCGTTAAGATGAGGTGTGTGTGGTGGGTTATGTCGATGGCTGAAGAACTTCCAAGAAAAGCCAATGTGGAAGTTGCACCATAGTTTTTTCAATGTGGTTTTGACATGTGTTGAGGTGAATGCTTTGGACAGATGACAATAATAAAGATAAGTTGTGTAATTGTGAGAAGTGATCAATTGGTTAGCCGGTCCTTCTAGGTAAGGGAGGCTGGATGTTTAGTTTTTGAGGCTGACTGGGACGAAGAACAGGATTTGCGTGTTAGGATTTTGATTGAAATGGGTTTGGGAAAGAAGTCCCACATTGCTTGGAATTGAGATGGAGGGGGGTTGCCGAGGCTATATATATGAGCCTTGGTTCTCCATTTCAAGTGCACCAGTCTGAACACTTTAAGCTTGTATCTACTTTACTTTCTCTTGACTCTTGTTTTAGAGTGTTGTGAGATGTAGTTTAAATATTTGCTTTGAAGAGTGTGGTGTACCCGATGGGGTGTTTGAGAGTGAAGTCTATGTGTTGTAAAAATTTTCACATAGTGTTATTCTCTGGTTGTCTTTTGACAACGGCCGTGGTTTTTCTTTTGGAGTTTTCCACGTTAAATACTTGTGTTGTGATTGGGTTCCTATTTTCTTTCTCGTTCGGGGTGGTTCTCAAGGAGGGAAGTGGTTTATTTTCCCAACATTGCGGTGCTTGCTAGACCTAGTCAAATTAGTAACTGTATGTTCTTGTGTACATCACAGAAGATGAGTGCTATGATGTCCACGCCTTCAAGGCTATGATTCAGTTGCAAAACCTGGAACTGACATGGTAATGGGTGCCCTGAACCAGGTAGTTCATCGTGGATAGTTTAGATGACCAAGAAGGATGCAAGTCCTGTCCTGTCATGGACCCAAGCCCTCGAAACTAGTTGACAGACCCACCGAACAGCACATACCAGGAGTGACCATGACCATGCCTTCATGCAATTTACTTAAGATGGCCTGCACGAGCCTTAGTGGGCCCATTATTCATTAAAGAACTGCAAGCAAGGTAGCGATTGGAAAAGGCGAAGAGTAGCAACATTGTTGATTGACCGACTTAGACTTTTCATATTGTTGGACAATACCCTTTTAAGTATGTTACATTTTCTTTGGACCTGGGGATTTGAGTTAGTTGTGAAAATGGTTACACATTCTGGAGTGATTCTACGACTCACTCGTTTCTATAAAAATATTGCAACAAAGCCTTTGCTATTCATATCGATAAAATACAAATTCTCATGAATTTCTGTCACCTATTTTATCTCTCAATAATATTCCAAGTACATGAATAGAAGTACTAACTAAGAATGTCAATTTGTGGTAATTTTAAACCATGAAATGATGAAATTTGTCCTGATTTGTGGCAGTCTAACTCCCACAAGAGATATTTATTTATTTATTTTTTTCAAAATAAATATCTATAATACCCTAGTTTTAAATAAAAAAAAAGTTAGAAAATTTTTTTTCGAATCAGGATGGATACCCTTACCAATCTGTCATTTAGACTTAATTTCACTAAATCTTGACCCTATATACCCTTGGAGGGCTATATGATAGAGCCATATTCTTGGGACCAAAAGTTCTGGTAATTGTTTCCTAGAGAAAAATGAGTTGAAGAGTGATTTTTAACGAATTTTATGAAACCCTTAAGTACTCCGCTTTTAGCTTACAAGTTTATGAAATCGGAAGATTTTTGAATTTGAACTAAAACCCAAAAATTAGATTTTGATTTTTTTAATATTTTATTTGAATCCAAATGAAGGGTATTTCTTATTTACATTTATGTTTTAAAGTTGATAGGATGATCATTCTGGAGAGCTGAAATATTGCAGTAACAGGAGGCGGTGCAAGGGAGATCTTTTGCGCCTCTCTGAGCGCTGCTTGCCCCAATAGAAATATAAATACCCCCTCTCGGGATCCAGAATATTCTAAAGCATTTTTCTCTTCCCTTTCACGTGAAAACCTTACCTCCCAACTCATTTTCACCATCAAAACTTCATTTTCCTCCAATTCTTTCAAGTCTAACTTAGAATCTTCAATCCTCCAAGCTTAAAGGTATGTAGTCCTCTTGGTTTCAGTCTTTCTTTAATTCCTCCTTGTTCTTGGGGTGGCTTTTGAGTTTATGAAGGAAAATGAGCTCTTTACCTTGTTAGAGCTAGATTTTTGAGGTTTTAGAGGTTAATCTAACATTCCGCCTCTTCTATCAGAGTGGAGTCAATTCCACTTCAGAGGTCTGTTAGTGTGGTTTGATATTCCATCCCTCCAGATGAGTGAGTTCACATCTGTGATTCTTATGTTATATATTAGAGTTATTTTCACAAAAATATAATTTAATGCTTGATTTTAGAGAAAGACTGTATAAGGATTTGAGATTTCTCTAGTTTATATGTTTTGAATTGCCGGTTTTAGAGCATAAAATGTATTTTTGATAAAAACTCATTAGACCATGTTTGTTATAATGGTTTTATATGGAATTGATGATATATGTAACTGTTAGAGGGTTTCATAATTGTTTACTGGATTTTGGAATTAGTTTATGCTTATGTTATGGTTTTACACCAAAATATGAAGTTTAGAGAAAAATTGGAATATGGTTTTAGTTTTTTTTGTAATTTCAAAATATGATATTGAGTTTTTCCTAGTTTATGAAAAATTAATAATTTGAACCGTGTTTGGAAGGTTGATCAAACTGTTTTAGAGCTTGATAAGTATGTATACATTTTAGATTTATGACCAAATATGAGGTTAGAGAAGAGAATAGAATTAAGAGCGCAAACTTTGCTATTTTGAAATAAGATATTGAGTTTTCTAGATTATGAAAGAATTGGAGGAAATGGTTTTGAATTATGAAAGTAATGACTTGAACATAGATATATAAAATGTTTTACAGGAGCTATAGAGAACAGGCTGTGTGTTAACGGAATAAATCTAATCTTGGTACCAAGTATGCCCGGGCTAGAATATTCGGAGAAGGGACCTAGTTAGGTGCCATTATTGTCACATTGGGGAACCTTATATGTAACGCCTACAGATGACTAGAGATTTCAGAGAATTGAGTGTCACACTGGGACAGTGATACATAATACCGAGATGTGACTAGAGATTCCATAGAATTGATTGACACATTGGGGATGACGATACGTAACGTCCGAGACGTGTTGAGATTATTTCTCAAGAGCTAGATTATTATGAGCTTAATTTTTACCAAGCATGAAAGTTAATTAATGAAATGGCTTTTGGAGCAATAAAGTAATCAATTGAAAGTATGAAAGAATTCATGATTTTAAGCTTATATGAGTTCAGAGAGGAAATTACTTTTGAAACGGTAAAATATTGATTGAATATATAAATACATATATAAAAGAGGAAAGTGATTTCGAGAAGTGAACTAGAGAAATTATTTTATCGAAGGAAAATTTGAATATGTATGAATAGGCGTATAAAAGAGTTTATGGAATTTGATACATGAATTTTTGGCATATTACCATTTTATGATTCCATGCATTGTTTTTAGATGTCCCATATAAGGGGTTTCAGGTGAGGGCTTACCATCAAGTTTTGGTATCAAAACTCACCCTTCTCATTTTTCTCATTTTTACAGATAGAGCAACTGCTGCAAATTCTTAGCCACAGGAAAGTGCCAAATAACAAACTTCACTTGGAGTGAAGCACGCATTTGGGTTTGTTTAGAGTGCTCCAGGACATTGCAGGCAAGATCCCAAACCGTACCGCATGATTTAGGTTTTGCATGTATATATTGTGCTAGATTGTGTTATAAGATTTTGTTGCTTATAGAGATTTGTTTATGAATTTGGACTTTAGAAAACAAATTATGAAACTACAGACTTGATTATTTGGATTATTTTGATTATTTTGAACTTTAAAAGAACATGTGATTTGTATGTAGAAAAAGAAAACCTTGTTTGAATAATTTATAAGTTCCTGTGCATATAGAGCAAAGGTCATGAGGCTTACGTGGGAACCAATTTCTCACTGTCCTCACGTGCCCAGGTCGGTCGTGACAATATCCCTATTTCTTGTGGTGACTAATCCTCAGGGATGGATGTGTTGCCTCAGAAATCATGGAAAGATTATACACACATATATATAAATTTAATATAAATTAATAACAATTATAAAATATGTAAATCATTCCACATAATATATACATTTGAAAAATCCTAAAATTAAAAAAAAAATATAACTGTTTAAATTATTTATATTCTATTATAAATGTTTAAAAATCACCTAAGTTGATAAGAAATGAATTGGTGGGATTAGGCTATTGGACAAATGGAGATTAGGCTATTGGACAAATTAATGGGTTGGTGTGAGGATTTTTCATTTTATCTCAACTCCTCATTAATAAAGTGGAAAATATGAGAGCATAGAGTCCATGAATTTATAGAGAAATATCATCTTGTATGGTGTGTTTTTGCACAAGAATTCTCTGTGCTAGTTTTGCATTTTGGAGTTTGTTTGAATTCTCATATTGTTATGACTTTGAGATGATCTTGTCATGATTTTCCTATAGTCATGACTTTCTCCTTACATGAAGAAATCATGTAGCTTTCACTTGCAACAAGTGTTGCATTCATGTCAATGTGGAATGCATGGCATATTCCCTTCGTACGTGACTAAATCTAAAGAGTAAGATTAGGTGTACAATAAAGTTATACAACAATCTTATACTAACACACACAATATTCTGTGTCTTTTTGTGAGAGTGTGTATTGATGCACTAAAAGATAAAAAATCATTGTGAGTATTATTATAGGATCGTTGTACAACTTTATTATACACAAAACAATATTCAAATATAAATATTGCATCATGAATTGAGTGCAAAATGAATGAATAAATAACAAAAAGACAAATAAATATTTCCTTCATTGTTATATAAAAGTAAAAATCATCACTCTTTGTGTAAATAACGGCTTAATTTGGATCACTTCACACAATGGATATATCATTGTTGTAACAGTTCCTTCTTGCAATTGTCTAAAGTTTTATTTGTTCATGTTGGGAAATAATTCCCTGGCCTCATAAATCTATCAAATCAACAAAGTAAAAGAACACAATAAAATTTACATGGTTTGGTCTTTAGTGCCTATGTTCAAAACTTCACAAATCAATTCACTAACTCAATCAAGAAATACAATCACCAATCTTAATTCTCAACAATTCTCAAACAAAATCTACTGTTTTCACGGAACACTCTCCCTAGCACCATGTTGTTAATTAGTAGACCAACATAAGTTATCTTCGCTTGCATCGCCACACTCACACGCAATACACCATGATCAATGATTCACGGACACACCGCCTAACATTGTACTATTAAGAAGACTTTTGATACAAATTATAAAGACTTGTACAACCATTAATCATACATCATGCAATATCAATGTAGCTTTTCCAAAGTTACAACCACTTCATCAACGCAACTTTTACAGACAAAGTTACAAACCCTCTGATCATCATCATCATCATCTTTTTCTTCTTCATCCTCACCATAGTTTATCTTTAATTCTCAATTCTATTCTCCCCACATATCTAAACAATTCTCAAATCATTATTATTTATAATAGTTTACACGATCAATAAATTCAACACCAAATCGTAATCACATCTAACGAATCTCTTTATATCTTTCATCCTCAAATCATGTCCAAATCTTTTTCAAATTGGATTTTTATATCAAATCTTCTATCCAAATCTTCTCTCTCACACTTTTTATTTAGAGTAAGCACCCAAATTGGTCTCTAACAATTTCTTTATGGACAAATTAATCCCTACAATTATAAACACCAAATTGGTCCCTATATTTGTAAAAATATGACACTAGAGGTCCTTAATGGTCTGTCAAGGTTTAACTGGAGACAAAGATGAAAAAAGAGCTTAGCTGGAGAAGATGAAGCTCAACCAAGAGGAGGCGAGCTTCAAGATGAGGAGGAGCTATGATGACAAGTGCGTAGTTCCATTACATGCCTATCAAGTCAGTCACCTGTCACCTGAACTCCACCTAATCCTAGTTGAGTTATGCTTAGTCTTGTCGAAGCTTTATTTCCGTAATGACTCACATTCTCCCAGTTCTAGTCTTTTTTTATCTTTGCATCATGGCCGAGTATGGAAGCCTGGTCAAAGACCTATAATGTCCTATTTCAACAATTGTGAGAGACCAATTTGTGTATTTACAATTGTTATGAATCAATTTGTCCATTAAAGAAATTGTCAAGAACCAATTTGGTATTTATTCTTTTATTTAAATCTTCCAAAATACAAAACAATCGAAACAAATCAACTACAAATTTTGATCAAACCCAATAGTTCATTGGTTAAGATCTTAGCAAATTCAGGATTTTAGACAAAATATCTCAAGATCTCATGCTTTTGATTGTCTAATTAATTTTGTTCCTCGATTAATGCTAATGAGGGTTGATTCTTCATCTGGTGTAGAACATTACGTTAAATTTGATATTTTGTGTCAAAGTTTACGACAGAAAACTCTATACATGTGCATTGTCCTTTTTGGTGTTACTTTACCCCACCAATCCTCTTGTTGTTTGGGATCACTTACATAGTATTTGAAAACAAGGAATTGAATTTAGTTCTCTAGTTTAGAAGCAACATAACTCAAGGAATTGAATTCCATCAAAACTATATAATTGAAATGGGTCTGATTTGGTAATATAATTGAACTCAAAAATTAAAATTCCCAAATTATCCTCTACTCTTTCTTCCCTTGCTTATCAAAACCAAAAATAAGGGTAAAATACTCAAGATATAAATTATTTCATTTCATGTACATTATTTTAAAAGATTTATTTTAAACATAAGAATTCAATTTCATCAACTAATAACTTTCCAAATTCGTGTAGGTTAACTTCTACTTTCTAAGAAATTGAGATTCAATTGCCTAAATTTCCATGATAGGCTACGGAATATTGCTATTTACACAAGTATCTGTTTTACAATTGCACATAACTCGACACTATTTCATCTAGGCAATCAGGAGTCCTTTTTTAACTTTTTTTTTTCTTTCCTTCTTTTGTTAAGCTATAAAAAGATACATGGCATGGGTGTGTTTTGTAAATTGCAAGTATGATTATTCTATTGTCATGCATCGCCCCCATATATATATATATATATATATATATATATATATATATATATTATGCCCTCATTTGGAATTGAGAGTTTATAAATAGTAACAGATGGGGTTGTGAAGTTGCTAGACAAATAACATGCCTATATTTTATTTTTAAAAATAAAACATTGACTATGAATGCTAAAGCTAAAGTTGGCAAATATATTCGTTTGGTCTCATTATCAATCAAAAATATTATCTGAACATTAAGATTGAGTATTTAAGTGAGATACTTATTTTATAATAATGGTTCACATTATTTTCTTATATTCATCACATTCAATAATAATAAAATATATATTACTTAGATGTCCAATTTTAGATATTAGAATAACATAGCCCTAATTAATTAGACTAGTCACATGAAATGATTGGATGGTCTTCCCTTCATAATATTGAAGCACGCTGTCATAATATCCAACCACTATCCATTAAAAATTAGTGAATCAGAGACTAGAGTCTTACAAATAGCCAGATTTCATGTCATATCAAATTGGAATTGATCCATTACTAATACAAAAATATTATTTTAAGACTGAAAAATAAATGAAGGTAATTGAGATAATCATTTTATTACCGAATGTGATTATGTCTCCACTATATCCACTTATCCATTATATTTAATAATGATGAAGAAAATGTTTTAACAGTAGTCTTACTAAAAATCAAATCTTTTGTTTCTTTTTCTATTCCCATCAATGTCTCCTTAATAAAATTTTGATATGTGTATAATAATGATCTCATATATAATATTTTATTTAACTAAATTTTTTAACTACTTATAATTTGAATACGTGATAAAATTTAATTGGAAGTACACGAAGAGAAAAGAGAGTGGAGAGAAGATTTGAAGGCAATCTTACTAATATTCTTGTGTTATTGAAGTTCAGAGCCGTCTAACAGCTTCTTCCCTTGTAAATTACAAGTTAAGCATTATTCAAAGCTCAGAGTAACAAGCTTTCATGCTGACATTTATTTGGAATAACTTCAAGAAAAATCACTTCCTTTTGGTGAATACTTTATAAGACAAGTCTTAAATTCATAAATATGCACAAAACATTTTGTAAGGTCACATGAATCCAAAACAATTATCTCAAAGCCAAACATACCAAGGATCTCACGCTTTTCCTTGCGCATGAATGGCAAGGAAACTTAACGTGTAATTATTTAAAAAGCAGCTAACATAGAACATATATATATATATATATATAAGAATCTTTATTCCTTCTTCGGTTAATAATACAACCTGTGAACAGAGTTAGCCATACCTGTCCAATTGATCTAGCCAGAATACAGTTGTTTGTAACCCTTTAATCTTCTCCTCTTCTTGCCTTCTACCATTTCTTACCATTTCGCAACGGAGGGATACTCTGCTCATGCCTAAAGAAATTGGATGGATCAACTTTAGTCTTCACCTTTACAAGCCTGATGAAGTTGTTCTTGAAATATCTGTAACCCCAAGTGGAAGCCTTCGCAAAGCTTGTGCTGTTCTTCTGGTTCATCCCTATATCAAGATCTCTATAATTAACATACGCTTCCCTTGGATATTTTGAAACATAGGGAGCCGTGTAGTAGTAAAATTTCCTGATCCACCCCATATGCTTTGCCATGCTCTTTTCTCCATCAATCCACCCGGTTACATACTGAATTTTGTAAAGTGTTCCTTGTCTGTGAGGGAAAGGGGTTGCAGATTCTGGAATCCTGCTCATCATCCCTCCATAGGGGTTCCAAATCATCAAGGGACCATCATCCTGCAGGAAAATATTCCATAGTGCATTGAGGGATCTTTCAGGGATTACTTGCCTGACAAAATCAGATTTTGCTTTGAAGTAGGCCTTGGATGTGGGTTTTCCTTGGAGCAGAACTTCTGGAGGAGTTCCATTAGGGTAGCCAGCAATGTAAAGCACAGATTTGATCCAGCTAGTTTCCAAACAGTCCTTTCTTGTCAACCCCAATTCAGGGAAGCTTTGCCCCATAACTTGGAGAAGTCTGTCAGCACCGCCAAGGAAAAGAGCATTGTAAGAAGTTGTCACAGTTCTGTGGCCAGGAACACTTCCATTGCCTGGTTGAATGATAACCCTGATGAAGAGATCCTCATCAATATTTGGTGCCACTTGTTGCCACCTATAGAGAAGCTTGTTTGCTCCTTGTTCTAAGCTCTTGGTTACTGTAAAAACTGTCACAGTTTCTGGCACAGGAACCAATTTGATCTTCCACCACAGAATAACACCAAAGCTGCCTCCACCACCACCTCTGATGGCCCAAAACAGGTCCTCTCCCATGGCTGCTCTGTCAAGGATCCTGCCATTGGCATCGACGATTCGAGCATCAAGAACATTGTCAGCACCAAGGCCATACTTTCTCATCATAGAACCATATGCACCTCCTGTGATATGCCCACCAATTCCCAAGGTTGTGCAAAGCCCTGCAGGGAAGCCATTCGCTGCACTTTTCTCTGAAATTCTGTAATAGACTTCACCAATAGTGGCACCAGCTTGAATCCATGCTGTGTTCTGTGCTATATCAACATTGATCTCGCGAAGTTTGACCAAGTCCAGGATCATGAATGGCTTCTCAATGAAAGAAACATAAGAGAGCCCTTCATAGTCATGCCCTCCACTGCGTACCCTCATATGGATGCCAAGCTGTTTTGCACAAACCACTGCAGCTTGCACTTGAGAGTCATGGAACGGGGTGAATATGAATTCTGGTTTTGGCACTGATGGCAACAAGTACCTTAGATTTTGAGCAGTGGATTCAAGGACAGAAGTGTAGGAACTATTGGTAGGAGTGTAGACTGCATTGGGGAATTGATTTGGGGTTTGAGGATGTAGTGTTAAACACTGGTTGAAAGCTTCTTGAATTGGAACAGAAGTGGTAAGTGAAACACACAACAGAACCACAAGACTTGCTAAGAAGGGCCTAAGAGATTGCATGATGCTGTATTTTCAGTTGGTCTCTTATCTTGTGTTGAATAAGATACGGCTTCTCTGGCTTGTTTATATATACTACCATACTGGTTGTTAAATGTTAAATTTCTAGTGGCAATATACGTGTACGTGACTTAAGGTAAGCGTCATATTTTTATTTGGTTTAGTGGAAACGGTGTAGTTGAAATTATGACAATGTAGAATATTCATTATTGAATACAATTCACACGCACCCAAAATTATGTCAATTAAATGTGAAAATCTATTTCAGCAAACACAGATTTTCTTCTTTGGCTGCCGTGTGTATAGTATTTTGCCTAATATCTAATATGGTCTGATCATCTTTCAGTAGTTTAATGAAACAGTTTGACACGAAAGACAAAATGATTTTTACTGGTTTTTGTCCTTTTTTCCCCACAATTCCTGCTTTATGGTCGTACAATACTTAAAAAAATAAAATTCATTTAAATCCTCGTTTATTTGTTTATTTTGTGGTTATAAAGATGTCCAACCAATTGCTACATTTGCCAATCAAGATCTGAGAGATCACGGCATGAGTCTCTATGCTAAAGTAAGGTGATGATTATTGAAAATTTTGCAGCCTAAGACCAGCTCCACGTGCCAATTTTCTGACAAGATTCAAAGTTTACTTTAGTTTCTTTATTTTTTGTTTTAACCTTAACTTCAGCTCATCGCTGTCTTGGGAGCACGTTAGGTAGGAATAAAGAAACAATGTCTAACAATGTGTAACATGTTTTTGGTATTGGGAGGGCCGAAGGAGTCAGGACCCATATTGTGTGTAATATATTTACTACCATCAATAATACTTAATTTTTTATATACAACACCAATAATGCATATAAAATAAAAATATACCAACTTTATTGAAAGACTATACGATAGTGGAGGCCCGTTTCATATGAAAGTAAACAGGAATAGCCACTTGACTCGTTTCTCAACAACTCACATATGATAGTCCATTGGAAGAAATGAATTTAATGAGGTGATCATATGAATAGCATTATATAAAAAACAACTATGTATATAGTTTATTTCTGAATTAACAAAATGTCGGGAAAAAAAATTTCTACGTAAATATAAATTTAATATAATAATTCTATATTGATGTTATTTGGTTTTTCTTCTATTCTTTATATATGATTATTGCTTCTATTTTAAACATGATTGGGTAATAGTCAGTTATATTGTCACTGAGAAAATTAAGTTCAATTATATGAAAAAACACTTATTAAAGAAATCTCATAGCCAAAACAATATCACTAAATTTAGTCTCATTTAGTACTATAAAAATACTTTAGCCAAAGAAAGCAAAAGCAAACATCTTGAGAACAACGTATAGAGTGAACAGACTATGTAGTCGATTTGCGTTTTTCAGGATTCAAAGAAGTAGGATTTAGGGACAAATGACCCACACGACTAGCTTAAAAAATGACTTGATTGCACTTAACAAAGCTAACTAGAACCTTAAGAAACATAAGATTAAAATGGTTAAAAGCTTGGTGGGAGAAATAAGAGAAATTCTTGTAAGATTTTTAAGCACTAAGGTAGATTATATTCTACTGAATGATGAAGTGATATTCTAGCTTTAATTAGTGATTGGATTCACATTTTTATTTAAAATGTCTCGCTATCATCAAATAGAATGCAATTTATCTGTTACTCTAAAATCACGTAAATACTTCTCCAGAAATAGTGTTTGATGAGCAAGTAAAAAAAAAAAAAAACAAAGTTATATCGATGCCATGCTGGTGCAAACCTAATACTAATATGCATAAATCGAACTCGTTGATTTTATTTTATACTATTAAAATTATATTCATTACAATGAAGTCAAGACCTAAGATTTTATATATATTACTTAATTCTCTCACTACTAAACCATTTATAGTTTCTTATAAGTCGAACCAGTTAATAATAAACACACTAATAGATGACTTTACTTGACATGGCACGGTTGAGGAGGTGCGAGAATGTCCATTGAAAGAACTTTTTTTTTCTTTCTTGGTCATGTTTCCTTTTTGGTCTTTGTTTTTATTTTTGGTCTGTTTCTTTTTGGTCTTTAAATGACCCTTTTTTCTTTACATATTTTGTCATGTTTTTATTTATTTATTTTTTGTTCTTTAAATGACCCTTTCTTTAGCAAAAGCTTAATAATTAAAAGGGCAACAGGGCCCAATGTGGACTAGGCAATTACTTTATTAAATGTCCAATAATATCATTTTAGATAAATTATATTTACCTCTCCTAAAATTTGTCAATGTTATATTTAACCCTTATTTGTTTTCAAAATAATATCTAACACCCTTAATTTGTTCCAAAAAATTACATTCACCTCTCGATCCTAAATTTTACATTTTAAATATTTTGAAAACATATGAAATAACCTTAATTATCATTCTTATTTATATGGAATGCCATAATATCTGCCATCTTTTTATTTGTACCCACCTTCAACTCCATCACTACCTTCGTCCAAATCAGACAATGATCTAGACAAACAAATAATACCCAAGCAAACAATCAATCCAACCAACTCAATAAAAATTTGGGACCTTTTTATGGGAAAACTTGTTAGATTCCAGCACTGGCACTGCTCGCCATGGAGATTGAAAAGGACTGCCATTGAATCGCTCAATAAATTGAATCTTGAAAACATTGCTGCCAAGGAAAGGCGTAGTATTTGTCTTGTGGAGTTCACTGATGGCATGGAATGATGCAAAGGTCAGAATCTAGAAAAATTTTCGCCGAGGAGGTCACTTGTGTTTTTGTTTTTTAATTTTTTTTTTGGTTTGTCTCTGATTTCAACTTGATTTTGAAAAAGGAAAAAAAAAATTTGCTGCAACAAGCGAAAATAGGAAAAGGAGAAGAGAAAGAGAGGAAGAGGAAAGAGGAAATGGGTTTTTTGGCAGGGATAATTTGGAAATTTAAAATTTATGTTTTGAATAAGGGAGGTAGGTGACACGTGAAAAAATTGAGGGGTGTAAGTGTAGAAATTTAAAACCGAGATAAATGTAACTTGTCCTATCATTTTTGGTAGTGAAAATCAAATAAGTTTTTTAGGATGCGAGTATTTAGGGTTATGCAGTAGAAGTTGGATGAATTTTTTTCTTTCCAACCATGTGTTTGAGTATTTTCTATTAATATGATGGAATTAAGAGTTTCTTTAACCATTGTCTTTGACTTCTTAAACCTTAGAAAAAACCTAGGATTAATATGAATGAACTGAAAAGGAAAAGATTTAATAGAATAAAGTTAATACATTTGTATTCAGGAGATTAACAAGGACATAGAACAAAAGTTCATTAATCTAGTTTACATGTCATATAGCAAAGTAATGTAACAAAATACGGGTATTGTCTCAATGTTATGTTTTTCTCTACTCATTTTGTCATTATTTTACCTTTATTTCATCGTGAAAAGATTTTGAGAAGAAAAGAGGTGAATAATTTACTATTGAATTTCTTTCCATTCATATATGAGATATGATTGGTGTACAATAAAAATATTACAATTGTT
Organism: Dalbergia oliveri; assembly: GCA_030441495.1. Classification (NCBI taxonomy): domain Eukaryota; kingdom Viridiplantae; phylum Streptophyta; class Magnoliopsida; order Fabales; family Fabaceae; genus Dalbergia; species Dalbergia oliveri. Next base: position 41,466,091 of record JAMLFY010000002.1, on the reverse strand, counting down.
CACTATAGTGTACATTGCACAAAATGACAAAATAAAATGTGGGTCCAAAGAGAGAAAAATAAATGAAAAGAAGGCATATATGAATGGTGGTATAAAATTGTTGTAAGATTTTGTTATACATTGATCATTTTTCTTTATATATACATATGCATCTCAAATAAAATAATTGATTATTAAAATTTCAAATGTTAGAAGTAAAGTTTCACATTGAGAATAAATTAAGAAAAAAATATATAAGATAAAATGACTTATTACTATAAGATTTTATATTGAGATGTGGCATTCCTCGATTCTTGTTTAGATTTGATTTCTCTTGTGTTGGGTTCTCCCTCCCAACATTTATTCCCTTTCAACTTTTTATTTATTTATTTCACCTATTACGATTTACGAATCATTCAAACATAGTATAAATCAACAGAAATGGTGAAAAGAACAGTGGGAAGCCCAATGGCATCGTTCCTAATTCGTTTTAGCTTACCATGGCCATTAAACCTTCAAACCACAAAAAACCAAAGAGGGCTTGCGGTTGCCATTGCAACCAGACAAGTTGTCCCTTTGTGACTTGTGAGCATATGAGCTGTGATTTTTCCATTTTTTTAAGTCTAAAATATTTTTATCTGAAGTAGACTTTTTTGACTCTAATTAGATCGATTCATCATAGAATATAACTCTTTCAAAGTTAGTTTTGTTATCCAAAATACTCGAATTCAAAATATTACTTAAAGGATACAAGTATTTGAGAATGATTATTGATGCAAAAAATGGAAGATTTGAGACTGATTAAAGAATAACGGAAAATAATACACAAGAGACAATGATTATTGATGTAACTGGGGCTTATTTGAGAATATTGACATGGAAGATTTCTTAAGCCTTAACAAAATTGAATCATCACAGCACTCTTTCAAATTCTCTTCGCTCTCTATAGCCAACCCGGTTTCCACCTGCTCTAGCTCGGCGATTTCCGCTATCCCCTTTTCTTATTCCATGATTGACGCCCCACCTAAAAGTAATATTGGCAGTTCTTTGCAAACGTACTCTTATACCCCAAATCCCAAAGTCAAGACCAAAACAGAAGCTGCGTTTATTACGCATTTCTTCGAGTACCTAGCTTAATTGTTGGTCCCAAATGTTCTATTTCTTATCTATATCACCTCCAAATAATATTTCAATGTGCCTATAAATCAAAGGCACTTTTTCAAAATCCCATTGACTTCATAAATTTGGAGCTTAAGAAGAATTTTGGTTTGAAGCCTCAAATTAGATATTGATCGACATTTTGGACTATGCAAGATGGAAAGCAGGGCTATGCTGCCAAACTTCACAGAAAAAATACGTTATTTAGGCTTACATTTTAAATATATTGATCGACGGATCGCAATTCAAAGAAATGTGAATTTCAATTATGTAAATATGGAATGTGATACTAGTTGAGAATAAATGTACACTTATAGTAAAATCAAAATGTCATTTCATTTGCATAGCTGAAATCTCATAATTTGAATTGTAATCTGATAAATTGTATATATAAATAATATTACCGAACTTTATCTTTGTTCTTTATGTAACACGCTTGAGAATGATACAAAAGATAATCTGATCCTTTTTTTCTTTTTTTTTTTTTTTTAAAAAAAGACCTTTACTAATAGTACCACAGTTTTTGCATGGGAAACAAACACTACAGTCACCTATAATCTTGTCACATACACAATCACAAATACAACAAACAACTGAGCACTTCATCAGTATCTTACAACATAAGAATGACCAAAAACAAAGTAAAAAAATCTAAATGTATCCTTATTCCTCCATACTAGCTAATCAACCCTTACACAAATTTATATAGATACCAGTCTAATGATTCAAGCAGCACAGTGCCTTTTTGCCATTTCTTGCCTTTCACCCTCTTAGGCTTAAAATGGAAGCGGTGGGATGCTCTGCTCATGCCTGAAGAAGTTATCAGGATCCACTTGGACTTTATCTTAACCAACCTCTTGAAGTTACCCTTGAAATACCTATAACCCCAACCACTTGCCTGCTTGAAGCTTGTTCTGCTCTTGGTGTTCATTCCAAATCAAGATCTCTATAATTCACATATGCTTCCCTTGGTGACTTGGACACATAAGGAGCCATGTAGCTGTAAAGCTTCCTTATCCAATCTATATGCTTTCCAGCATTCTCCCCGCATTTTGCCATAAAGTCACATACTGGATCTTGTATAGTGTTCCATTTCTGTGAGCGAATGGGATATCAGATTCTGAAAAATGGCTCATCCTTCCACCATAGGGGTTCCAAATCATCAAGGGGCTCTCTTCTTGCAACAATCTTTGCCACAACCCGCGAAGCCCCGCGATTGGTATTGGTTGTCTTACAAAATCTGATTTGGCTTTGAAGTAGTTCTTGAATGTTGATTTCCCTTGAAGCAGAACTTCAGGGGAGTGTTATCCGGATAGCCTGCTATATACATCACAGATTTGATCCAGCTAGTTTCCTGGCAATCCTTCCTTGTCAAACCCAATTCTGGGAAGCTTTTCTGCACCACTTGAAGTAGTTTTCTGGCTCCACCAAGGAAGAGAGCATTGTAAGAAGTTGAGATAGTTCTGTGAGTTGTGTTTCCAGCACTAGCTGGTTGAATGATGACTCTAATGAAGAGATTGTTATCAATATGGGGTGCCACTTCCTGCCATCTATGAAGAAGCTTGGTTGCACCTGTCTCCAAGGTTCTGGTAACTGTAAAAACAGTCACAGTTGGTGGCACATGAACAAGCTTTATCTTCCACCAAAGAAGGATACCGAAGCTTCCACCACCACCTCCTCTGATGGCCCAAAACAGGTCTTCCCCATGCCTTTCCTGTCAAGAATCCTGCCACTGGCATCCACGATTCGAGCATCAAGGACATTATCAGCACCAAGGCCATACTTCCTCATCATGGAACCATATGCACCTCCTGTGATGTGCCCTCCAACACCTAAGCTTGTGCAAAGGCCTGCAGGGAAGCCGTGAACCGAACTCTTCTCATAAATTCTGTAATACACTTCACCAATTGTGGCACCAGCTTGAACCCAAGCAGTGTTACTCTTGATATCAACATTGATGCCACGGAGCTTGGCCAAGTCAACAACTATGAAAGGGCTATCAATTTCAGAAACATATGACATCCCTTCATAGTCATGGCCACCGCTCCGCACTCTAAGGTGGATATCAAGCTTCTTTGCGCAGATCACTGCTGCTTGGACATGGGATTCGGTAAAGGGTGTGAATATGAAGGAGGGTTTTGGCGCTGAAGGCACCAAAAACCTCAGGTTCTGAGCAGAGGAATCAAGGACTGTGGTGAACGAGGCATTCTTTTGAGTGTAGATTGATGCATCAAATGGGAATGCTTTGTCCGAATTCACTTGTAGACACCGGACAAAACTATCTTGGATTGAATCTGAGGTTGTTAATGGAACTGATAACAGTAGGACTAAAATTGCCAAGTGTGACATTGGTGATGACACCATGGCCTTTTTTTTTTGTTTTTTTTTTTTTGTGTTCTCAGGTTAGGTTTTCTCCGTTTTGTGCTGAAGGAGGGTGTCACCAATGTTCTATTTATATTTGAGCTATACTGCTAAATATGCTTTAACAGTGTGTAAATACTTGTGGTAAGGCAAATTAAATGACATAAAGTTGAAGAGTATTGGAATTGTTTTGGGGTCAATGTTCTACTCTTAATTATGACAGTGTGGAACATAAACTTTTTTAATTAATCTCTACCTTGATTCCGTGAACGTCGAGCACTTTCACATTCAAAATAATCTGATGAAAAGACTTGTTCGCTTCTTCCACCATAAAAGAATGGTATTGCCCATTAGTCACGTGCAAGGCAAAGCAACAGTCTCATGAAGTTAGAGATGAACATGTCTGCATGCTTGTAGCATTATATGATCATGCAACGAATAAAGCAAATTCTGTATAATTTGTTAAATTCTTTTTTTTTGTTCTACATCTTATCTTCAGCTTCAAATGAAATTCCATTAAAAAATAAATAAAAATGAGAGAATCACTCCGAGCTCCATCCTCACTTTGAGCTCCGTCCTCCTAGCGCACCCATGGACCTCACTCCAAGCTCCATCCTCGTTGCGCACGGCGAGTCTTCATCGTGTTCAGAGCCTCTTCCTCATCGCACGAGCTTTCATCATGCTTCAATGCTTCTTCCTCGTCTCGCGCGGTGAGTTTCATCATCGCTCCGAGCCAGCCGTCTTTGCGCAACTGGAGTGTTCATTTTGGCTTGGTCTCAAGACTTAATTAAGCGGATCATGTGGCAAAGCTAAATGTTATGGAGCTTGGACTATTTAGGTAGTGTAATCTTGGAATGAAGCAATAACATTATTCTTGTTGATCTAACCAATTAGCCTTGATTGTGTTTTTGTAATTTACTTACCAAAAAAAAAAAAAATTCCATTCCGTGCGTTCTAGTGGTGATAATCGCTTGGTCCACATGGCTAATCATCAATTAGTATACTTGTTACTTTACTTTATGGTGTTACCTAAAGTTAATTTGATGGCCCATGCTCAAATTTTGTAATACTCGTTTGCCGTGAGGCATTAATGTCCCATTAACAAATTTCCAATCGCCACCATGGCTCAACTGGGTTGAACCGTAGAAGTCACAATTCAAGTTGTAGTGTAGTTTTTGAAGGTATATATGCAAAAGTTTCAAGATGTAGTGTAGCTATGAAAAGAAAAGGGACCGTGTTATCTTACACTATTCTAACATATTAGACACTCACTCTATCACTTTTTGATATGGTGGATGAGTGAAGAAAATTAAAATCATCATCATATCCAATGATGATAGAATGAGCCTTTCAATTAGATATTCACTTTTAAATGCTAAAATAACATCTTTGTATCTTACCTCCTTTCTATATTATTTTGGGGCACTTTGAACGAAAGCTAGATAATTACGAATAAATTTTTTGTTTAATTTTTATTTTCAGTTATTTATTGTCAAAATAGTTCCTATAAATTTATTTTTTGGAGTAAAAATTATTTTTATTTTTTATTGACTTATTATTTTAACTTATTGTCTACTCTTCTGCCCACTAAGACTTAATTTGGTATTATTGTGGGTTTTTTAAGCTGCTAAGCTGTTTGGGCTTTCTAAAAGCTTATCTTAAAAAATTATAGTATTATTATTTGGTAAAATAATATAGAAATTGCTCTCAATAAGGAGAAGTCATAATAATAGTGTTTGGTAAACATATTATAAAATTATTGTTTGAATCCAAAATTACTTTAATGAATAAAAAGGATAAGTTATATTTTTCTTATCATTAAATAAGTAAGATCATATTAGCCTTTTAACTTTTGTAGAGTATAAATCAACTCTAAAAAGGAACATACAAAGTGTTATTAAAAATATCATTGACTTTTAAAAAATTAGTTTATACTTTTTATACACAGGAGCATTCTCCTAAAAAGTATTACCAAACTAGAATATGATTGAGTTTTAATGTGAAATGCAATATATAGTCACTAACAACTTTAAGTGAGCTTTAAATTGATTAGTAAGAGAATCTATATATCATTACTCTTTAAAAATCTATTATATCCTTAAACAAAGCAAGATTTAACACTCTCCCCAGGTATGGGTGATTCAATACCAATATAATAATAAAATACTCTAATGCAATCTCAAGATTGTTACTCCACTATAAATCAAGGGGGAGTAATGCGCAAATGCAAACATATCTTTTTATGTGATTTTTTCATATGATGTTATCATTAATTGAGAATAAGGAGGGTGCTATTTTATGTTCATAAGAAATCTAATCAATATCGAAAATTTATACACGATAAAGTTGTGTGAAAAATTCACATGAACAGATTTAATTCCATCCTCAAATACTTTCAATAATGTGAGACCTAATAATTTTTAAAGACTATAACTACTCCAATTTAGTTTCTTAGATTTATAGCAAGTGATAAATTAGTTCCTCAAATTTAAAAAGTCCTATCATGATCTCTCAAATTTCAAAATGGAGATAAATTAGTCCATCCTATTTGTCAAATTGTAATATAGCGTTAACGAAAATGTCTACGTATCTGTTAATTTATTTACTTGTTCTGTTAATTTTCACATTAGGTTCTAATTTGACTCACTCTTCTAGAGTCCTTCTTCTTCATCTTCTCTCTCGTAATAGCTCTCTCCTAGAAGAAAGTTTCACTTTAAATTGTCTTTTGTTTTGCGAAAAATAGGGATTTCTAAAGTTCTTATCATTCTTTTGCACTCATAAGAAAGATTTCTTGAAGTTATTGTATTTCTCCTCTCAAAAAATGGACGGCAAGGAGGTACTCTCTCTCGAATGCTCACCGTGAGCAATTAGGACCTATTATGAAAAATTAACAGTATATGTAAGCAAATTGATATGACACGTGGACATTTTCGTTAATAACTTAGACAACAATTTGATGAATGGACTAATTCTTGTCCCATTTCTAAAATTTAAAGGACTTTGATAGGACTTTTCAAATTTGGGGACTAATTTGTTTCTATTTTTGAAATTGAAGGGACCACAATGAGATTTTTAAAGTAAGAACTAATTTATCATTCTATAAATCTGAGAACTAAATTGGAGTTTTAGTCAATTTTAAATTATCGTTGAAGTAGAAAATAAAAATGACTCATATAATAAACTTGATATAGGATAAATTATACTCCCATTATTCTCTTATTACAAGTGTCATGTCATGTAGGAATATGTAAGCTAAACAAATTATAATACTCGTAGTTTTTAATGAAAATAGTAATAAACGATTGATTTATTCTTTGATACATTAATTAAAACCCAAACTAACTTTATTGAATGTTATAAAAGTATAATATAAAATAATTATCTTTTTACGGAATGAAATAATTAGTTGTTATTAAAATTTTAAAACAACTTACAATATTACTGACCAACACTTATGAAACCATTTACTGAAAAAAGGGGCCCGGGGTTTATTAACAATAACTCTTTTTCCAGCAATTTCTCTTCCGAGGGTGTTTGATAGGGGATAAAGATGGGTGAGAAAATTTTTCATATGCAAAATTACATATATAGTGTATCTATAAAATGTTCTTAATTCATATTTTTATCTACATACCAAACAGACACTCACTGTTATATCTGAATAAGAGAGAAAGTTATAAAATGAAAAAGAAATAGGACCTGCTGGACGCGTTAGAAAATGATGAATTCATTTGGTTATCTTTAGGAGGAGCACCGACGAAGTAAACTTAGCCGAGTCAAAGTCAATCATCTTCATGGATTCTGTCAAAGTTGGAAAGTCCATTATTAGAACAACTTTCTTAATGGAGCATTATTTGATTTATTTCAACGAATTGAGAATGCTGGACCAGGTTCTATGTTTCTCACTATCACTATCACAAGAGATTTACGTTAATTTAACGTTTGTTTTATCTTTTAAGAAATTTAATCATAAAACTTAAATTTTATATGTAATTGAAAAAGTTGAAAATAGATTTGTTTTAGAAATCACTCTTTTATTTTTTATTAAAAAGATAAAAATAGATTCTTTTCAAATTTTAATTATTTTTAACAAATTATCCAAATATACAATTTTTTTTGGTATAAAAAGTGAGCTTACAAAAAATAATCTTATTTAAACGCATCCTTATCAATCTTGCGGAGATTTAACAACCGCAAAATAAAAAGAATTTGATTACAATTGAATTGGGTTTAACTCCTTCAAAGTATTAGGTTAAGGTGTATTTGCATGATAGATTATATAATACTTCATTTTTTTTTTAAGATTGTGTATTTCATTCTTCGTTCTTATATTATTTTTATATTATAGTTAGGAGACAAGTTTCAATTAAATTACAACAACTAATTAACTATATTTTTCTTATTTGATAAGACAAAAAGAATCGATTTTTATTTTTTAATGGCATATTCTTTATTTTAAAGGATTTTGCTATCCAATGTCCTAATAAGAGCAATGGTTAAGAAAGTAAAAGAGGAAATTTTTATCTTAAAAAGTTAGATTTTTGTATCTTGAATGCATAAGATTCACCATAGAATTTCTAAACTTATTTTTTGATATCGTTAACCATTGTCGTTATGATACTAGTTGGTAAAACCTTATTTTAAAATATTGTTCTTTTTTTTGCTAGAAATACATCAAGGGCATGGAGTTTTTTTTTTTTTTTTTATGGGTTTGTTTGGGGGGAGGAGGTTGTTACACATGCTCCCGGGCTTATGCAAGTCGAGCTCAACTCGTGAGTCGTGACCCTAAGATGTGGCTACCCGAGGCAAGATGCATGACTTACCATTAGGCTATGGCCTGGACCACAGGTGTGGATTTTAATAACAACTTATTCTAAAAAGAAACAATAGGAAGCATATGGTTGTTCAACTACTGCTTGGGTAGATCCCAAGGTCCAACGGTTCATATTTTTTAACTAATTAAAAATAATGTAACATAAGTTAATTCTTGGTAAGTGTGAGATAACGTTTTTTTTCCATTCAATAACTATTCTTGTTTAATTAAAAAAAATTAATTTTTGTTTTCAAAATGTGTAGCATTATATTTTTCATTATTTTTGGGCATTAGTATTTGGTTTTTCCCTGAGGTAGTTCTTGATTATAGCCTTTGATATATATGCACACTTGCTGCCGTGAACGACCGGAATCCACCATGGCAAGGATGCCGCCAACAACTAGCTAGTTCTTCAATCTTCGGCAGTATTTCTTTCGAAAGGATTATAATGGTTCTCATTGATTACCATCTTTTGTCTTTGGAGATCTACAATCCCGGCTGTAACATCAAGACAGACACTTGAATTATTTTCGTGAATGTTCAGGTGTCTGTCTTAGTGTTTCTTGCTTTATTCCCCTTATTTTGAGAGTCTTAAGGGCTACTCAAATTATGTAAAAATAAAAATAAAATAAACTTTGTCATTAAAATTGACAGATAACAGGTTTTAGGCTTCAGCTGAAAGCGTGTGATAACCGACAAGAAATAAAACAAAGATCGTGGAAAAAGATATAATCGAGAGACGTTATGTTGGGAAAGATTAATAATGCATGCAAATGTAGCCTTGTTACATCTTTCACTTACTACATTCAGAACAATGACTATGGCGGCACACCCCTCTTGCCCCATCCATCAGTCGCTCGAATTTGATTAGGTTTAATTTAATCCAAAAAAAAAAGTCTGTCTCTGTCTATGTTTTTTTTTTTTCATGTTGGGTTATAAAATGTTGACGTCTTTCTTCAATCAAATCTACGTTATTCTTTTCCTTTCGCTCTATGTGCAGACAGAATACAGCTATCTTTTCTATAATATATGGCCTGCAATTGTCATTTCTGATTCCGCTACATGAATATCGACAAATTAACAGGGGAATTTGGAAAAAAAAAAGTAGTTTTTTTTTTTAAAAAAAGAGCACTACGTCAGTCTTCTGTAATGCTCTTGTAATCAAGATTATTCATTTTTATTTTTTATTTTCCTCATCTTGAACACTTATATACAATTGGAGTTGGGTTACACATATATCTTTGATGATTTTTTTTATGCTTTTACACGGATCACATATGGTTTCTATCATTTGGTAACTAATATTTTACCTGTTTTTTAACGAGGATTTCAAGCTCATAATCAAATTAAATCGTAGTTTCTATTCGTTTATGGAAAAGGATAATCCAGGTTTAGACTTCTTGAAGTTTTCATGCATGGTTAATCAGAACCATCAAGATGCGACGTAAGGTTATAAATAATGTATGAATATATATTGAACTGTAAATAGAAATATATAGGATAAACGTAATTTGAGACGAATAAATATATGAAGATATAGCTCATGTATGTCTCTCGCTGTCTTGTTAATAAACTATTTTTTAAAATGAATATATCGAACAGGAAATTCTTAATGTAAGTGTAAGTACAATTATACTAATTAACAGATGGATCAAATAATGTCAAATGATAATTAAGTCATAGCAAATGTTAAATGTAGTAGTAGTAGATATTTCAGGAAGATTTCATGCAAAATAGGCTCTCATATGTATTGTCACCTCACTTTCTTTAGGATTGGCATAATTATTGTGAAAGCTCGTGTAATTAACGTACACGATTGCAAACTTTAATTAGTAAATTAAAAGCTAGTTAATGCAACTGCTTTGCAAAGTACGAAAAGTTTAGGAGTCTTTTATAAAGCTCTTATTTTCGGTTTAAGCATCACTCTGAAGGGCCCAACATGTCTTCGCCTTGTATACAGCCTTTAATCAGCATGTCTTTTCTCAAGCTTTACAAAATTACATATTCAAACGTTTTTCAAATTTGTTCTTAATAAAAAGGCATTCTAGTCTTTTCAATTTAAGGACGTGTAGATTAGCTTATTTAATGTTTTAATAACAGCTGATAATAAAAAAGTTTCAAGTAGTGTAAAAAAAGAAAATCATTATTTTTCTAAATGCTTCGTCTGTTTGAATATATCTATCAACACAGATTGAAAAAATAATAAATGATAATAATTGTTCGAAATAAGTTCATTTGACAAAACTATTCTTGCCTTGAAAAAAAAAAGACAATATCACCAGTGTAATTGATAGGACCAAAATCGTTTAATTTGTTCTCAAATCATATCTTCTTTCACTGTTACATTAAGCATGCATCTAATCTCACATAGGAAGATAAATATTATATATTTAATAATAACTTTAAATTTTTAAATCTTTTTTAACTTTCATTTTTGATAAAATAATAAATAATTGATGGGACAAAAAAATAGACATGATTTGGAAACATATTGTTTTTGTCGGTCATTAATATTCTCTATTTAACCACTAATAAGCACATTCAAATTTTAGGTATATTGAAAAAAAATATTATTCCCTCAATTTCAAAATAAATATCATTTAAGGTTAATCCACAGAAATTAAAAAATTATTATTATTAGTGTTGATCTTTTAAAAAGTTTAATTTAAAAGACTAAATTACTACTGACTTCTCCTTGAACTTGTAAGTTCAGCATAAATACAACTTTTCTCCGTAATGAAACGTATTTGTTATTTCACTACTTCCGCAGCATTTCATTTTTAGAGTAAAGATATTAATTATAGTCTTGGGTTCACAATAAATTTTATATATGACAATATATTAACTATTCAGACTTGATTCAAAGTTACAAAAATATAAATACTATAAAATTACCGGTTAAATATCTTGTATAGTATTTATTATAATAAGTCTATATTGATATTTTTTTTTTTATAGAAGTTGGGAACATGAAGTTATCTAACTTACTATTTGGTGCATTTTTATGCATTATTGACACATTTTTAGTTATTTACACATTTTTAAAGCTATTAAAACACACACTAACAAAACTATTTTTATGATATGCATACTTTATTATCTATTCCTTTTGTTTCATGTTAATTGTCAAGAAAAAAATACGGATTAAGAAAATACTAAATAAATATTGGTAATGATATAAAATTATATAAATAGATTAAATTGCTCCTATTAAAAAAACCATAATTTCTAGTCTCTTAAAATGAAAAGTGAGCACTAAGTAATAAAATTGAAAAAATATAATTAATATTTTCTTAAAATAATTGAACTGTTAGCCTGAAAGGAGGAAATAATATACAAAGATGCTAAAGTGAACCCCTAAAAAATATGCTGAAGTGAAATTCAATGTTGTGTAAGAATGATATCATTATTTTTATAAAAGAAGAATAATATCATTATTTTAATTAAAAAAAGAATAATATTTATTTTAAAAAAGCAGACAAAAAAGTTTTATACCTAACCACCTGAAGATAAGAATGCATCAAAAGAATTAAAGATGGAGAATCAAGGAACCGTCCCAAATTTCAAACCCTGTAATTTTCGCTGTGCCCAGCGTGCTTGCCATAAGGCAGCAAACTTTGCCCTTGCTTTTATATCATGGAAAACGACGCTTATGGGAAAGTTACTGTAACATGTTTGGATTTCCATTCGGTAGCTTCAGCTTGATGATTGATTTTGTAGGACTAAAATTGAACTTTTTTTTTTGGAAGGATTTTAATGTTGTTTTAACTTCTAAATTTCAGAATCAATTTCGGTCTTTAGAATTGATCATGAAAAAAAAGTAAACATTTCTTATTTTTTGTCACAATTATTTTTTAAAAAGGATTTTACAGCACTAGTTGAAGTTATTAAAAATGTTAAGTTTTAAAACTTTGTCATAAATATAATATTTTAAAAATACAATTTCATCTTTCCAATATAAATATGAAGATACTGATTAAATAAATTCTAAAATAATATCAAATATAAATATTTTTATTTTAAAATTAATTCTGAAATCAATCCTAAGAAAATAAAATCAAACACAACAAACACTAAACAACCCTCCACGGCTCTACGTACTATTCTGCTATGAGTGTTTGATGTTGAACTTCGTGCCCCCTAAAACTTACTTTACTATTCAGCTACTGGTGTTTGATGTTAAACTCTGTGCCCTCTAAAATTTCGCTCGTGTTTCCCCTTTGTCCAAATCGTAAGGCTTAGCCCCAAGTTCAAATCGTTTCAATCATTCTTGAAAAATGTGCTCTAACGAACACTGTTTATAGTTGTGACAGAAAAACTTTAAAGATTACGTATGTATGATGTTATCCTTGACGTTGGCAAGTGTTGAGTAACCCATTCATTTATAAGCTTGGCAATGGATGGATTCGATGATGGATAGATTTTATTTGAATAGGATTTATATCTTATGATGAAGTATGAATTAATAGGGTGTTTTATATATAATGAATATAAATAATATAATTTATTTTATTCTATTCCATTATCTTAAAAGATTGAATTAAGTGATATTTCTTTCTAAAAATGTTTCAAAAAAATAAATTTTAGTTTTTATTTCCCTTTTTTCTATTTCCTGAAATTTATAAAAAAAATTAAAAATTATGAAAATTATAAAATTTAGTTTTTAATATTTTCTTTGTAAAATCCTAAAAATAGGTAAACTATGAATGAAAATCATTTTCTAAAACCAAACATATTCTAAAACTCACATTTTTTTTGTCTCAGTAATTTTATATT